>OV816025.1:83566552-84147996 GCA_929113105.1 Agrypnus murinus | reverse complement strand
ACCAGAGAAGCTGATGAGGGTAAGCCATGTCCCCAGATGATTTTTACTGTTTTTTTCAGAAACTATGAGGTTTATCAAAATGGAGCCAGTTAGGTAAAATAGGATTTTATTTAACTTTCATACCAAAAAGCTAAGAAAACTTTGTGCATGTTGTCTTGTTTCTGTGTAATCGAAAAACGATCATATGTCACACAGACAAATAATTTGTATCGGTACATATTATACGAGAAGCTTCGAGCATAACTTTGTGTGATTTGATGTTCATAATGAAATAACTATGGAAATCTCGTTGAGCATCGAACGCGATCCTGGTTCAGTCTTTTTCTATCTCAGCATCTCCAGCAAAATCTACGAGGCGATATTATCATTATTATTGGGGCTAGTCATATGGTACTTCTCGTATTGGCAAGATACATTTTAGGGGTATACACTGTACTAATCAATCTTTTTACTGAACCTAAACGTACAGGGTACTTCAGGGTTTTTGGATCTCTCTTACTTCGTTCTTTATATTGATATTCTTTTTTTTCTTGAGTGGTTTTTGTTTTGGAATTCTAAGTTCACGACTTAATTCCACGCCTGCTTTAAAATGTAGCTAGATATTTAACATTAAATGGGACTTCACCCATTTTACATGTAGGATATCTCGAGCAGATGATGTCAATTCCTGAGGGTCAATGCCTTTGATTAAAATAGGCCATTAAGCACAACATATCCATGTTCAAAAATAAAATGTTATAAAGCTATAGACCTTCAAAATAAAAAAGTCAAAAATGCAATTTGGATAAAATTTTGTGTTCAAGGACAGTTGTTATTAGAACATACATTAGTGTTATTTTGTGCTTGTGGTAGCTGTAGCGTACCCGCTACCGCTAGATACGGAATTCTGTGCTAGTGATATGTTTAATGAATGCACCATTGAATGCAAAATTTAATTCTTCACAATACAGGTATACTTGACCCAAGTCGAATAGTGACAAGTCAAATAATGCCCTATAAAATGCAGAAAGAAAATAAAGGTAAAACGTCATGCAGTATGACGTACAAACGAAGTAAGAAAGATTTCAAAACAAGGTGAAATGCCCTATACGTTTCTATAAAATAATTGTCCAGTACAGGGTATTCTCCTAAAGATATTCTTTTTACTGCAAAATTATCATAATACTACAACCAACAATAACAACAACATCGCTTCATGAATTTTGCAGAAGTGATGCTAAGGTTGCACTTTCGTTTGCATTTTTTTCTTAGCTAAGTACTTGATGACGAATACAAGATCGCAATAAGTTATCTTCTAAAGCTGCTCCGTCAAATGTATTGGTAGAAATTGTTGGGCTACATACAGGGTGTTTTACTCAACTTTCGTATAAATTGCATGTGTGATAGTATTCATCAATAGGAACAAAAAACTCTTTTTGTTTTTACGCAAATCGACAAAAATTTGCTAAAAATGTCAACTTTTGGGAACTGCTGGAAATTATAGTCAAAACAAACTGCGACATCACCTAGCAGCAGCTGCGTTAATGTATCAGATAGGCACATCCAGCTCCAAGTGTGATTCTTAGACCAGTGACCTGCTACCCACTTTTCAAAAACCATTATTTCTTCGGTTATTATAAAAGATAGACACTAATGATTTTCAGCTTTTTTGTTGCATTTTATATGTACTACCACCTATTCAGAGGATACGAATCTTCCATCCAAACCAGTCCATAAACCTAACAGTTTTTGAAAATAAAACGACAAAATCAATCTGGGGGCGTGGTTTAATATTGATATTTTACAAGGTTCAGGATATTATCTACTCGTAAACATGAACAAATATAGCATAAAGTCATTTTCAAGTTTAGCTGACCAAAATACACTACATTTGATTAGTTTAACCTAGATTAAAAAAATAGCAGTTTCTATTTTTACTGTGCGTTTGTACAGTTACAAGAAAATTATGGAATGTTCGATCCCTACTTTCTGTTTAATGAATTTGAAGGTACAAAACAGTATACACTATATGGTGGTTAAGTGCCTTTAACAGAAACGTCGAAAGGTAACGAAGAAAAGAAGAAGTTTTTTCAAACCTTGCTCAATTTCGTTATATTGCACTTGTTTTAAATATACCAGGCGCAAATCATATTAGTCCACCCAGTTTCATTTTTGTTAAAGAACGTCCCACAGAATTTATTCCGTTTATCTTTTGTTCTATGAGGTGGCCGTTTCTTGTTGCTATAGTGAAGTGCTGCTACTGCATCTACCCCATACCAATGTTCATGAAATTCAATTGGGGGTTGCAACATACACTGCCCCTCCGAACCTTTTGAGTGCCCTGTTTCCATTAAAAGTTCCATTAAGTAATCTTACAAATTACAGACGAGAAAGTTTTCCTTCAGCGTTTTAGCAAAAAAGTCACAAATGATGCTCAACTTAGTTCGCTCATTTTAATTTTTGATAAAGAACACCTCACGATTTTTACCCTGAATGGTCTACGACGTTGTTATTTATTGGTGGTATATAGTACATATCGTCGCCGTTAATGCATATGAACATAATTCTTTGAAATGTTGTAACTAGCAATGTTGCTAGTAGCGATTTCAAAGAATTCATCATGCCATCTGTAACAAAGTTTTTATAAGCATTTAAACAGCGCTCCTGGAAAATTGCTAGAAAATAGTTCCGCTAGTATGTATTAACGTCGACGATATGTATGAGTGAGTACTGTGATCCAGTGATATGTATGTGTGCGTGTAGTATCCAATGCAACGAATATAAACAATTTAACAAACAGAAAATAATTCAGAAACCAAATAGTTCAAGTATTCATTCTCTCATCTTAACAGTAAAAGAATAAAGCATTCATTAACCACAAACAGTCTTTCAAACAAACAAACACAGAAGATATTACATGTGGTGACCGCCGACTTTAATTGAACACGCAACAATCTGTCAAGAAACTTACTCTTGCAAGCATACCATTCAAGATACCAGGATCCTATTTATGAAGCAGATGTCGAGAAGTCAATTAGCATAATTTCAGTAGAGAATCAATACTCTATCAGCACCACCACTACCTAGTTACTAGGCTACTACCACTACTAGTACATGGAGCAGTTCCATCGCTGAAGTCATAATCTATCTGAAGTCACGGTTGTATAAAGTTTTTTTCTGTTCTAAATTTTTCTGCCATCAAAGCAGACTATTTACAGCATTTAAAGAAAGTATTTCAACGCCTATATCATTACGGTTTACTATCAAATTAAAAAACCATCTTTGAAGCCAAAGAACTAACTTGTCTCGACCACACAGTGAACAGTGATGGAGTTACGCCGCAAATTTCAAAAGGAGAAGCTATTCATAACTTTCCAATCCTTAGAATGCAACAAGAATTATGCCATTTCGTTGGCATAGATTGTTAATTTAAACCTGAGCTAAACCTATTTATTCCAGAAAAAGTTTCAGAACCCTACAAGAAACGCACACAGCAGTGCGTCGCAAAACGTATAATTATAAATCAGTTGTTGTGAACTTCAATAAACGGTCGTACCAAAAATTCGTTACTTCGTGTGATCGGGAACACAGGGAATACATAGCAGATAAACTCGGATGCAGCCCATTACAAATCCTTCTTATCTTTTTTTGTGTCGTTTATGTATAGAACGTTCGCAATTACTTTTTGTTACCTGTTAGACATATTTGTGTACATACATTTACTATTTTCCTTTTGTGTTGCATATACGATTATTATCCAACCAACAACCTACAAGTCCAACAGAATCCTCATACGTTCCTCTTAGGTTAGGTTTTGTAGTTTTTAGTTATTTACATTTTGCAACGAGCCCTAAAATTTAGAATCTGCTGTCTTAATTTTAACCGTTTTCAATTATCTCATTCGATTCTCACGTTATTCTTATTATAATAATATAATAATAATAATTACTACAACCCATAACCTAAACCAAGGCCCCAGAAGCTATAAGCTTGTGCGGGAGGGAGGGGGCGATTATTATTATTATGTAGGCCCAATGTGCGGCTGCAGCCGACTTATAGATGGAACAGCGCAAATCCCACATTTGTGTTACAGCTAAGGAAAACTGCAGAAAACCTTAACCAGATCTGCCAGCGCCGGGAGTCGATCCCGGGCCGCTTGGGTGAAAGTCCGGCACGCCAGACATTACACTACCAAGGCTGTTAATTAGGTATTAGGTCATTTCTATAGGTTAAGTTCTTATCATTGTAACGAACATTAACATTAAGAGCCCTGTACTAACTTTAATCAATTGTAAAACCAGCCAAAGAAAAAAACGCGGTTTTTCACGTATCTATCAAGTTGCTTTACAATCACAACCGCATCTTATGCGTACATTTACTAGTTCTTTCCAATCCTGTCCTCAAGCAAACTGATGGAGACTTTTTCTGCTGGAAAGATTCTAAAAAACAAGGGAGCAATAAATGTGATGATCACCGTTGCCTTGGATACTTTGTAGTATCACTCAATAATAACTGTAAATGCAAAAGTGAAAGAAAAATATGAAGAATATACAATACAACACAGAGACATGAGCAACGTCAATGAAATGCAATTTCAATTAGATCTAATGGATCAACCATGGAATCCGGACTGTACAAACACCAATCAACTAGCAGAAACATTAGTTAAAACCATAATGGACACACTAAACAGGCATGCTCCAACTGTTAAAAAAACCATTAAATGTCAATGGAGTTGTAAGCGTTGGTGGATCCCAGAAATAGCCTTGGAAATTGAAGAAAGGGACAGATTATATAAAAGAGCAATCTTTACACAAGAAGAAAGTGATATGAATAGGTATAGACAACAAAGAAATGGAATTTTTAGTTTGATCAGGAACCACAAGAGAAATTATTATCAAGAAAAATAGATGATATGAAAAACAACTCAACAGAAATGTGGAAAACTTCATGCAAATGAAAACAAATTGCAGAAAAATTCAATATTTACTTTATTAACAGCATACAACAAATTATTACATTAACAAATTTAACCCAAATTGAAACTGATTTATGCCACATTAATTTACATCAATGCAAGTTCGAAAAATTTTTACCAAAAGAGTTTTTGGAGTTAAAAAAATTATAAACAATTTACCTAATAAGAATAGTAGTGTCGATGGTATTACAGTAAAGATTCTTAAATTAGCTTTCAATGTAATAGGACAGAGATTTTTGCATCTAATTCAAATGAGTCTAGAAAGTGGATCCTTCCCAGAAACCTTGAAGACATCCCATATTATCCCCATTGAGAAAATAACCAACACTAACAAAGGTGAAGAATACAGACCGATCAACAGGGTGCCAACTTATGAAAAATTATTAGAGACCGTCGTAAATATCCAGTTTCGTGACTACATTGAAGTGAACAAACTGTTAACACCTTTTCAATCAGGGTTTCGAAAAAATAATTCATGTGAAAGTGCAATACAATCAGTTCTTTTGAAATGGAAAAATGCTATTTACAAGAAGAATGTGATAGGTGTAGTTTTTCTAGACTTTAGACGTGCTTTTGAGACTATTAATAGAGATCTATTATTATTGAGATTAAAAAGATATGGGTTCGGCCCAATAGTTATAAAATGGTTTAGTGAATATCTCAAAAACAGATTTCAAAAAACTAGATATTTAATAGTACATCTTCAGCTACCTACCTTTGGCGTTCCACAAGGAACTGTATTAGGCCCTGATTTATTTGTACTATACATAAATGATATTGTTAATGTAATTAAAAAATGTAACATTCAATTATTTGCAAACGACACTTTAATATATTTTATAGGAGATGATGTTGAAAAAGTAATAAATATCATCAATGATGAATTAGTAAATGTATATAACTGGTTAGGTAAAAATAGTCTTTCTTCAAATGTAACTAAAACAAAATTCATGATAATAAAAAATAAGTTTAACGAAATTGATACATCTAGTCATGTGGGAATACAAATTAATAGTCAAAAAATAGAACAAGTTTATGAGTGGAACTACTTAGGCGTAATAATAGATTGTCACTTAAAATTTTCTAGTCATTCAAACTATGTTATGAGTAAAGTTGCAAAAAAAGTAAATTTCATGGGTAGAATAAGCCAAAATCTTAGCAAGTGGTCTAAATTATTACTATATAAAACAATAATACTTCCCCATTTTAATTATTGTGCTAGTATACTTTACCTCCTAAATAATACTGAAATTAACAATCTTAAAAAAAACAAAATTGTGCGTTAAGAATAATATTAAAATGTAGTAGGTATACTAGCATAAGAAGAATGTTGCAAATTACATCTTTGTTAAGGGTTAAGCAAAATATATTTTGTAATACGATGATAATAATATTTAAAATAAAAAACCGAATATATCCAGAGCACATTTTAAATGAATTACTATTCGTAGAATCTTCGCTAATGTAAAAAACAGTACATCTTTAACATTATTTAAGAAACAGTGTAAAAAATATGTAATAAATTACATTAATATTTAAGAAATTATAATGTATTGTATGGAATTTATCTAGTTATATGCTATAAATAAAGTATATTATTATTATTAATAAATATTAAAACCTTCAATCTTTCAAAGCCAGAGAATTATTTATAAATGTGAAAAGAACTTGCATACGAGCTGATGTAATTCTTACGTCACTTTTCTCCATGAAATATTAAATGCGAGCTATTATAACCAAACGTTTATAAAACAAAGCTTAACATATGCGTCATGGCAATGTTGCCAGATCCAGGGCTTAGGAAGTCTGTAGAACATAGCGGGTTTGATAGCGTCTTGTATAAAAATATACGATATACACTTGAGAAAGGCGCGACGCCCCCTATAGTTCATTGTGATGAACTACGATTGTATAAAACTTTTTACAGACCCTACTTTTCCAAACCCAAATTGTATATTTTTTTATTGCAGTTTTAGATAAAGTTTATCATGTAGACCTCGAAAACATAAGAGAACGTTGCCAGACCCAAGCCCGGGTCTGAGAGCGTCGAAAATGGTCCGACAAGTCGGTAGAATATAGCGAAACGGGTATGTATAAACGGTTAAACAAATATATATATATATATATATATATATATATATATATATATATATATATATATATATATATTTATATATATATATATATTTATATATATATATATATATATTAGGGTGTATCGAAAAATTTTTTTTTCGCCGGCTTAGCAAAAAAATGATAGTTTTGGATGAAAAACAAGCCTTCATGATAATAATTCGTAATTTAAATTATGTTTAGGGGTGCCACCAGTGGCTCAAAAACCCCATTTTTGACTGTTTTTGTGGTTAGCCTCTTCCAGCTTCTACCAGTTCAATCAGATAAACACTGATTTTGGATATTTTGTGCCCAGACCACTACTCCATAATTCCACAATACAAACCACTTAATACTATTATTCCCTAGTAAGAAAAAATCCCCTAAAAGTTACTATTTTTGCGATTTTCTGATATTCTTTAGCTAACTTCTGTTAATTCCATCACATAACAATGCGCGTTGGAGGTTTTGTGCTAAGACTTATACCCTATAATACCACAATACAAAAAACTTAATACTGTTACTCCCTAGTGAGAAAAAATCCCCTAAAAGTCACTATTTTAGCGATTTTCTGATATTCTTTAGCTAAATTCTGTTAATTCCATCACATAACAATGCGCGTTGGAGGTTTTGTGCTAAGACGAATACCCTATAATACCACAATACAAAAAACTTAATACTGTTACTCCCTAGTGAGAAAAAAATCACCCAAAGTCACTATTTTAGCGATTTTCTGATATTTTTTATCTAACTTCTACCAATTCCAACAGATAACCATGTGCGTTGGAGATTTAGTGCAGAGACCAATACTCTACTTTCCAAAATACAATTAACATAATACAGTTATTTTAATTACAATAAACTTAATTATCTGGGAATACAATCCGAGCGCGGACTTAGATTCAACTAAAGGGGTCAAGTGTTGTATGGAATTCTATTAGTCAAAAAACTTGTTTGGAGAAAAACAAGAAAAACTGAATTACTCAATGTTGCTTTTATGGACTTTCGTGACTTTTTGGGATATGAAAGAAGGGTATCTATTAGGTAAGATCACATGGTTCAATTTACTTAAAGTTTTGTATTCTAAGAGAAAAAAATTCATATAAGACGTGGACATGTTCAGTTTCTGCGTTGATTGCAAAGAATACGCAAGAAACTATTTTGTGGCCAGTGCCGACCTGTTTGGGGCGCCGAAGTTGGTAAAATCATTAAAATCCTTCAATAACAGTTACTTTTTCAAGTTAATAAGGGCGCTCTGAACGACTCTTCCCGAGGGTGCCGAGAGGCCTAAGACCACCACTGTTTGTGACAAAACAACAACTGAACTTAATATTAACAAAAGAAATCTGAAAATCCTAAATACAAATAAAAATATTTTTAAACATTGTCTGCTTTCACTGCGCTGTCTTCCTCTTTCTCTTTCATAGGCCATGTTAGGATAAAATTGCTGGTAAAATTCGTCAAATTCTTTCTGAATGTACTTCATAAATCTTTCAGTTTTGGAGAGGTTGTGGAGTCAGTGGGAAATACCTTCAACTGTTTCCTAGGTTGTTCAGTTTTACTTTCTTCTTCGTAAACACTGTTACTAGTTGACTTAGAAATTTTTCATAGAGACTTCCCTCAACCAAATATCACTTGCATATGTCAAAACGACGCGACCATGGCTTCATTTGATATCAGCTAAGCTGTTTTTACTTCAGCGCATCCTAGATATATAAGACATACCGCTACAGAGATTGAACACATCCTATGTTTCTTCAGTTTCTGTACTATACCATCGCTTTTCTACATTATAGAAAAGCAGGACATGTTATATTTTTGCACCATTCGATCGGGCACCCTTGAATTATGGTGAATTCATGTATAACTCAATTTACACAAAAAGTGGACATATTCAGTTTCTGCATTGACCGATTCAATTGGAAAATACTTGTCCGTGTAGAAACAACAATATTTAGAACACAAAGAACGTCTAAAATCTTGCACTTCTTTCTTTAATTTAGTTTTTTTTACAACGCAAACGTAGTCTTTCTTTGTTTCAAAAACAGGCATAATAGCACGTGATTGAAGTATACTAAGTATACGAGTATGTCTTGCCTCATAACCGCAAACAGATTTTGACGCTTCGGTCACCATTTTGACATGTCTTTCTACCGCTTGTGTATGACATGGATAATTAAGGTATTCCTTTAAATCACATGTTTTGTTCATGATCATTTTAGTTATTAAATCATCGGGTATATCTTTAGTTAAAGGTGGTTCCGCTATTTGATCCCATTCTATTAAATCCGTGTAGTCTTGAGCATTAAAATTTATTTCCGGTATTTGGAAAATACGCAATTCAGGATTATTTGATTGTCTGCACTGTAATAATTTCTGCATTGCATCAATTCGGACTTCTAGTCGATCATCAACCATCATTGCTAATAATAAATTTTCTGGGTGTGGGAAATACCCATTTCTTTGTATCACAGGATCAATAACCTTTTTCACATCTTCTTCAAGGCATCGAGAAAGAGAAATGGTTTTCCATAAGTGATGCGAACCACTAAAACATTTAGGTTCTTTTTTTATAGAGAACCACACTGGAACGTAGACTTTAATAATAAGATTAACCATATTTTGTAATTTCTTGCAGGGCTTTGAAGACCCTATGTATAATCACAAAATACGGTTAGCTGTCGTGAGCCATCTTGCGAAATGCAAAATGGGTCCCGGATTTTTATTTAATAAAGCGTTTGGGTAAGTACCACTTATTACTGCTCTGCTGATCTCTAATAAATATTGTTGATCTTTGCTTAAACTGTTTGCGTCGATTTCACGTAAATCAGTTTCTGTCTTAACAGGATTAAATTTATATAATATTGAAGTGGTCGTTTTTACATAACATGAATGGGCATTATCAAATTAATTAAATTGTGAATATTTTTGTGCATGACTATTATTTAATGTAAGGTTTATTGTAAGACGGAATGTCAAATCTGGTTACAATCAATGTCGCCAACATCGTTCTGGTGCTTTTGCTCCAGCCGTGAAATCAATCGTTGTCGCTACTATTTGAAGATAAATGGGCTATAAAGGTATATTTTATTTTCAAATAGTAGCGACAACGATTGATCTCACCGCTTGAGCAAAAGTATCAGAACAATGTTAGCGACATTGAATGTTACCAAATTTGGCATTCCGTCTTACAACAAATCTTACGTTTAACAATAATCATGCACAAAAATATTCACGATTTTCACATTCATGTTCTGTAAAATCGACCATATTAATATGATATATACTTCCGTAATTGCAATTTTTGAACAATTTTTTATTGAATTTACGAACACCATGGCATGTAGTATTTTTTTCTTTATTAAAGTTTGCCAGTTTTGCTCCACGATGTCGCTACTGTTTAAAATAGAGGGGTTATAAAGCCAGGTAGAGTCACTATATCTAGTCACCTAGGCCGCACTGGTCGATCAGAATACCGAAACCGCCGTCATATTGGGGAAGAGTCAGGTAATCTTTAATAATGAGCAAACTAAAACTACATTTTACGTATTTGACTTGTTAGAAGTTTGAACCTTCAGAATAAGAAAAAACCTATTAAGCTAAACGTAGATTTGAATAAATTCTATGCAGGTAAAAATAACGAACAATTTCCTCTTTTTTTGTTCCAATAAGGAGGCGTTCTGCGGTACTCTGATCGGCCAGCGCTTAGGTGACTAGATGTAGTGTCCCTTTAGAGAGAGAAAGTAGCAATAGTCGCCATTTTTACTTCAAAACAAAAGACTACGTTTGCGTTGTAACAAAAAACTAAACTAAAGAAAGAAGTGCAAGATTTTAGACCTTCTTTCAGTTCTAAATATTGTTATTTCTACACGGACAAGTATTTTCCAATTGTCCTATTAGTATATTTTAGATGCTTCCAGATTGGATCTTTATTACAAAGTGCTTTTTGACTAATAGAATTCCGTACAACACTTGACCCCTTTAGTTGAATCTAAGTCCGCGCTCGGATTGTATTCCCAGATAATTAAGTTTATTGTAATTAAAATAACTGTATTACGTTATTTGTATATTGGAAAGTAGAGTATTGGTCTTTGTACTAAATCTCCAACGCACATGGTTATCTGTTGGAATTGGTAGAAGTTAGATCAAAAATATCAGAAAATCGCTAAAATAGTGACTTTTAGGTAATTTCTTTCTCACTAGGGAGTAACAGTATAAAGTTTTTTGTATTGTGGGATTATAGGGTATTCGTCTTAGCACAAAATATCCAACGGGCATTGTTATGTGATGGAATTAACAGAACTTAGCTAAAGAATATCAGAAAATCGCTAAAATAGTGACTTTTAGGGGATTTTTTTCTCACTAGGGAGTAACAGTATTAAGTTTTTTGTATTGTGGGATTATAGGGTATTCGTCTTAGCACAAAACCTCCAACGCGCATTGTTATGTGATGGAATTAACAGAAGTTTAGCTAAAGAATATCAGAAAATCGCTAAGATAGTGACTTTTAGGGGATTTTTTTTACTAGGAAGTAACAGTATTAAGCTTTTTGTATTGTGGGATTATAGGGTATTCGTTTTAGCACAAAACCTCCAACGTGCATTGTTATGTGATGGAATTAACAAAAGTTAGCTAAAGAATATCAGAAAATCGCAAAAATAGTAACTTTTAGGGGATTTTTTTCATACTAGGGAATAATAGTATTAAGTGGTTTGTATTGTGGAATTATAGAGTAGTTATCTAGGCACAAAATATCCAAAATCAGTGTTTATCTGATTGAACTGGTAGAAGTTGGAAGAGGCTAACCACAAAAACAGTCAAAAATGGGGTTTTTGAGCCACTGGTGGCACCCCTAAACATAATTTAAATTACGAATCATTATCATGAAGGCTTGTTTTTCATCAAAAACTATTATTTTCTTGCTAAGCCGGCGAAAAAAAAATTTTTCGATACACCCTAATATATATATATATATATATATATATATATATATATATATATATATATATATATATATATATATATATACAAGAAAGAGTTGTAATAATGGGATATCGCGCAACAGAGAAGAAAGAAAAAACAAGTTGCAGCCGTCTACACGTGTTTCACACTTATTAGTGATCATCAAGACGGCATAGCAGATGGAATAAATATAAAAGCAACTCACTCAGAAAGATGTAACAACACAAGGTTTCACTGATAGCAGCCAACCGCACATTTGCAGTATCGGCCTGAAGACACTGAGTTTTCAGTGCAACAACAAACGTCACTACGGAGGCAGCTAAAGCCACTACCGTGAGACAACCAATCCCAAGGTATATTATCAATGATTAGAAGTAATAATGCGCGTAGAGATATACAAGAAAGAGTTGTAATAATGGGATATCGCGCAACAGAGAAGAAAGAAAAAACAAGTTGCAGCCGTCTACACGTGTTTCACACTTATTAGTGATCATCAGGACGGCATAGCAGATGGAATAAATATAAAAGCAACTCACTCAGAAAGATGTAACAACACAAGGTTTCACTGATAGCAGCCAACCGCACATTTGCAGTATCGGCCTGAAGACACTGAGTTTTCAGTGCAACAACAAACGTCACTACGGAGGCAGCTAAAGCCACTACCGTGAGACAACCAATCCCAAGGTATATTATCAATGATTAGAAGTAATAATGCGCGTAGAGATATACAAGAAAGAGTTGTAATAATGGGATATCGCGCAACAGAGAAGAAAGAAAAAACAAGTTGCAGCCGTCTACACGTGTTTCACACTTATTAGTGATCATCAGGACGGCATAGCAGATGGAATAAATATAAAAGCAACTCACTCAGAAGATGTAACAACACAAGGTTTCACTGATAGCAGCCAACCGCACATTTGCAGTATCGGCCTGAAGACACTGAGTTTTCAGTGCAACAACAAACGTCACTACGGAGGCAGCTAAAGCCACTACCGTGAGACAACCAATCCCAAGGTATATTATCAATGATTAGAAGTAATAATGCGCGTAGAGATATACAAGAAAGAGTTGTAATAATGGGATATCGCGCAACAGAGAAGAAAGAAAAAACAAGTTGCAGCCGTTTACACGTGTTTCACACTTATTAGTGATCATCAGGACGGCATAGCAGATGGAATAAATATAAAAGCAACTCACTCAGAAAGATGTAACAACACAAGGTTTCACTGATAGCAGCCAACCGCACATTTGCAGTATCGGCCTGAAGACACTGAGTTTTCAGTGCAACAACAAACGTCACTACGGAGGCAGCTAAAGCCACTACCGTGAGACAACCAATCACAAGGTATATTATCAATGATTAGAAGTAATAATGCGCGTAGAGATATACAAGAAAGAGTTGTAATAATGGGATATCGCGCAACAGAGAAGAAAGAAAAAAAAAATTACAACTCTTTCTTGTATATCTCTACGCGCATTATTACTTCTAATCATTGATAATATACCTTGGGATTGGTTGTCTCACGGTAGTGGCTTTAGCTGCCTCCGTAGTGACGTTTGTTGTTGCACTGAAAACTCAGTGTCTTCAGGCCGATACTGCAAATGTGCGGTTGGCTGCTATCAGTGAAACCTTGTGTTGTTACATCTTTCTGAGTGAGTTGCTTTTATATTTATTCCATCTGCTATGCCGTCCTGATGATCACTAATAAGTGTGAAACACGTGTAGACGGCTGCAACTTGTTTTTTCTTTCTTCTCTGTTGCGCGATATCCCATTATTACAACTCTTTCTTGTATATCTCTACGCGCATTATTACTTCTAATTATTGATAATATACCGTGGGATTGGTTGTCTCACGGTAGTGGCTTTAGCTGCCTCCGTAGTGACGTTTGTTGTTGCACTGAAAACTCAGTGTCTTCAGGCCGATACTGCAAATGTGCGGTTGGCTGCTATCAGTGAAACCTTGTGTTGTTACATCTTTCTGAGTGAGTTGCTTTTATATTTATTCCATCTGCTATGCCGTCCTGATGATCACTAATAAGTGTGAAACACGTGTAGACGGCTGCAACTTGTTTTTTCTTTCTTCCCTGTTGCGCGATATCCCATTATTACAACTCTTTCTTGTATATCTCTACGCGCATTATTACTTCTAATCATTGATTATATATATATATATATATATATATATATATATATATATATATATATATATATATATATATAAAGGCCTACCATGCGTCCGGTCCAAAAGCGTAGCGCCCAGCGTCCGGCGTATATAAGTGTATATAAATGATGGTATCATTCAGCGTCTTTTGCAAGCTATAGGTTTATTCAGCGTCTATTTATTTTATGCAAGCTATAGGTTTATACAGCGTCCATTTATTTTTTCAGTATTGGCCAGCCTGCTTGAATTCCTTTGCCTGTCTGCGGTGTCGAGTTACTCTCTGCATTTCTGAGTAAAGATTGCGTCATTTAAACTGGCAAAAATAATTCTATTTTATTAACGCTATGTAATAAATACTTTTACTTTCGTTTCTGTATGTGTATGAATTTTATTTAAAAGGCTTTTAGATTTAAAATACTATATGCATAAAAACATCATAAAACTCGAAATATTATTTGATTTGTATGCAATTTTCTACAAAGGGGTTTTTCAGGTCGCTGATTTCAAATTCGATGTCAACGTTTGCAAATTTTAAAGGACGGATGAAATATGGCGGCCATAATAATTAAAATTTGATTTATTTGCATAAAACTTAACATCTGGGAGTAATTCGAAATAGCGTATATGAAATAGCTTTTTGCGTTGTCAAAGTACTATGTGTGTTTCTCAGTAAGGATTGCGTCATTTAACGCTGGCGTCTGTCCTGGTAAATTTCAATCTGTAGCTGGAGATGACGTGACGGTAGATATTTTTAATTTTTTTGGATCGGTCATATTCGGTTTGAGCAGTTCGGTAAACAAGCAACGCCTTCTAAATAAAAATACAACCTTGTGTTTCTCAGACTCTGATATTATCTGTGATATTATATTACATAATTAAAATAAAGTTAAACCATTCTTTGTTTTACTTATGTGAAACTAGAAAGTAAGCAAATATATCTCATACGAATGTCTGTGATAATAGCAAATAATATATGTAACTGTAATTATATAATTTACTTTTCATAAACGTGTACAAATAACGCTTCCCGACAAAACAATGATAGTAATTTAAAAAAAATAGAAACGAGAGAAACGTCCGTCTTATTATAGCTTGAAAGGCAAAAACTATAAGGAATTTGAACGTCATCATAAGATTATTTTTACAGAAACAAAAGGGTAGCTTTGGAATATTTCTGCTACACTGCCGTCCAAAAGTTTGGATGCACTTACTATTAGTATAAATAAGATTTTTACTAGGATCTCTGAATGTTGATGATCAGGTCCGGATATAGAGACCCCGGGCCCCTAGGCAGTTAACGGGCCTCCCCTTTTTGATAATTTAGCAAAAAAGCAAAACTTTTCTTTAAAAAAAACTTCACTTTTACTTAGAATAGACAATCCGACATAGAAATGAAATGAAAGTACCAACTATACTTTTTTTACACATTATAATTTTTACATTTTCATACAATTACAAGATTACATTTCTACAATATAACCTTTCTGCAAAGGAACGGAAGATCTCACTATAGTCTACAGACTGCATTATTTCTGACTGTACGGAATTATGTCTATTTTCTTCTGTAGTAGATCATAAATAAATCTTTACTCTTTTGAGTGCTGGAAACGACCGTTTTGTCGAACAGTTTGACTCTGGTGTACACAACATTATCCGCAGCGCTACTCCCACGTTTGGATATATGTCCAAAAAGCCTTCTTCCAGGATGTACTTTGTATGTAGCTACAGTCACGATAACCCTTTCCCCTGTAACCTCTGCGAACAACAAATGAGATCGCAAGTGTAGACACTGGTTTTCCAAAGTACCATCCCAATCCCCCGGATAGAAGGCTTACGGTTCCGTACTCCGCTACGGACGTCGTGAGATTCCAAACCCATGTAGCTTCGTGAGAAAGTCAAATCTTTGACTTAACTTCTCGTAAGTAGAGCCAAGTCTCTGTAGCTCTGCAATCAACCTGTTTATAATGACGTTGAAGATTCCGAATCTGCCCCTGCTGGAGAGTTTAACCTCTTTTTTCTTTACTCCGTCAAACTGGACTTTTCGCTTACTTTTCCTCTTCATATAGTATGCGTAGTTCTGTTCTTCGCTTTTTCCACAGCTTTCGACTAATAACCATCAAAGGTAGCGACTTTCCTTATATCTTCTAGGTATGTTACCAAGGACTTGAAGGACACCCATTTGGATGTTCACAGATTGGAAACATTTGCTCACTTTGTTAAATCTTTCCAGGATATCATTCCACAACATGGTCAGGAAGCACATTTCCAGGGAGTCGATTGAATTAAAAAAGACGTGGAGCCTCAGAACGCATAGATGGTTTTATTTGTTTCAGTGGCGGTTATCTGAAGAGCTGCATGATCTTACTCCAGGAGCAACAGAGACTTCTTCAGGCATCGCCCCGAGCAAACCATCTTGTCTGAGAAAGCTTTACAACTGTTAAATTTGGCTTCAGTTCAGGTAACAAACTTGCCATCTGCGTGACGAAACCTAGAAAAATTGCACAATTCCTGTAAAGTACCAAAGAAAGATATAGCAGTCTCACAACATCCGACAAGATTCAGTGAGTCCAAGACGTGATTTTTCAAGGTCTGCAGAACGACGATAGCCAAGTCTTCAGCTTCATGTCTACTGTTTGGTATGAATCTTATAAATCGTTCGATAGGAAATCCCTCAGCCGACACATATTGTACTATGAGTGAAAGTTGATTCACCTGGTAGATGTCAGAGTCGAGTCGACAGAGATGGAAAAATACTTTGCATGCTTTATCTCAGTCAGATGGTGCTGATGGCCTTTTCTACCATAATGTTGATAATTTCTTCGCATAGTCTAGACGAAAGGTATGACTTTGTGCCGCATCATTTGTTTCCTTAGCTTTATGTGCGTGTCCAGAAAAGGATCGAACTTAGCCAAAAGTTCTACGGACATGACATATTAGTTCCCACTGTTTCTCGATCTAAATCTTTTCTGTGGACCTATAAACGGCAATCCGCATGCAGACAATGACCTCACAACAGACAAAATATACCACAAAACCTCATGCTAGTATTTTATTTCTTCTTTCGTTTGAAGAACAGGACTCTTTTGTCAACTCTACCGCTAACCTTCTTCCTCGCTAAGCGGACCAGTGTCGCACATGCTGATCTGTGATCGTTTGAACTGACCTACATTTTTGCAGTCGTTGTATTTCATCATTAGCTAACAACCCCGATTTTACAAACATCTTACAAGGGTCACAGAACAGGTATATGAATAGTATTTTTACTCTTTAAAAATACTATTCAAGGCCGAGGTTGTATTTCGCCATTAGGCAATGTTTGGCTAAAGAGTGAAAAGGATGGATATCTGGTTGTATCTGCGTACTGGCGGCGCTTCGAAGATAAATCGGCATTCATATTTTGTTTCACGCCATTCTGTACGAAGTGTTGGAGTGTGGCACCGGCATCATCAGTATCCAATCGACAGGATCGTTACTAACAGATGGAAAGGATGGAATCGCAAAAACATATGTTCGCGTGAAATTCAAGATGTTCTCCAATGATAGTTGCGGGGTTTTCGGAAATTAAGCTTTGAGGATATTCAGGTAGCTGGTTACAGTTGCCTTTTCGATTGACGGTCGTAACTCCAATCGCCAAAGGCTGATGCGTACTAGGTCTAGAAAAGGCGAAGAACGAGTCCAACTTCGGAATATTACAAAAAAGCTCTTTTTCCTTCTGCAATTTCTTCTGATTTCTTTTTCATTTCTAGACATCGGTAATTTCTAGAAAATGAGTGGATAATGAGTAATAGTTTTGTTTGTTTCTGACAAGGCAAAAATGGGAAAACAGAAATAAGCATTGAAAAACGCAGTTCGTTTCAAAACATGGCTGACATGGCTCCTCAGTGTATATTACCCACAGTAAAAGACTGGGCAGGTTCTATTATGGTATGAGCTCAGCATAAGAATAGTGCTCTGCAAAATAAAAGCACTCTCGCAAATATTTTCAGCCGACCGAGTGCGATGTTGATTGTTAGCGGGTTACGCAGCAACAGTTATGCTGTAATATTTGCTCCTTGTTATTACCGCAGCATACGATGACGATCGGTAAGCCTCAAACTGATAGTGATATGTGTGCGATTTTCGGAACTAACTGAAAAACTTTAAAGTGTTTCTGAATCAGCTGGTTATTCTTGTGCTATGGTGTGGGGTTGCTCTTCTGACAGAAATACTGGATATTTTACTAAAATAGACATGAGGAAAGAGGGTTACAAAGAGATATTCGCTAAACACGCAATACCATCTGTCTTAGAATCATTGGCCGTGGTATCGTGTTACAACAGGATAACGATCCGAAGCATAGTTCCCGTCTTTTACGGGGGTAACTTAGAGAAGAAAGTAGCAGATGGCGTACTTATTAACATGACTTGGCCATCGCAATTGCTAGACATTAACTCTACAGAACCTTTTTGAACTCTACTTTCAAGAGCTTGAGAAGCAGAAAGGTGAGGATGTTCTGTCCCAATTCTCAAACTGGGTATAATTGAAAATGGTCTATTTCTAAGGTAACTCAATTTATTTTTTGCTTAAAAGAATTTTACACAAATGTACAAATAAGGTAATTGTAGATAATTACCAAATGTATAATATCTAAATGATGAACCTGACTGTTGTGATCTACTGCAAGACGTAGATATGATCTTTTCTTTAAATCTTCCTATAGCGGTGAACAAAAAGACGTTTTGTTAAAAACAAAAAAATCTTACAGAAAATTGATAAGGGATCAAAAAGGCTTTTCAAAACTTACTGCAATGAAGAGTTATGAGAGAGTCAAAATATTATATAAAGTCGATAGATGTCTTTATCAATAAAAACACAAGCAAGAAAAAATACATTACAAAAAGATGAAAATTATGAAACAATATAAGAGCAGAGCTGGATAGTCAGATGACAACCTATGCAATGAATATATAGGTAACAAAGACATGAAGCAAATAAAACTGAAAAAGAAAAGAAAGAAATACTAGAAAGTATAAAGCGTATAAGTTATTGCATATGCATATGATATAATTATGAGATTATGACTAAAGAACTCGTAATAAATTAATAGAAACTTCCCAAAAGATAGAGAAAGAAGCAGGTACCATTCGATTAGTAAAGCAAATACGACCCAAGTATAAATGCAGAAGGGAAAGGAATAACCAAACAGAGTATACGACGATTGACCAAATTACAAGTTTGAAGAGTTCAACATATCAATAGCGCAAATGATAGAAGCAAAATGAGTAAAGAAAGAATACTAGCTGGAAATAGAATGTACTTTGCTAGTAAGAAGACGCCAGACACGTCAATGGATCTATTGTGCTTAACAAAAACTGAAGAGGAACATCTCGAAACTCTCGAATACTCGGATCATCTTACTCTTGAAGTACATGCATTGTGTTTTCATTCATTCATTCATGTGTCTCGGTACATTTTTTCTGTGGAGACAGCCAGCGCTACCTAGCGCTGGATGACCCAAACCCTATTGAACTACGCGATGTAAGAGAGAGAGGTGAGGATCCGAGCTTGAATTCTTTTTTCGTATTTCAACAAAAGCAACAAGTTACTAAAGCTTACCCATTAAGGTAAGCAGTTGGCACCTAGTGAAGCATTAATGGTAAATACGATTAGACAATAAATCATAAAATTCTAGAAGAAGTATGCGGAGAAGATGTTGTAAGGTTTATCAACTCACAGTAGATTAGACAATTCAGCCATGCATGTGGTGTCATATAAGAAGATTCAGAACAAGACGGCAAAATGAGATGCAACAGGGATGATAATGCCAACAATAATAAAGCTATGGGGGGTGGGCAAGCTGGTCATTCCAGAGATCAATGTCTGCCAATCCATTTGTTGGAAAATACTTTTCCAGACATTGCGCAACTGGAACTAGAAAATGTGGTGGTGCACCATCTTGTTGATACCGAATGTTGGTAATCTTGTTTTTTAATGGTTTTATTCAAAAATAGTCACAGATTAGAATTCTGCATGTAACAGTTACAAGAAATTAAAAATGATTTTTTTTATATATGTAGTCTTCTATATTTTGTAAACATTTATTTCAGACTCCCATTATGATCAAATATTGTGGAACTCAATACCAAATACTTTTTGATTCTAGTGAAACTAGTAGACTTGTAATTTAAAAGAATAGTCGATAACAAGCTCCTAATGTGTGGTGGGAAAAAAATAAATAAATGAAGATGAATGATTCACCTATCACTTGTTAGTCAGCTGACTATAGGAGCACAATTTATGTAGCATTCTAATTAGTTTAATTTATTAGATATATGAGGTAAGCGCCGTAAATTCTCGGCCCGGCAGGCTTCTACAAATGCCAACATGCTCAAACTCGGTTTCGTCATAGTTGAACATGTAAGAGGCCTACACTATATATATTACGACTAGAAGCGTAATAGATTTTAGTAGCCACTCAAGCATCGTGACGAGTGCATGAAAATGTAGCAGCTAACGAAAATTGAGTTACCGCGCAGTCATTAAATTTTTAACAAAAGAAGGGCACACGCCTAATCAAATCAAACAACGTTTAGACGGCGTTTATGGTGATTTATCTCCTTCATATTCCACCGTACAAAAGTGGTCAAAATGTTTGCGTTTGGGGAAAGAATCTCTTGAAGATGATGAGCGCACCGGTCGGTCAATTGAAGCGGTAACGCCTCAAAAAGTTGCAATTATTGAAGAAATGGTATTAGAAGATCGCCATTTGAAAGTTAAGGAGTTAGCAGTGATGTCTGACGTCTCGGAAACAAGTATTCACCAAATTCTTCGTGACTATTTGGGTATGAATAAAATTAGTGCAAGATGGGTACCATGTCTTCTCTCTGCTGTTCAACGTCAACGTCGCGTCGAACGTGCACGCTCGTTTTTAAACTTGTATGGAGACGACCCAAAGCCGACTTTGGAGTCCATTGTCACTGGAGATGAAACAATGGTTCTGTATTATAATTCTCTATCCAAAAGGAAATCGATGGAATGGCGGCGACCCGATGAACCTCGTTAAAATTTAAAATTTATGGCGCTTACCTCGTACATATTTGTTTAATTCCTAGTCGTTGAATATTTCATTTTGTTTGATAACTACTTAAATACAAATTATTTAAATAAATACTTAATAATTTTTGTAAAAAATCTCTCACTTCATGGTGTTTCCAAACTTTTGACCGGCAGTGTATATAACAATACAATATTTTTGAAATTTGAAACCTTTGTTCCTTATCATGCTGCTTGGAAATATCAACAGGTACCTACAGATAAATTAAGGAAACGAAAACAATTACGATTACTATATAGATTATACTATAGGACTTCAAATTAAAATAAAACAAACTCAAATAAACACAAACAATTTAATAACTTTGCTAATAGAGGTTAAAATCTGACACATGAATACACAATAAATTATTTTTGATATTTCTTTCCAGTTCCCTACGAGTCTTTCTTTAGCTTTTAGAAGAATATTTTCGATTCTATAAGTACCTGAAAGTTGGAAATGTACCTAGTATATGATAAAAACAAAGTTATACCTTCTCTATATAGATTATCATCATTATATTTTCCAATGCATTTTCCAACATATCACTCCTTATTAGTTCTTATAACTATAATATAGAATATCTTTGAAAATCTCATACTGAAAGGATAAGAAACTGGTTTTCAAAACCGTCATCACGTTTCGATGATGTCACACGTCGCACAATTATTCTTGGCTGTTCCATTCGCTGCCATTATGATCGTTAAGCGTTAATAGCTTTCTACCGAAGTCGAAAACTCCGCCTCCTAGATTTGAGCCTCTAAATTCAGATAAAACTAAATTTTGAAAGATATATAATTCAAAAAAAAATTTTTCTTGCAATTTCAGGATCACTATTTTATCAGACATCACATCACATCTTTTCGAAAAAAAATTCTTTTTTATTTTTTTTTCTTAAAAACTAAAGGCACTAACGGCTTGAAAATATTTCAAGCCCGAGAAAATGTTGTTATTTATTGCTATAAAAAAATACAACATTGTAGGTTATATCAGTCTCCATAAATTGGATCTCAAAGTTTACATTGACTAGCATAGGCAGACGGCAGTCTTAAAGTGACAAAAATAATTATGTTTTATTAAAACTACTTAATAAATCTTTTACTTCCATTCATTTGTGTCTGAATCTTATTTAATTCAGTTGAATTTAGTTGCTTTTAATATGTATTTTCTATATGAAAACTATTTAAATTGTGTAGATTAATTTATTATTATAGGTTAAATGCATATCCCTGTTAAATATTAAAAACGGTAAATCAACTAACATTAATAAAACGGGTTTTACCCATTCTTGTTATTATTTTGTTTATTAAACAAAGTCGAGCCGATATACATATGTAATAAAATAATGATCTAGACGTAACCAAACCAAACACTTGCAATTTCTATTTTTTGTTAAAGTTGTTTAATCTCTTATTAAAGAACGTGTATTTATCATAAAAAATTGTGATGATACTTATTGCTGCTAATACCAACCTACTAATACCTAGTTCTATATTTTAAAGAGCCGAGCGATTTAATGTGTTAATTAGAATATTCCCGTTTTGTGGTTTAAATCTTTATATCTCCAAACATATTTGAGCTAGAAACTTGATTCTTTTTTTAAATTAAACCTTAAAAATGAGCGCATGCAACAAATATTGCCTAAAGACAAATTTGACAAAAAGAGTTTGGGTAGTCATAGGTATTTAAAGTGACAAAAATAATTACACGGAATTCAAAGCTTTAATCATTCAGTATATTTAATCAATTACTGATGGTGATTTAGGCAAAGCTTACATTAAGTACCTATTTATGTAAATGGTTTTTATAAATTTAAACCATTATTAGTTTCAGAAAAAAAACAGCTGTGCATTCATAATACGTAGTGTTAAGATCATGCTAATATAACAGGGGATTCACCTATTTTTGGTATTAAACACGTTTCTTGTAACCTTGTTATATTTAATTGTTTATTTCGGATCATTTTCATTTGTGTTTGGAATAATATTTTGAGAAAGAGATTTTTATTATTTGCAAATTTTAGTTTCATGAGCAACCTTTATTTATTTTATTTACCTTTTAAATATACATTCTGGTATTAAGTTATCGATGTTCCTCTGTGAAATTTACAAAACATGTACGAGCCCTAACAACTAAATATGTATTCGGACAGTTTCATGAATTCTATGTTTATTTTTCCTACTAGTGTTCCAAATTACACCATTTTCAAACAATAACCATTAACTTCTGTAAAAAAAAGATCTGCAGAAAACAATTTTCAAAAATTCAACAAAACCCGCTGACAACTAAATATTCAGATAGCAGTTTATAAATACAATTCAATAAGATTTAACATCTCGCTTTGGCTGACATACTTCTAACTTGGGGATTACAATGATCTAAATTGGATAATGCCCCACTTGCTGATAATTTCAAATTCAATAACACTAAAGATCCGAACTGCTTGAGGATCATTCAACAACTTTGAAATTATGATTTTCAAACCATTTTTTGGTCGTTTTTGATGTGTGGTAAGAAGCACCATCTTGTTGAAAGATTAAATCGCGGTCAAGATCGATTTTTAACGATTGGTAACAAGTTAGCGTTAAGAATTTTCTGATACTTTTCAACATTAACTGTGCCGTCTATGGACTGAAATCATTCTAACCCTCCAGCTGACATATAGCTCTAAACTATTGCACCTTGAGGAAACCTAACCGTACGTTTTAAGCAGTACTTATGGAATGCTTCATGTTTATGCTACTTTACAAAAAATCGCAATACTATATCTTGAACTTCATCATCAAAAATCTTCTTGATCTATTTCTCTTGGTTCTGGTTACATTCTGATATCATCAAAAAGCTCTTGTATATAGCTTGTCAAAATCTCTTCTATCTCGTTTGGGTCTATTGTTTTTTTGTTACTATCTGTGACTAAGATATCGTGTTGATGGGTTTTATTTCCAGTTATTTCTTTTATCTTCTTTTTTGTGTGTTAAAGAAATCATGCTTTCTTGGCAGCTCTTAGAGTGCTTGACAACGTTTCTCCATCCAGGTCTCCTTTGCCTCTCTTATAAGCCTTGTAATCTTTTTATAGATTTCTTTATATTTATTATAGTCTTTATGTTTGTACTTCCTTCTTTCGTTCATCAATAAAAGGATTTCTTCCGTCATCCATTTCTGTTTTGCTCTCTGCTCTTGGTTTTCCAATTCATTTTCTTGTACTTCATGTTTACATTTTTAATAGACTGCCAAAAGTTTTCCATTGTTTCTGTTTCCAATTATACGGTTTCCCTAAACTTACTATTCAAAACTCGTGTTATTTCCTCTTTTATTTGTGGTTCCCCCAGTTTCTCAAAGTTAGGTCTTGTTTTATTTCTCTTCCGGATTTTCTTCAATTTAATCTCACGTTTTTCAGCTACGGGGTTCTGATCAGATCATATGTCTGATCCAGGATAAGTTCTTACATCTTTAATTCCGTTTCTATATCGTTTATCAATCAGTATGTAATCTATTTGATTTTTATGATATTTCCTTCATTGTCTCCTGGTCCTAAGTACACTTCTAAGTGTAGAATCGCCTTTCTGGAAGTTGGAACCAGGTGTTTGCTACCATTAAGTTTTCTTCATTACAGAACTGTACCAGATATCCCTCCTATCGTGTCGTTTGCAAATACCATGGTCTCCAACAATATATTGAACTCTTCCTTTACCTATCTTTCCGTTGAAGTCACCCATGATTATATTCACTTCATTCTTTTTGGTAAATCTTAGTAGGTAATTTTTACATCATGAATGAAAAACTCATGCAGTGTGGAGTATTCTCGTGCAACTTATATTACTAGATGAACAGATAGTTCCATATTTTGGACGGCACTCGCAACAAAATGCTTCTTAAAGTAAAGCCGGTAAGATTCGGTTTCAAATTATGGTATATCTGTTCAGATGAAGGGTACTTATACAAGTTATCCTCCAAATAATAAAAAATCAAGACTTGGGTTGGGAGGTGACTTTGATTTTTATCTACTATCTACTGTAGAGAATAACCATAATCATAATATTTTCCTAGACAACTTCTTTTCTTCATATAAATTATTCGACAAGCACACACTATGGTGTTGGACCATTGAAAACTGCAAAAAATTATGACGCGAAGGAAAAGAAAAAAACTACTGTACTGCTCAAAAGCTACTGTACTATCAAAACAAAAGGAAATAGTGACGTTAACGAAGAAAATAAAGTAAAAACCTTCCCAAGGATCTTGTATGGTTTCTCTATTTCTTAGAAAATCAAATGTAACTGAACTAAACGGTTCATTGTGATGCAATGAAGAAGTACATCACATGCTCAAAGAAATTCAGTGTGTCTAAAAAAATCCCAACCTATTGCTTGGTCTTGGAGGGATTCATCTCCTAAAAGTGGTACTGTCATGCATTGGGCTGTACTTCAAAGACAGTGGAGCTTCGAAAATCCTTGTTGAGACAGTATAATTGGAATGCTGTTTTCTATTTTGAAACGCTTACGGTGTTATACCAGTGTACGAAGATCAACGCTTGTTGGACAAAGTTAAATTGCTATAAAACTACATATAGTGACATAAAAAATTATTTTGAGAAACTCATAGAATATGACAGGCTGAAAAAAACTGGGGCCTGCGTGCATTCAGTATAAGAGAGTGTTTGCCACTTTCCTTCTTCTTTGATAGAAAAAATTATGCACGATGGTACATTTTATACTACAATGATTGCTTGAAGCTGGACGAAGGTCCTATATTTTATAATTCCATGTCACTCTTTTAAACAAAAAATAATAATCTTAATTCAATCCTAGTAACGCATTTAAAACAATAATTATTCAAGGCTTTTTAACCAAAATTTGTTTTGGTGGTTGCAAGTGTAAAAATTTGCATTTAATTTTACATTTTTTATAATAAACGGGGTTTACACGCGTCAATCAACTTTAAACTCCAATTTATAACTGATGTAACCTACAACACTGTATTTTTATTTATTTTATTTATTAAAGTGTTTTCAAGCCGTTAATGCCTTTAGTTTTCAAGAAAGAAATTTCCAGATTCAAGAATATAAAGAAAAATTTAAAATCTGGTAAGAGTAGCGTGAATCATCAGTCGAAATATGTTCAATATATATTAGCATACACGTCTGTACGTAATTCTAAAACACGTCAGCCTTATTATTTTACTCTTCACAATTTTTATTATTGAAATCCAAGACGCACTGAAGTTGAAGGTAACTTTAATGAAACAATTCATTTTTGTCTAGGTAGCACATAAGTTGAAAATGGCAAAATTGATTGGCAAGGTTTATTGTATAAATATTATACCCAAATAATATTTTAAATTCTTAAATAATTTCTCAGAATATTTAGTCTATTGAAAAAAACACTGTTGTGCTACGTACATTTAATAATATTATGTAATAATAATTACTTAATAATACAAAATAAATATGCAATAAAATAAAATCAAAAAATAAAATAAAAAATAAATCAAATTTACACTTTTGCTATTCGTATAAGAATCTATATAATACATGCGCAGCACCGTTTTTGTTTGTTTTTGTTAGTTTATACACATGTAAGAGCATTCATGATTAAATTATATTTAACTGGAGAACTGTAAGACACAAGCCAAGCTTAGGCAACAGATCCCTTATTATTACTAATCTACTGTTGTTATAATTTCACCCTTTGTTGATTTAGATTTATAAAGTATTTACTTATATATAAATTTTCTATAGTCTTAGTCTTTTTTTCGCATATTCTGTTTCCCTGAACAGAATGTGCGAAAAAAAAGTCAATTATTTGGTAATGTTGTGATATTGTTATTCTTTCTTAGCTTCTGGGGCCTTGGTTAAGGTTATGGGTTGTAGTAATTATTATTATTATTATATTATTATTATTATTTAACGAATTTAATTTTTATTATTAATAATTAATTAGTTACTATTATTAGATTGTAGATTGATGATTTATAATATTTCTATCCTTTTATTTAAACATTTTTTATATTTCTAATTACATAAATTGATTTATTTACATAAAATTAACATTAACAGTTAACATTATTATTTTATTTGTACTGAAAATTTTCTTTCTTATTAAAATTATTATTAAAACAGATACTAATCGAAACCAAATTAATTGTAATGCAATAAATTGTAATGTAATAACTAGAACAATATACAGGGTGTATTTTCGGCTTTCTTCCATAAGTAGGCAAATAGCATGTGTACAGACACTTTCTCAGATATTGGCTCCCCTAATTATTTAAGATGAAAAGTTGCAAATCCCTTTGAGTACTATTCACCACCCCCTACCCCACTTTACGATTTCTTTAACTAAAATTTTTAAACAGCTTCCATGATATAAGCGATTTTTTGGCATAGGAAAATAAAATTGTAAATGAGAAATTTTGCTTATTAGTAAATTGCCCATTTACAATCATTTTATATTCCTATACTATAACATCGCTTGCATCTTGGAAGCTATTTAACACAGAATGGTAAAGAAGACTGTTTTGAATAGTAGTCAATAAGATCTAGAACTTCTCTGTAGTGACTTTTCCTCTAAACTACACTGTACAACAGTGAAAATTATTCATTTGAAAGTGGGTGCATTTGTATTTTGGAATGCTGTCTTCAGAAGTACAATTAGAGTTGTTGTAGCACCCTCCATTTTTGAAATAGTATGTCAGTTCTGATACTTGCGTATATTAAAGTTATTTATTTAGTTCTAAAGTTTATAAAGTTAGTTCTCTTTTATTACTCCCATTTTCATTTATTTTGAAGATATATATGACGCAGTCGCTTATTTGGGAATTTTCTTTTGGCGGGGGCTACTCTATATAAATTCCGAATTAAAATACTTAGATTTTGACATAAATAACCTGAACTATTAAACGAAATTCGGGGGGCCCTGCACGTTGCCCCCCCACTCCCAAATACGCCACTGATATGACGATTTATAAGTCTTTTATGTCCCCTTTACCCCAAATTTGTCGTTCGCAAAACTATAAACTATGGAAGCAGAATTAAAAATTTACATCTATGCTAGATTCTAGATCTAGATCAGACTAGTGTTGGCAATTGTTAGACATTGATTACGGATACCTCCAGCGCCTATAAAAGACAAAGTAAAAGAAAAAGTCTGTAAGTTTTTGTGAATATTGTGTCACGTGGGGTTTGCGTGACTGGGGAACGTAGTCAGAGGTAGAAAGGAATCAAACACAAGTTGTAAAAAACAACTATATACTAAGACAATAAACAGAGTACAAAAGGTTTACATGTTGACAATAAACAGAGTACAAAAGGTTTACATGTTGACAATATGGTGAGGACGTATATGTCCTCCTAAACTACTACAATACAGGGAAGGTGGGAACCAACCCTGTTCAGCACTAGGTTTACAAACTAAGCATGTAGGAGATAACCTCCTGGTAACTAAGCCGGGGAAGCCTGGACACAACTACCCATAATTTGCATAGAGTGGGCGATTAAGCGCAGCCCACTCAATTTAAGCACTAAGCATTTATATAATTAAAAGAGTACTCACCACCTTGCTTGTAGATGTAGTGTCGGAGTCATGGAAACTGACTGGTTTGAATAGCTCAAGCAAGCTGTATATACTGCCGAATGAGGAAGTAATTCGTATCGTAGTTGGAATCCGTAGGCAAAAGTTCTCGGTAAGTTTGTGGGTTGATTGCATGCGCGATGTCTGTGCGTGGTACGACGCTGCAGGTGGACGGAAGTGTTGGTGAGTTTACTGGAAGGAATGCACATCTGCAGGCACATCGTGTGGGAGGCCTCGCCTCGACAGAGTAAGTAGGCGTAGATATCGCATGCCAGTGGATGCGACGGTGGGCGAAGCGGGCGCGCTACTGAAAAGACCTTGCAGGTGGCATCGCAGCTGTTGAACTAGCGTGGTAACTGAATGTGGCCTTGCATGCTTTATGTAGTCCAAACGGAAGAGAAGTTTAGTTTTAAATAAAATATTTAAGTGTAAATATTTCCGTTTGTGACACTTTCCCCCTCTTCGACGGAAGAGCGGTGTAGGCGATAGTGTCAATGAGGCAGGTATCCAGGAAGATGAGCATATTGGCAGCAAAAGATGGTAATTCCCAAATTCGGAGAATACAGAATAAAATGACGATACTAATATCTAAGTAAGAGTAAGTTTAAAGAGTGATTCAGATAACAAAAGGTATTAAACATAAGAAAAATGAATAGTGTAAAAATAATGTTACTGACTGTTTCGAAAGATGTTTTCAGGATTAAAGATGAGAACTGCTTTGTCTGGAATTTCGAAGTGTGTATGGCATGGATGCGAAGCAAGTTGATGCTACCATAGTGGCACAATGAGTCGGTTGTTGGCGAAAGGTTCCATAAAAGCTATTGTTCCATATTCATAGCATCGGATGTGTGTAATATAAAGTAACACATCTGGAGAGCTTAGGCTCATAGAATTATTCTTCTTGACCAAATTATTCGATTGCAGCGGCAATTGATTGCAATATTGGTCTGGAGAGCATTATTCTTAAATTCGAACCATAAGTGATGGTCGGTAGAAACCAATTGGAACAGCCATAGTATTCATCCAGTTGAAAACCATTTAGCGTTTAGCTAATGCCGATGGAAAATCCATTTGTGCAGGCGAAGAAAGAAACAGTTCGTAGTAAGTAACAATGTAAAAACAAAAATTTAGAAAAGTGAACATCTGAGGAATTCAATGAACTTACTTGAACAGTATATAATATAAGACTCTAAAGTAAAGCAAAGCAAAAAATAAAAAATGATTAAAAATACAATTAACTAAAACTACAGATACGTCCGCGTTCATAGCAAGTGTCAAAAAAAAGTAATAGTTCAATATCGGTGATACAAAACATGAAAAGTGATAAATAAAGAAAAAATAAGTTCACATAAAAACAGATCTGAACAAAAATATCGTGAGTGTTATAAATAAGATACAAGATTCATGAAATATAAATTCGTGGAACAGAATAGTAATGTGACACTACATCCACACTTATATGTGTCAATAAAGAAATAGTACTGACAATAACTTTCATAAAGGAAAAAAATTAAATTTAGAAGTAATAATATAAAATATAAACCGTAAATTGCGAAAGAAAGTGTCAGCATTACAATACAGTACTATTTACTTGGTTATTGGAGTTGTTCAATTATTAAATTCTATGGTTGGGTTTAATAGTTGAACGTGGCAAGTGCAAAGTTTACATAATAATAAAACAGGTGAAACTCATAAACGACATAAAAATTCAGTTAATTTGATTAAGAGAGATTCTAAAAGTACAAAAAAAAGTGTGAAATACATGTAGGTAATTCATCCAATACTTTGCAATTGCGACGAAAAAAGACAAATGAAGAAAGATGTAATTGATTGTTACAACTTTCTTAGATCGATTGTAATGTCGGTGAAGACAAAAAAAAGAAAGGGGTGATCTCTGATCAGTGATTAAATTGTCTTTCTGGTTACAGCAAGATGTCAAAATAAGGGCTGTCAAAAATCTAAATATTCAAAAGTATATTATTATATACCTTTGAATATTTATTTGAAAAGAAAAGTGGTGGTGGGTGGATTTCTGTGATTCATTTAGCATATGAATCGAGAACATGTGAAGCATTTCACGCAAGTGTTCCCATTAGAGTATAAGACTTATAGATGATAAGAAAAATTTTGTAGGGTTTTTAACCAAGGCATTTTTGGAAATGAACAGCGATAGCAAATAGATAAAACTCGGCGTAGTTATTAATAAATAGTCACAGACGGAGAATAAATATATGGAAAAATTATTTATTTTAAATAAAAATTATAAAAATTATAAAAATTGGCAACGGTCATAATTTAGAAAAGGAAGTTCAGAATATTGAATAATAGGGTAACAAAGTACAGAAATTAAAATTCCATTTGTTCCATAAGTTTTGGAAACAAATAGTGTAAACAATTTAAAAAAATGTAAATTAAATAACACTAAAGCGTTGTACCGTGCCGATTTATTCGAAGTGAATTTCAGTTGACAGATGAAGTTTTGTCACTGAATAAGAGTCAACTTCCGTGGTCACAACGGGTATGACTGCTAGGTCGCTGCTAGGAAAATCTGTAAAAAGAAAAACAAAATTAAACATTCAATACATAAGCGTAGATTACCAGGTTGCCTTGGGTGTTGCCAAGGGAGGAAAAACTAAATACCACCCATAGTATATATATTTAAATAAAAGTTAAGCCACTTATACTCCATAAGTGTCGGTTCTGGCCCGAAAGCCCTTCACACAAATTCGTAGGCGCTTTCCGGTACGTGGTACATTGAGGCCTCGTTCCACATACAAATCCCGAAGGATAGAAAAACAACTTCAAATGAGAGCGAGAAAAAATAAAAACGAGAATGCACCAGGTCGAAACTGGCAACAAAGTTAGACCTGTCATGAGCAGAACACATCCATACCCGCCAATAAATACAACAAAAAAAAACATAAAGAATGCATTCGTCGCACTGCGCAGTTACAATACATATAAAATCAAGCCTGCCATTATATACCTATTCACTAATAGGCTGGTTCAGGCGAATAAATAAAGCCAAAATTTTAGGAACCGACCTTCAAGCATCATAATTTACCCATGCTTGGCAAAACAATAATATAATAATAATAAACATCTCCCCTTCCAGGCAAAAATCAAAACATTATAAGAAGAAAGAACCCTAGGCCTGGGAAAAATTCAATTAATTAACTAATAATACAGAATAAATCTGGTAAAAAAAAGAGCTTCATAATTGGGTTTATGAAGGTGACCAAGAAACGTTAAATGATCGTTTAATTCACTATATAAATTCAAAATTGTATATAGTATAGAAATATGGTATATAAAATATAAAACTTGTGTGTAGAAAGACAGAGCATTACTTAATAATGTGTGTGCGAACAATGTTTAGTTCGAAGAAATTCATAATTAAAAATACATTATATTCAAAAAGAGAAGAAATAATTTTAATGGAAAGTAGCTTTAAGTACTTTACTAACAGTAAATTACTGGAAATTCAAACGTTCTAAAAGGTATAAATAGATAAAGAAAGGTGTAAATGCAAAAACAACAACCATTGTTGTTAACCAGGGTTTCTGGTATGAAAGGAAGAGAAAAAGAAGGGGTTTTTAGGTTGACTATGCTTTTATGAGATGCACTCGGACTTATGAAAGTACAAATGCGTCTCAAAATTAATGTATTCCAGAGAAATGCAAAAAAAAACTAAGACCCTAAGTGGGTAGGCAACAAAGATCACGTCCAAGAATAAGTGGAAACTGTTTGTGGTAAGGTAAGGTCAAAAAATTCGGAAAATTCGGAAATATTCAATTTCCATAAATTGAAAAATAAAAGAAAAGATAGACAATCATGAACAACCAAAAGAAACTTTAAAAATGCTTCAAAGATTGTAATATGTAAGTTGAGTCTAAATACTCACAGGATTGGGTTTTACCGTTGAATGGTCAAATACCATCAAGAATAGGAAAGAAATTAACTATTTAAATAAGAAATTAACTATTTATTTGTAACAAGGAAAATTCGAATATAATACGCCGAGTAAAACAATATTTAAGAAAATTAAAGTAGGAAAAATCAGGAGAAATATTCATTATAAAAGAAAAATTAAAAAATGATTGAAATAGTCGTTGCATTTAGATGCTAAATGCGACTGAAATAGATCTACCCCAGGTGTCCGTTATCAGCTTGCGTGATAAATATGAATTAGAATCCGAGTGAAATCACATCAAGGTTATGACGAAACGTTGAACAGATGCAAGTGGTGTTCTTCGAATGAAACGGTTCAAATAGAACTTCAGAATAATAGGCGTAGCCGGAAATAAAAATGTAACTAACTGTAATAATAAATATTGCCTCATGATAGGGGTTAATAGGAAAAAATACCACTTGAAAGTATATTAAGTTCGGAATTCATTTACGTTGACAAAGAACGCGTCAATTGACGATAAGGTTTAATAAGAAAAACACGAAAGGCATTAAATAAAGAAAAATAAAAAGATATTTGGAACAATATTTTAATTAGCTTACAGTGGGAAACATTAATAAAAGAAAGAGATTCAATCGTGAACATCCTACTAGAAAAATTAAAATTAATTAAATAGTCAAGGAACTTTTATACTACTTGAGCTGACTATGCAGTTGAACGAAGGAATGCACTTTTAGATAAGGCGGGATCTGATATGAAATTCAATGGAAAACCTTCAATGTCATTGCGCGCAGCTGTACTGTGCAACCTGCATAATTACGACATTCTTTATTGAGAGAAGACATTTCTAGAATCATTTTCAGACATGAAATTGTAGTTGTAAACGGAACCACACAATTTTGGCATGGTATATGACAACCAGAAATGACCTTAAAAGGACTGCTCGTTTTTGGATCGCAGATAAAAATAAAGACCGGTGATGGTTTAAGAGACCTTGTAGGAAAAAGAAATATGTCTTGGAAGACTGATGTGGTGTATCTAAAAGCAGAGTCTTCAATAACTTGCAACGATACATAGGAAGGGATTGTATTGCTCACGAAGGAAAACAAAATTAGTAAAATTAAGAAAATTGTCGAAAACATGACGTAGAAAAAATTAAATAGAATAGTGATTTTCACATTCCTGTATAAACAAAGCTGGAAGTGACTTCAAAAATAAAAGATTAATTAAGAATGAGGTATTAGTTACTTACTAGGTTCAAAATGAAATACAAAAGTAGTCGGCTGTTAGACGCGTATAAAAAAAAGGAATTTGTCAACAGGAAAAGGTGTATAGTCAATTAGGTAAGTTAAATTGTGGCGGGACGTCTCCGCCCTTGTTGAAAATTGATAAACGAAATAGACTGTCTCCAGCGGATTTTTGAAAATATTTGTACAAAGGTACACCAAGAAGTAATTATAAAAGCAAACAAGAAAGGGATAGATACTGCGAGGTATTCTCTTTTCCCCCCTCTGGAAAGTAAGTTACTAAAATAAAAATAGATTTTACAAAAACAATGAAGCAAAAAGAAAGAAGAAAGATAAACGGTAATAAATGAAAAAGAATCAAATGGTTATTGAAATAAGAAAGGAATTCGTAATACGGTCTCGCAAAATAGCTGTGATAGAAATTGTATTAATGAAGCGATCAGCAGAATGCATTATCAAAGCGCATACGGCGGATGCCCGTGCTACGAAATGGACAAAGAGGGAATGCAACTTGATCGCGCAAATAGCACACGAAATTGCAGAGAGAGAATGCACTAATTAACTGAACTAATTAACTAAGATCGAAAGTGTACAACATATATAATTTAACATTAAAACTAAAAATATTTGACATAAAGAAAAGGGATAAATTAAACAGATTAAAATATTCATAATGGGCCATAAACGTAGATTTGAAATCTTGCAAAAAAAGAAAGAAAACGGGTTCAAAAGAGTAATATAAAAAAAATGCATTACCGAAATAGGATATTACAAAAATTCATCGTAGGGTCAAAACTTTATTATATAAAAAAAATTGCTAAAATTAATAGTGTGTTTGGAATTGAAATTAATATTAAAGTTCAAACAACATTAAATTTTAAAAGGCTCGAAAATGGATTCGAGAATAGAAGGAATCGTGGCTAACAAAGAAACAAAAAACGGGGTTTATTCTATCGTTGTAACATCGCGGGGTAAAAAAAAAGAGACGTCATTATTAAAGTGGGAAAATCATAACCCATAAAATCAGTGATCAGAATATTGCATCTTTAAAGGGTAATCAAAAGGGGACTCCAGTCCAGAGAAGTCAGCAAAAGAAAAGAAACAAAGGAGTGGTTACGCAAGGTGTTCAAAACAACTCGCAGAGGGTGGGGTCTCTCCATTATTGGGACGACGAGAATACGAAGGGGTAGAACGGTACAGCAACACGGTTAAAAAAAACTCGTAGGGGAAATAAAATGAAGCAAAAATAAGGGTGTCCTGGAAAAGAACACGCGCCTTCATCACAAGTGGAGTGGTTCGAAGTGGAATGGTTAACAAAAACTTGCAGGGAAAAAGAAAATGAAGCGAAAAGACGAAAGGTTTATCCGGAAAATAATAAGGCCTCCACTACAAGTGGAGTGGGTAAAAAAAACGTAAGTCGTTCAAAAAGGGTGCAAGAGGGTATCGCGGAATCTAAGCACGCGCCTCCATCACAATGGGGTGGTGCGAAAGGTTTATCGGGAAAAGAAGCACGGCGCCTCCATCACAATGTCACGTGGGGTTTGCGTGACTGGGGAACGTAGTCAGAGGTAGAAAGGAATCAAACACAAGTTGTAAAAAACAACTATATACTAAGACAATAAACAGAGTACAAAAGGTTTACATGTTGACAATAAACAGAGTACAAAAGGTTTACATGTTGACAATATGGTGAGGACGTATATGTCCTCCTAAACTACTACAATACAGGGAAGGTGGGAACCAACCCTGTTCAGCACTAGGTCTACAAACTAAGCATGTAGGAGATAACTTCCTGGTAACTAAGCCGGGGAAGCCTGGACACAACTACCCATAATTTGCATAGAGTGGGCGATTAAGCGCAGCCCACTCAATTTAAGCACTAAGCATTTATATAATTAAAAGAGTACTCACCACCTTGCTTGTAGATGTAGTGTCGGAGTCATGGAAACTGACTGGTTTGAATAGCTCAAGCAAGCTGTATATACTGCCGAATGAGGAAGTAATTCGTATCGTAGTTGGAATCCGTAGGCAGAAGTTCTCGGTAAGTTTGTGGGTTGATTGCATGCGTGATGTCTGTGCCTGGTACGACGCTGCAGGTGGACGGAAGTGTTGGTGAGTTTACTGGAAGGAATGCACATCTGCAGGCACATCGTGTGGGAGGTCTCGCCTCGACAGAGTAAGTAGGCGTAGATATCGCATGCCAGTGGATGCGACGGTGGGCGAAGCGGGCGCGCTACTGAGAAGACCTTGCAGGTGGCATCGCAGCTGTTGAACTAGCGTGGTAACTGAATGTGGCCTTGCATGCTTTATGTAGTCCAAACGGAAGAGAAGTTTAGTTTTAAATAAAATATTTAAGTGTAAATATTTCCGTTTGTGACAATTGTTAATTTATTTTGTATAGAATTCGATTAAAATGCTCTCCATCATCATAATTTTTTTTAACCAAGGGTACTAGACAAAATCTAATTCCAGATTTAAGTGCTCCATATTAGAGTATCTATAACGTACACCATAAATCTTTTCAAAACAATTTAAGGACCTCAAATGTGTTGTTCAGTATAAAATTAGGGGAGCCAATATCTTAGAAACTGGGTTTTTACATGCTATTCGCGTATGCAACAAAACCGACAATACACTCTGTATGTAGTAGTTGAAACTCTGATATACTACATATACATTTTTAAATTTAGCGTTTTCTAACCGGATTTCTAATTTTTAGACCTTTTGTATGACAGGGGTCCACCAATTCTGGAAGCATACAAATGTTGTAAAATTGAATTAACTTTGGAAGCATTTCTACATTTCAGAATGCCTCGTCTCTTTTTATGGTTTCTATAAACAATCCAAAAGGAGACCATACACAAAAAATAGCACGCATTTCTTTTTGTTATTGCCAGTTGCCCTTGTACTTGATAAAAATACTTGTCATTTCTTTTGAGGCATATCTTGCCATCGTTATCTCGTGCATGAAGGTAATTTTTCTGCTCTCTATTGCTTCCCCACGAGGTATCTTCTCTATAACTAGTGAACATTTAACTTCTATAATGGCATCTTCATTAACAAGTCCATCGGGGCTTGCCGCCAGAAATGGGTGTTCTTGATCAATAAATAATCCACATTCTTTTACTTCCAAGTTGTATTCACTTTCAAATTCTTTTATGGCAATTGGCTCATGTTCCAAGCCATAATGAGTTACTCTATTTCCTGTAAATGTTGAGTACAGTATTTCCTTAACTGTGTTCACGCAAGATGTGTTGGCTTGCAATTTGTAGACTCTTCCGAAGTGAGATGCAGTCAATCTCAATGATCTTTCTTGTTTCCAGGTAGCTTTGGTGTTATTTTCAGTGATCTTTTTGTTGCGAGTAGCAGTATTTATATTAGAGAAACATGCAAAGATTAATATTTTTTTTCTCCAAAACTAAGAATGTACCTTCAATGATAGTTTGCTGTAAGACAGTGGTCGATTCTGCCTTGCGACAGTTGAAGTATTGTTCGAAGGTTAAGGTAGCTTCGGTGTTATTTTTAGTGGTCTTTTTGTTGCGAGTAGCAGTATTTATATTAGAGAAACGTGCAAAGATTAATACCTTTTTTCTCCGAAACTAAGAATGTACCTTCAATAATACTTTGCTGTAAGACGGTGGTCGAAACTGCCTTGCGACAGTCGAAGTATGGTTCGAAAGTTAAGGTAGCTTCGGTGTTATTTTCAGTGGTCTTTCTTGCTGTGAGTAGCAGTATTTATATTAGAGAAACATGGAAAAATTAATATTTTTTTCCCGAAACTAAGAATTTACCTTCAATGATACTTTGCTGTATAGACAGTGGTCGATTCTGCCTTGTTGCAGTCGAAGTATGGTTCGAAAGTTAAGGTAGCTTCGGTGTTATTTTCAGTGGTTTTTTTGTTGCGAGTTGAAGTATTTATATTAGAGAAACATGCAAAGATTAATATTTTTTTCTCCGAAACTAAGAATGTACCTTCAATGATACTTTGCTGTAAGACGGTGGTCGAGTCTGCCTTGCGACAGTCGAAGTATGGTTCGAAAGTTAAGGTAGCTTCGGTGTTATTTTCAGTGGTCTTTTTGTTGCGAGTAGCAGTATTTATATTAAAGAAACAGGCAAAGATTAATATTTTTTTCTCCGAAACTAAGAATGTACCTTCAATGATACTTTGCTGTAAGACGGTGGTCGAGTCTGCCTTGCGACAGCCGAAGTATGGTTCGAAAGTTAAGGTAGCTTCGGTGTTATTTTCACTGGTCTTTCTTGCTGCGAGTAGCAGTATTTATATTAGAGAAACATGCAAAGATTAATATTTTTTTCTCCAAAACTAAGAATGTACCTTCAATGATAGTTTGCTGTAAGACGGTGGTCGATTCTGCCTTGCGACAGTCGAAGTATGGTTCGAAGGTTAAGGTAGCTTCGGTGTTATTTTCACTGGTCTTTTTGTTGCGAGTAGCAGTACTTATATTAGAGAAACATGCAAAGATTAATATTTTTTTTCCGAAACTAAGAATTTACCTTCAATGATACTTTGCTGTAAGACGGTGATCGATTCTGCCTTGTTGCAGTCGAAGTATGGTTCGAAAGTTAAGGTAGCTTCGGTGTTATTTTCAGTGGTTTTTTTGTTGCGAGTTGCAGTATTTATATTAGAGAAACATGCAAAGATTAATATTTTTTTCTCCGAAACTAAGAATGTACCTTCAATGATACTTTGCTGTAAGACGGTGGTCGGTTCTGCCTTGTGACAGTCGAAGTATGGTTCGAAAGTTAAGGTAGCTTTGGTGTTATTTTCAGTGGTTTTTTTGTTGCGAGTAGCAGTATTTATATTAAAGAAACATGCAAAGATTAATACTTTTTTCTCCGAAACTAAGAATGTACCTTCAATGATACTTTGCTGTAAGACGGTGGTCGAGTCTGCCTTGCGACAGTGGAAGTATGGTTCGAAAGTTAAGGTAGCTTCGGTGTTATTTTCAGTGGTCTTTTTGTTGCGAGTAGCAGTATTTATATTAAAGAAACATTAAAGATTAATATTTTTTTTCTCCGAAACTAAGAATGTACCTTCAATGATACTTTGCTGTAAGACGGTGGTCGAGTCTGCCTTGCGACAGTGGAAGTATGGTTCGAAAGTTAAGGTAGCGTCGGTGTTATTTTCAGTGGTCTTTCTTGCTGCGAGTAACAGTATTTATATTAGAGAAACATGGAAAGATTAATATTTTTTTTCCGAAACTAAGAATTTACCTTTAATGATACTTTGCTGTAAGACGGTGGTCGATTCTGCCTTGTTGCAGTCGAAGTATGTTTCGAAAGTTAAGGTAGCTTCGGTGTTATTTTCAGTGGTCTTTCTTGCTGCGAGTAGCAGTATTTTTATTAGAGAGACATGCAAAGATTAATTTCTTTTTCTCCGAAACTAAGAATGTACCTTCAATGATACTTTGCTGTAAGACGGTGGTCGAGTCTGCCTTGCGACAGTCGAAGTATGGTTCGAAAGTTAAGGTAGCTTCGGTGTTATTTTCAGTGGTCTTTTTGTTGCGAGTAGCAGTATTTATATTAAAGAAACATGCAAAGATTAATACTTTTTTCTCCGAAACTAAGAATGTACCTTCAATGATACTTTGCTGTAAGACGGTGGTCGAGTCTGCCTTGCGACAGTCGAAGTATGGTTCGAAAGTTAAGGTAGCTTCGGTGTTATTTTCACTGGTCTTTCTTGCTGCGAGTAGCAGTATTTATATTAGAGAAACATGCAAAGATTAATATTTTTTTTTTCCAAAACTAAGAATGTACCTTCAATGATAGTTTGCTGTAAGACGGTGGTCGATTCTGCCTTGCGACAGTCGAAGTATGGTTCGAAGGTTAAGGTAGCTTCGGTGTTATTTTCACTGGTCTTTTTGTTGCGAGTAGCAGTACTTATATTAGAGAAACATGCAAAGATTAATACCTTTTTTCTCCGAAACTAAGAATGTACCTTCAATAATACTTTGCTGTAAGACGGTGGTCTAAACTGCCTTGCGACAGTCGAAGTATATTTCGAAAGTTAAGGTAGCGTCGGTGTTATTTTCAGTGGTCTTTCTTGCTGCGAATAGCAGTATTTATATTAGAGAAACATGGAAAGATTAATATTTTTTTTCCGAAACTAAGAATTTACCTTCAATGATACTTTGCTGTAAGACGGTGGTCGATTCTGCCTTGTTGCAATCGAAGTATGGTTCGAAAGTTAAGGTAGCTTCGGTGTTATTTTCAGTGGTTTTTTTGTTGCGAGTTGCAGTATTTATATTAGAAAAACATGCAAAGATTAATATTTTTTCTCCGAAACTAAGAATGTACCTTCAATGATACTTTGCTGTAAGACGGTGGTCGGTTCTGCCTTGTGACAGTCGAAGTATGGTTAGAAAGTTAAGGTAGCTTCGGTGTTATTTGTAGCTTTGGTGTTATTTTCAGTGGTCTTTTTGTTGCGAGTAGCAGTATTTATATTAGAGAAACATGCAAAGATTAATTTTTTTTTCTCCGAAACTAAGAATGTACCTTCAATGATACTTTGCTGTAAGACGGTGGTCGAGTCTGTCTTTCTTGCTGAGAGTAGCAGTATTTATATTAGAGAAACATGCAAAGATTAATATTTTCTTCTCCGAAACTAAGAATGTACCTTCAATGATACTTGGCTGTATGACGGTGGTCCATTCTGCCTTGCGACAGTCGAAGTATGGTTCGAAGGTTAAGGTAGCTTCGGTGTTATTTTCAGTGGTCTTTTTGTTGCGAGTAGCAGTATTTATATTAGAGAAACATGCAAAGATTAATATTTTTTTTCTCCGAAACTAAGAATGTACCTTCAATGATACTTTACTGTAAGACGGTGGTCGAGTCTGCCTTGCGACAGTCGAAGTATGGTTCAAATGTTAAGGTAGCTACGGTATTATTTTCATTGGTTTTTCTTGCTGCGAATAACAGTATTTATATTAGAAAACCATACAAAGATTAATATTTTTTTCTCGGAAACTAAGAATATACCTTCGATGACACTTTGCTGTAAGTCGGTAGTCGATTCTGCCTTGCGACAGTCGAAGTATGGTTCGAATGTTAAGGTAGCTTCGGTGTTATTTTCTGTGGTCTTTTTGTTGCGAGTAGCAGTATTTATATTAGAGTAACATGCAAAGATTAATATTTTGTTTCTCCGAAACTAAGAATGTACCTTCAATAATACTTTGCTGTAAGACGATGGTCGATTCTGCCTTGCGACAGTCTAAATATGGTTCGAAAGTTAAGGTAGCTTCGGTGTTATTTTCAGTGGTCTTTTTTGTTGCGAGGAGCAGTATTTATATTAGAGAAACATGGAAAGATTAATATTTTGTTTCTCCGAAACTAAGAATGTGCTTTCAATAATACTTTGCTGTAAGACGGTGGTCGATTCTGCCTTGCGACAGTGGAAGTATGGTTTGAAAGTTAAGGTAGTTTCGGTGTTATTTTCAGTGGTCTTTCTTGTTGCGTATAACAGTATTTATATTAGAAAACCATACAAAGATTAATATTTTTTTCTCGGAAACTAAGAATGTACCTTCGATGCCACATTGCTGTAAGACGGTAGTCAATTCTGCCTTGCGACAGTCGAAGTATGGTTCGAGTGTTAAGGTAGCTTCGGTGTTATTTTCAGTGGTCTTTCTTGCTGCGAGTAGCAGTATTTTTATTAGAGAGACATGCAAAGATTAATATTTCTTTTCTCCGAAACTAAGAATGTACCTTCAATGATACTTTGCTGTAAGAGGGTGGTCGATTATGCTTTGCGACAGTCGAAGTATGTTTCGAAAGTTAAGGTAGCTTCGGTATTATTTTCAGTGGTCTTTATTGCTGCGAGTAGCAGTATTTATATTAGAGAGACATACAAAGATTAATATTTTTTTTCTCCGAAACTAAGAATGTACCTTCAATGATACTTTGCTGTAAGACGGTGGTCGATTCTGCCTTGTTGCAGTCAAAGTATGGTTCGAAAGTTAAGGTAGCTTCGGTGTTATTTTCAATGGTCTTTTTGTTGCGAGTAGCAGTATTTATATTAGAGAAACATGCAAAAATTAATATTTTTTTCTCCGAAACTAAGAATGTACCTTCAATGACACTTTGCTGTAAGACGGTGGTCGATTCTGCCTTGCGACAGTCGAAGTATGGTTCGAAAGTTAAGGTAGCTACGGTGTTGTTTTTAGTGGTCTTTCTTGTTGCGAATAACAGTATTTATATTAGAAAAAACATATAAAGATTAATATTTTTTTCCTCGGAAACTGAGAATGTACCTTCGATTACACTTTGCTGTAAGACGGTGGACGATTCTATCTTACGACAATCGAAGTATGGTTCGAAAGTTAAGGTTGCTTCGGTGTTATTTTCAGTGGTCTTTCTTGTTGCGAATAACAGTATTTATATTAGAAAAACATACAAAGATTAATATTTTTTTTCTCGGAAACAAAGAATGTACCTTCAATGATACTTTGCTGTAAGTCGGTAGTCGATTCTATCTTACGACAATCGAAGTATGGTTTGAAAGTTAAGGTTGCTTCGGTGTTATTTTCAGTGGTCTTTCTTGTTGGGAATAACAGTATTTATATTAGAAAAGCATACAAAGATTAATATTTGTTTTCTCCGAAGCTAAGAATGTTCCTTCGATGACACTTTGCTGTACGACGGTGATCGATTCTGCTTTGCGTCAGTCGAAGTATGGTTCGAAAGTTAAGGTAGTTTGGGTGTTGTTTTCACTGGTCTTTCTTGTTGTGAATAACAGTATTTATTTTAGAAAAACATACAAATATTAATTTTTTTTTTCGGAAACTAAGAATGTACCTTCGATGACACTTTGCTGTAAGACGGTGGTCGATTCTGCCTTGCGACAGTCGAACTATGGTTCGAAAGTTAAGGTAGCTTGGGTGTTATTTTCAGTGGTCGTTCTTGTTGCGAACAACAGTATTTATATTAGAGAAGCATGCAAAGATTAATATTTTATTTTTCCGAAACTAAGAATGTACCTTCGATGATACTTTGCTGAAAGACGGTTGTCGAGGCTGCCTTGAGACAGTCGTGGGATGGTATGCCATAGCGGTATGCTGTGTGTGTGAGAAAGTAGAAATGCGGCCGTGTTTGTTATATGGCCCTTTTGTTTGGAGAGGTAATTTTACATTAAAAGTAGTAGAAAATATCATCAAGGAAGTGTTTTATTTTGCATAACTAATTTTAATTTTTATTTATTTTTACAGTATAATCTTAAAATGTAATTTAAAGTTTAGCCCAATTTGGAGATACTATTCCGTACGGTCCTTTTGAGAAATAATCTATATTGTTACACATAGTAAACACTTCAGTTATACACATATTTATGCAATCCTAATGCGATCCTAATTGTTACAAATTTAACGGAAGTTTCAGGTCGTCAACAAAAAGTGTGCCCTTACAGCCATATTTTCCCTACGTAATGAATTAAAGTTTCTTCATGAAAACGAATAAATCGAAAACAAGGTATCAGTTAATTAAGAATTATCAAACAAACTCGACATCACGCATACAGCGCCATACGAATTTGCTCTCCGTGCATTAATAAAATTGCATCTTTACATATTAATTAACCTGCGTTGTTATTTAACTCCCGAATGAATCATACGTGATAAATTAGTGAACGATAAATAAATTCAACTCTCAACAAATTATTAAAAAGTAAAAGTCGTGAACGAATCAAAAATTAAATTCTTATAAGAATTATTCTTTTACGAGCGAATCAAATTTTTCGTACTTCCTACCCTGGAAATCTGTCCTAAAAGATTTATGTAAAATTTAAAAAATCGGAAAAACATAGTAGTCTTTGACAATAATCTCCGAGGAGATTGAAGGTTGTTTTTTACAAACATAATTAAAAAATAATTAAAAAAAGTTTTTTTAATGTTTCATTACGATTTTTTGTTAAAAAAAGTCAACTTTCATATATGGAAAAATAATATTTTACATCTCAAGGGCAGAAAGTTAGCATTTGCAGCCCGCAGTTGTTTGAAGCACAAGCGAAGCGAGAAGCGAGAGCAGCTGACAACTACGGGCTACCAATGCTTTTCTGTCAGAGTGATATACAAAAGTTTTTCGTCTACCTGTTTGAAAGTTGAAAAAATCTTCAAAGGTTAAACAGTAAAGTAACTTATTAGTAAATTAAATAGGCATATGTTAGAGGGAATGAATGTTGTTCTCGAAGCTCAGGTTTGCATGTCTGTGGAACTGACCAGTAAAGTCTTGGCCAACCTTTATTTGTAAATAATTTAAAACAAGACGTTTTATCCGATCTCAATTTAGGTTTTTATAAATGTATTTAACGCTAAAACTATCTTTGCTATTTCATATTAGATAGTTTTATTTTCGAAAGAGTACGTCTCACATACAGTTCCTAAATGAAAACTTTAACTGTGTTATTTTATAGTTAGGACACGGATGTCAAAATCTATCAAAACGAAGCAGAATTTTAAATAATGAATCTCCTTTCCTTTCAAATTAATGTGTTTTATTTGCAGAAGTAGAAATCAGTAGGTCATTAAGACGTGAATAAAACGTAATTTAAATCATTACAGGACATTTTCTTTACGTCATAAAACAACGTCTTTTTCATGTCATCAAAGATGTATTTGGGCTGGTACATTTACCCCTATTATTAGCATCATTATAACGTCCCTTCAAAGGTGAAAATGACGTAATGACTAACCAATAATCGATGTTAAAATGACGTCAGTCTGCTTGCTGGAAATTTACGACAGCTTTTAATAAAGTATTAACTGTACCTAATTTCAAATTTATATAATTGTCGTATTGACAGTTTATTTTACTAAACTAATTTTCATGATTACCTCATACCTTCTAATAAATAGTTTCAGAATATGAGATTCCACTAGAAAAATTGGACATGCATGACTTAACTTTAAATAACACAGAGCTCAGTTCATATTTAAGAACTCTAGTTTCACCATGTGTCAAATATTTTTAAATCTGTTGTCACTAGTTATTTATTTAAATGTTGGTTAAAATCATGAAATGCTTAAAACGTAAGAAAAACAATAATAAAAGGCTGCAAACTATTACTAGCAATAAAAATACATACCAATGTCTTTTTGGTGATTTTATTTAGATTTTTCTTCATTTTTGCGACCGGGTGGGGTCCCTAATGATTATCTTACTCCGAGGCCCAATTTAAAACATCCAAGATCCTCGTGACCAATTTCTTTATAATAACTTCGCAAAAACACATAATAATTATAAAATATTTCTGTCAAGTATAACTGTAACCTTAAAATAGCAACTTTAGCTTTGATTTTCTGATTATTTACGCTTTGTCACCGCCATTTAATTTTAGATACCTATTCTCTAAGATATTTTACACATCCTATTACCATCGATTTAACGTTACTACTACAAAAATTTTATTTTTAAAGATATTTAATTGCAAATACACAATGAACACAAGTTGGAACTTTATATTTACGATAGGATTTTCATACGAAAATAACACATTTCCTGCCAAATAAAAACCCATTCTTAATTAATATTCTGGGAAATCTTTTATTGTTGATGGAATACGACAGCTAATAGCTAAAATTTGAATGTAAAATGAGGAACAAAAGATTCAGGGATTGCCTCTTTGTCGTGACGTCACTATGTGGTTGGTAGGCTTTGTTATGTAGGTGATGTTGTTCTACACCCTGTATGTATAATGCAATAATTCGTACCTATTCCTGTTATTTCGCCAATCTTCGTGTGGGAGGTAAATTTAAATGGGTTCGATCGTTAACGGCTCTCATCATCGTCGTCGTTCATACGTAAAGACAATCATTGACCGACCATAACCTTTGGGAGATCACTCTGAACTGTCCTTGAAGACTTTGCTTATTTTTCATTATGCTAAAAGCTATGGGGAACAGGTTTAATTAAATTTATAAAACTATAAGACATCTAGAATTAACTTTATTCAAAACCACAATATTGTTTGAATATTTTAATTACAGCGTTTGGTTTTCTCCACATAGTTGATGAATATTTTTAAGGCGAAGATTATTTAAATTTGTCAATAAATCGCCGATAAAAAAAATTGGGAAATTAGCTGTTTTATTCGTCAATATGATGTATTTAATTCCCTGTGATTATCTAAAATCTAGCAGAAACAGTATTCGCTAGTATTTTGAGCGGTCAGTACGAAATTTGCTTGTTGTAACTTAAATGTCGGTGCTATACCTATTGACAAAAATATAAGAGGAAACCAAGTCTGAGATTACACATAGATATACCACATATGTAAGTTGTTTGTACTATTTATTAATATTAATGTTTATTATACAATTCATTAGCAAAACTAGAATTAAACCTTATTTCTTTAAGTTTGTTAATTATTATTGAGAATGATGCGCAATTTTGAAAAACAGTTGTACCTAGTTATTTTATTTGCTTATAAGAATATAGATATTTCTAAAATTGTTATATTTATAAAAGTTTTAATGACTGATCTTGTGGTTATGATGAGCAACTAAAGAAACATTTATACTTTTTTCTTAAGAATTTCTACAAAAAAAACAATAATAAATCATATTTACTTTCGTTTTGACAAATTAGTTCATGAGTAGGGGAAGAGGGAGAGCAGTGTTACACAAAAAATATTTTTTGATATAATTCAGGACCAAATGAAAATTTTAAAATTTATTCTTTTCCTAGTTTAAGAGTTACGTTGCAACTTTGTTGTTGTTGTTGCAACTTTTACATTTAACTTGCTTTGATTATGTCAACTTTTAGAGAAATTAAGATTTATTTAACTTGGTGCTCTGTGTAACACTGTATCCCAATAGTGGGGTACAGAGTTACAAGGAAAGGTTAACAATGTTAATGTTAATAAAACAACTTAAAATTCTTATATTCTTGCGTTGTACCTAAGAATTTATAAGTTGGATTAACTTCTGTATTCGTTTTACGTGTAATTTCCCTAATTGACAAAATTTTATGTTTTATTATAGCCTGTTCTTCTATTACCACAAAGTTTCCAACATCCATATCATTTGAATGGAATAATGTATCTTTGTCACTTAGATGCAACTTGGACTGATCACTGTCTAAACAAGTGTTACATAAATAATGTTACACCGAACCTCACTATCCACTGTAACACTGTCCCCCAATCATCAAAAATCTATACTCGAATAGTTAATAAGGGCACAAACTGTTTTGAGGTTAAGTTCGTGCTTCTCCGACGTAAATAAGCTTACATACTACTTATAAATAAATTTTTAATAATCTAGCTTTAATTAATTTTACTTCTAAAGTAAATTGTATTTTACTTGAAATAATTACTTTTGATATTAAAAAATATACATACCTTAATTTCTTGAAAACCCATCAGTGAATATTAACCAAAATGCACCTACACTTGATTAATACCAAAGTACTTCTAACATGAAAATATAAACAATGTTTAATATAAAGCAATCCTAAAAATATTAAGTGTAACACTGTAGTACGTGTAACACTGTTCCCCCTCTTCCCCTATACCGGGTGGGCTAGAAAAATCGTTCTAATACGGATGTAAAAAGTAGATAGAGGCGCATCTAGAGAAATTATTTTCAAATATACAGGGTGTTGCAGAAAAGTATGGCACGCTTAGGGTATTTTTTTTAAATAGAATGCCCTAAATATTTTTGCATATTTAACACCTCTCTTGGCAGGTTTATTAATATCAAAATTTTAGCGCCATCTAATAACCGGTTTAGAAGTTATAATTTTTTTTTAAATTGAGTTTTACATTATCCCACTTAACAGTTTACCGCTTTTACGGCCGCAACTGTGAAGACGAATTTAAGTAGGGATTTTGTTGCAGGGGCTTGTAGGGTGCTCTTCTTTAAAAGAAAATGGGCCCACCATGTACAGGGTTTTCAAAATTAATTTTTAAATCTAGACAACTTCAAAGCTAAAATTCACAACTTTCTCAAATGGAACACCCTGTATATTTTGTACCTTTGTGATGCAGAATTAAATAACGGACATTTTTTGTAGGTACGCCCCTATAGCTATCTGTAACCACTTTTGATTTATTGAGAAGAAACTGCAAGAAGTATACAATTAAAAAATTATTTATTTAAAAATCAAGGTTTTTCACATAAAACAAAAGAAAAAAACTATAACAAATGCTCCATATGTTGCCCATTTGCATGGACACACATTTCGATGCACCTTTGGAACGATCTTTGTACGTTTCTTAACATTGCCGGCGTGATACTTCTAAAAGCATGTATTATTCTATCCTTCATATTTTGGATTGTGGTTGGTGTCTCTGTATAAACAATTTCTTTCACATATCCCCATAAAAAGAAATCCATTTTTGTAAGATCAGGAGATCTCGCAGGCCATTTAGTGGGTTCATTCCTTCCAATCCATTGATGTGGGTAGTTATTATTTAGGTGGTCTCTTACTGCATGTAAATAATGCGGTGGATCACCGTCTTGCTGAAGCCACATCCCATTTCGGATCCTTTGAGGAAGGTTCGCCAATAATTGTGGCAGATAGTTCTACAAAAAATGAAGATAAATAGCTCCAGTTAATGTACCATCAAAACAATGTGGCCGTATTACATGTTCTCCAATAATTCCCCCCCCCCAAACGTTTATGGACCATCTGTGCTGGTTATCAAGTTGTCTGAAAAAGTGAGGATTTTCTGTAGCATAATAATGAAAATTGTGCCTGTTAACCAACCCATTTTTATGAAACGTTGCCTCATCAGTGAACAAAACATTGTTGAAAAATGTAGCATCGACTTGCATTTTACCTTTGGCCCAATTACAAAACTGTAAACGTTCTAGAAAATCGTTATCAGTTAATTCCTGGTGCATTTGAATGTGATATGCATGAAACTTATTTTTCTTTAAGATTCGCAACAGAACGTCTACTTATTCCTACAGATGAACTCACTTCTCTCTGACTAACATGGGGATTCTCAATCGTTGCCAGCACAACAGATAACTCATTTTCTTCGTTCACAACATTGTTAATTCGTTCACTTTTTTCATACTGTACTGTGCCGGTCCTCACAAATCTATCGAGCAGGTTTTAAAAGCTGTGAACTTTAGGGAGCCTCCGTTCAGGATACCGTTGGTTGTAAATTATGCTGGCAAGCAAAGAATTTCTTTCCGACTCGCCCAAAACAAAAGTCATGTCTACAAGTTCTTCATTACTAAAATTTATTTTGAAAAACTAAAACACCTACTAGAACTAAACACTGATGGTCGATAACTGCGAGAAATGTACGTTTTGCATACGTGCACTACAATTGCTAGATGCTTTAATGTTTTGTTGAACAAAAACAACCAACACACTTGACAACTAAATAAATAATTGTTTTTAATTGTGTACTTCTTGTAGTTTTTTCTCAATAAATCAAAAGTGGTTACAGATAGCTATAGGAACGTACCTACAAAAAATGTTCGTTATTTAATTCTGCATCACAAAGGTACAGAATATACAAGGTGTTCCATTGGAAAAAGTTGTAAATTTTAGCTTTGAAGTTCTCTAAATTTAAAAATTAATTTTGAACACCCTGTACGTGGTGGGTCCATTTTCTTTTAAAGAAGAGCACCCTACAAGCCCCTGCAACAAAATCCCTACTTAAATTCGTCTTCACAGTTGCGGCCGTGAAAGCGGTAAACTGTTAAGTGGGATAATGTAAAACTCAATTTTTTTTAAAAGAAATTTATAACTTCTATACCGGTCATCAGATGGCGCTAAAATTTTAGATATGAATAAACCTGCCAAGAGAGGTGTTAAATATGCAAAAATATTTGGGGCATTCTATTTTTAAAAAAATTACCTTAAGCGTGCCACACTTTTCTGCATATCATGATTTCTGCATATTTGAAAATAATTTCTCTACATGCGCCTCTATCCACTGTTTACATCCGTATTAGAACGATTTTTCTAGCTGTTACAGTTTAGGAGCTATCGGACTTCCCCACTCTATTGCCTCATCCGGTATGGTATCATGTGGTATTTTCCAAATTTATGATATTGGGCTTCTCTGATTTAAATTCTATGTAATAAAAAGTTTAAAAACAATGTAAATGCGGTGTTTTTTTAAAACGGTTTTTTTCAACAGAACAGACTATGTCACTCCTAAGAATATTCGTAACATTACTGCTTTTTCTCTTCAACGAACAAATAAATGCCCAAGATGAGTTTGTATCACCATGCCCACGTTTGTTCGTCTACGAAGGCAACAAGAACGAATCAGATAAATGGTACGGAATTGTAACACTTCTCAGCGAGTCAGATTTGGCGGGCACTTGGTTAAGATTGATATTTGATAGGACATCTTTACAATTGGGGGTATGTATTACTTTGTTAGTGTATGTTTCTTGATTTTGGTGTTTATTGAAATGTTTGAATTTGTAGAATTGGTTTGGCGAAGTCATAACAACGGATAACAAGGAGTATTTAATCAAAAATAGCAATCACCCTATAAAGGCAAATGTACCGCAGACTGTTCGATTTTATGTAAGATATAATCCAAGTGAATCCATTCCTAAATTGATATCATTTAGAATCAATGCCAGAACAGTATGTCCTGAAGGATTACCAACTGAAACGCCTCCACTTATAATGCAACTACAAACAAGTAAAGAGTTAGCAGTCGATAGTGTCACTGCTCCCACTGCTTCAGGTGGAAATAGTGGCGGAGGAGGAGGGAGTAGGGTAGATAATACAGATTTAAATTCTATTTGTGGAACTATTGCTGTAAGTATCACTTATTAAATATGAACACAATAACACTATAGACTAAATCATTTTTCTAACAAATAACCATTATCTAATCTTATTCATTATCAACTAAAAATTGCAAAGTTATGGGAATACTTACTTAACATATACTGGATTACTGTTATATTTAGTAGTAGAATCAACAGACAGTACTAACCATGTAAACACAACAACTTCGACAGTTTCTTTTGAGCTGAGTGAATCAAGTTTAAGAAAATGTAGATTATTTTGTCGATGATCATTTATCACATATTCTTTTGGGCATTCATAAGTTGTGCCAAACTCCTTTTATTACAATATCAGTATACGAGCCCTGCCCCACTGAAGTTCGCACACTTCTATTTCTTGTTGTTAGAGTAAAGTACTGACCTCCTATATTATAAGTTATGTTGTTTTATTGTTATATTTCGTTGTGTATTTATCTTTTATATTTTAAAACAAAGTACATCCCACAATTTTTTTTCCTAAAATTTTCTTTGGTCTTCAAGGTAACTGTTACTTATTGTTAAAATAAGGTATTGCTTCTGCACTTACTCCACGTTACGTTTTTTAAATTTTACTGAGGCAGGGATCCCTCTTACCGCCTCTTTGCGAGGAAGCCATTCGATAGAATTTCATGAAACTTAACATGGAATAGCACAAAATCCCATGTGTGTTCTTATGAGGTTTATTTTGCAATTCAATTTGCATAAATGTAGCGGCAACTATGTATTTTCTCCGATAATAATATATAATAATATCCCACTCCATACATAATAACTATAAATAATATTGCTATTACTAATTTAACACTGTTCGGTACACAACTCATTTCATGGTTTTTTGCCCTGTTTTTAAAGGTATATTTGAAAAGCAAATATTTCAAGGATTTTGTACTATTTTTAAGGTATATTAAAAAAGTAACATTTTCAAAGACTTTGCCCTGTTTTTAAAGTATATTAAAAAAAGTTGAAATTCGCCTTCGGCTCATGTGGCTGTGCTGAATTTCAAGGCATTTTGATCTGTTTTTTAAGTTTGTACTATATGAGCCCGTTCAGCACACAACACTTTTTTAAGGATTCTGTCCTGTTTTTAAAGGTATTGTAAACCCGTTGTCGCTTGACTCGAACACCGCCGTGTGACGTCACGCGTGCCTGCGAAAGAAGCATTTACTATACGTAGAGGATTTAGTTCTAGTTTATTTAAGTGTTTATTGCAATTTCTATTGATTCATGGCCGGTTTCACAAAGCTTGATTAAGTTCTGATTAACTTAATTGTCATTAAATTCGAAATTCAGAAACATTGGTTAAGATTTAACAGACCTTGGATTTTAACCAATTGTATTTCTAGATTTCAAATTTAATCACAATTAGGTTAATCAGAGTTTAATCAAGCTTTCTGAAACCGTCCATCAGTGTATTAATATATTATGGATAAAATTACACCATATGCATTTAAACACTTTGAATGATTCTGAGGCATCGGTTAACGATTTATCACAAGACGTAGACAATATTAGAATCGGAAACGTCGCCTTGGTTAATTGCGAATTTTGTACTCCTATGAGTGTAAATTATGAATCACATTGATGCGTGAAAATAAATGAAATTTCCAATTTCAAAGGCGGCTTAGTGTATAATTTTGAACGAATCTTTTCATAGTGTAGTGTTAAATCTAGACACTTTGAAATGCTTCTCGCTACCAGATGCTATTACGAGCGGTTCGAACTAATAGAAAACGTCTTACCGAATTAAGCAATCGTTAGTGGCGACATATATCATTTAAACAATTTATTTATTGGGAAGATTCTTGGTTACCTTTGAGAAAAAATAAAAGGAAGGTAATATCTGCTTGTGTCGTTTCAAAAATAAATGAATAACCCGAAGATAATGATGTGTATACAATATTTTTTTAATATTTAAATAAAAAAACCTTTAAAAATAACATGTACTCCTAGTTTTCACGTATAATTAAAGTGCTACATTTATAAATACGTTCTAATGATCTAATGATTATATCTGGAATAATGAGTTTTTGCTTCATCTAACGAAGGACGCTCTGCTGTGGCTACATTTGCAGAAATTATGACTGCAAATTTATCATTTTCAATATTCCAGCGAAGTTCTTCTCTATTACAAATAGTTATTATTTCTTCTCGCCATTCATTCAATTTTTTTGAAAAAATTTCTTGATACAATCAACCCTTTTCACTCTTTGCAACCACTGCCGGTAAATTTTAAGATTTTTATGTTTATTTGGAAAAGAAAAATTATATTCACCAGTCTTTTCGGTATTCTTGACCCGAATATACAACATCAAGGCATGTTGTTTTAATGGGTAACTACACAATAGTAATAACCAGTAAATAACCTAATAAATGAACTCTTTTTATTTACCTCCAAGACGTGTGATCGGATCTCTACTACCAAAGCAGTTTAGTATGCTGTGCATATTAGGCGCGGGCACGCGTGACGTCACACGCTTCGGATCTTCAACTTCAAAAGTTAATTACAAGCTTATTTTTAAGAATTTAGAAATTTTACTTGTGAAATGGCTATCTACATTTTTTGTTTAATTTATTAAGCTAATGTTGTAAATCCGCTTAACAACACCTTTCAGGTATATTTAAAAAGTTAAAATTCGCCTTCGACTCATGAGGCTGTGCTGAATTTCAAGGATTCTTCCCTGTTTTTAAGGTATATTGAAAAAGTTAAAATTTGCCTTCGTCCTATGAAGCTGTGCTGAATTTCAAGGCATTTCGACCTGTTTGTGTAAAAAACTAACTTTAAATCTTTAAATATCTCAGATTTATTTTGCGCATCATATTTATAGTGAGATGTATCTGCTGTGTCTGGATACCAACATAATTGTGATGCTGAAGTATCAGAAACATCACCTGAAAATTCAATCAAATTTGAAATTAAAGTAACAACACCTCTTCATAGAATAATCTCACATAGTCAAAATCATTTATCCCATTATTTGATATATGTAGTTGCATAATTAAATATTTGGATTATTTTTAATTTTAGATTTAACAAAAGTATAAGCACCTGTTGAACGTTTCCATCCACTTATGTTAGTTTCAAGCGTATACTTTTCAAGTTCTTTCACATTGATATTACTTTCTCTTATTTCATTGTAAGTATAACTTTTTGTTGATTCATCAATTACAGGCATTTCATCAATACGCCATAAATTGTATATAACGTTTTCCATTTGCATTTATTTATTTATTTATTATAAAAAACCTTTTAAGAAACGTTAGCAAGATTCGATCTTCGGCTTTGCCTCTGGGCTGGCCCTTACAAAAATAAAACACAAAAAAAGCAATTTTAGAACACGTAAGTGATGATTTCAAAAGAAAATTGATGTAAAAACTATATTCATTAATGAATTAGGATTATATGCTTTGATTATGAAATCTAAATTATCACAAGCAATTGAGTTTCACCAAAGGTTCACGAATTTGCAGAGCCAAAGAGTTTCAAAAATGGTTTATACTGTTATACTTCGACCCAGACCTCAGCTGGCTGCACCAGATTTTTAATAATTTTCTTTGATTTTTTTAGTTAATCGACTTTTCTTTTTGAATCCCTCGCCTCGTAAATGACCACTCAACGATTCTTCTTTCATTTTGTTTAAAACAGGATTTATAATTTCCTCTTTATATGTAAAAAACAGCGCCGGCGGTGATTTGACATATGTAGACGCTATGTTTTTAAGGCCAGAAGTTACACATTGAATGATGTCATCTTTATTATTTTTCCAAAAAGGTTTTAGTATATTGCGATATAAAAAGCCTAATGCTATATAATGGTATATGATGATATTTAAGCCCAAACCCATATTGTATTGGAAATAATTGTTTTCTATGAACAATAAGTACCATTCATTCTACAAAAAAGCAGGTCTGATGAAATCAGCCCAGAGGCAAAGCCGAGGACGATTACTGGACAAAATATCCAGAACAAAATTTAAAAACTCTACTGAACGAAGTCGGAAGGTGAATCGCACATATTAATGTGTATTTTTAAAAAACAAAATCGACGTGTTTCAGCGTTTTTAAAAAAACCGGTTGAGTTTTTCAACTTTTTTTTAATATTCCATACTTTAATCCCACACTGTATATACACTCGAGAAAAAAAAAACGCACCACTTGAAAACGCACCAAAAATACCAAAATTCCAAACCGTCATAACTCGGCGGATTTTGGACGAAAATGGATGAACCTTTGAGTGCTAAAAAGTTTAAAGTGTCTAGTTTAAGGGCGTGTGAGCGAATGTTACGTAAAGACCTTTCCGCCCCCCGCGACCGCCCGCAAAAAAAAAAGTGTTTTTGATTTAAAAATGTCAAATCGTGGTCTCTATCGACCACCAAGGTAATAAAGTTCAGACCTTTTTCTGCCAAGTTTTCAAAACTTCGAGTGCCTACGATATTTTGGCGCAAAGTTATGAATTTTTGAGATTTACCCTGCATTTTGTCAGGTGTTTTTTCCTCTTCTGCCAGCGACATTATTACCGGTTGAGTTTGAACATTTTTTCCCCTAATTCAAAAATTTTGAAAATTTTTTTAATTAATAAAAACATTTTTTTATTAACTTTAATTTTTTAACGTGTAATTGCCGACATCAGCGTTACCCGATGTGCACCAAGAGGAGGTAGTCGGTCGGATTTTGCACATCGTGTGTGTGTCGCATGCAGGGCCGTAACTACAGGCTTGGGGGCCCTGGGGCAACAAATAATTATGGGGCCCCCACGTTATCTTCCCTTTACCTCTAGAACACTTTTATTTAGCAAGCCTTTTTAGAGTTGCTATTTGGTGCTTTTTTTCTGTTAAGATAGAAAAATGGGCATTTAAAACAGTTTAATTTTTAACTCCTTTAAAGGAGTTTAATATAAAACTGTAGAAGTTTGCTAACTAGTTGGCTAAGGTGTTATCCTTATATCGAGATGTAAAAACTTCTGCACTAGACGGAGTACCACCAGTTATACGACATGCAAGCATGCATATAAAACTTACGAAGTTAACTGAAAACAGGATTACATTAAATTATGTTTCTTAGCCCTTTTACTGGGACTTTTAAGACAGCGAGTGTAGGAGTATAGGCTATTGCAGGCAAAACAGCAAAGGCGCTGTTATACATTACAAAATTTATAAGGCAAAACTGAAGAAAACGCTATTTATCTTTATGTTTCGGTTGCATATTATTTGTTGTTTATACCAGTGATACGAACTATATTAACAAATTCGTAACAACTAGGGTATAATAAGCGGGCATATATAGTATATAACGCCCGCTTACACGCTGTCCTGCATGAGCGACTACTCGCGGGCGAAGCGAGCCGGCTGGATTTATCAACATCAAGCAAACAATGCAGGTGTCCTACGTGAGGTCGCGTCGCCCGTAACGTCGTAAGATCCGGATTTCAGGCGGTTTACGCGATCAAATTATTTGGTATATCAGCCTTCACCGCGTTAGAATTAAATTTAATTTTATTAAAAGGAAAAAGTAATAAATAATTGTAAAATAAATTTGAACAATTTGTTAATATCTTATAGAAATGGAAGTTTTCCAAAGGACCCCGCATAGTCCTTATGGAAATGGCTTTCACCAGATTGCTCTTACACATTAGTGAAAAATAGTTTTCGATGTGCAGATCAAAAGCGTCATGGGACACAAAGTCCAAAAAATTACAGTTTTAGAATTACAGTCGTTTCAAGTTGGAAATTTTTGCACCCGGTAGAATCCTTATGGAAAATGGTTCCCGACTAGAATTCTTGAAGCCTTGGTAAATGGTAGTTCCTAATGTGTAAATCAAAAATGTCATTGGGCAGAAAGTTCAAAAAATTATAGTTTTCGAATTAAATCTGTGTGAAGTGGGCAATTTTTAATTTGCACCTCGCTCAATCTTTATGGGAACGGCTTCGTACCTTGAAACTTTGGTAAACACCAAAAATTATAGATTTCGAATTACAGCCATTTGAAGTAGACAATTCTTGCATTATTCAACTTCAAACGGCTATAATTCACAAACTATAATTTTCTGGACTGTGCCCATTGACTTGTCCTACACCTCGAAAACTATCTTTCAGCGAAGTATCAGAGCAATCTGGTGAAAGCCATTTTCCATAAGGATTATGCGTGATCTTTTTATCCTCTCCAAATAAACAATATTTGTTGAAGACCTTTTCACCGATAACGTAACTTTAAAAATGTATTCTCGGATATTCAAATCTTGCGATTGTTTCACTAGCCTATTCTTATCAGACTAGGGATCACAGTTTTGTTTTTTTTGCCCAATTCGCGATTACGAACATGTGCTACGTAAGACACTCTCACGCTTCGTCCGCACCGCCATTCGCTCGCTTCGCCCGTGTCGTCCGCTTCGCCACATTGGTCGTCCACGCTGGACAACGTGGTAGCGTTTACTTTTCGATTGGAGCCGGCCTTACGTTTAATAGTAATTTAAGTAATTAGGCGAAAACCTATATGTTTGCGTACGAGTGTGTTGCAACTCAACAAATAACATGAGTATTTGAAACGTAGTTTCTGGGTGATCCACGAATTCTTTTGTGCCGACTTCTGCAGAAATTTCTTAGATAAAATTATCTTTAAATGACGTGTGCTATTAGGATTTTTTTTGTTTTCATGTTAATAACAACCAACAACAAAAACGTTAGAATTTAAAATTTCATATCTCTGTTTGTCTTTTGAATTTAGTAAAAGTTGTTAAATTAAAAAAATTTCTAGTTTTATAAATATTAGGTTGAGTCAAAAGTTTCTGCCACTTTGTGGCTAATTTTGTTTTAAAGTGTTTAACACAAGAGCCATATTCAATTTACATTGTTTACGTATGTCATTTTAAAGATAATTTAAGGCAGATTTAGATTCTATATTTGCGTTCAACGTTATTTTTACAGCGACTTTTAAGACAGCGAGTGTAGGCTATTTGCAAGCAAAATAGCAAAGGCGCTGTTATACATTATAAATAAGTTTAATTTGTTAATGTTTTAAAACTTGATATATTTTTAAATCGATTTATTGAATGAAATAAATAAAGATTATTAAAAGTTTCACAGTTTTATTAAAATACAACCTGACAATATTGTTTCGACAGCTATGCTGTCATTATCAAAGGTAATATAATTATAAACAAACACTAAATAAAATAAAACACTTATAAAATGACTCCTCAAAATATTATTAAATTCCTACATTTTTGTAATAACAAACGCAAATTAGACATTTTAGAAGCCTTTGAGATATACAAACACAAACTCAGGGTACCTTTAATGAATGAACAACTTGAGCTCAGTAATTCTCCGTTACTGGAAGTATTAGATATTTAATTATGATTATTATTATTATTTTATTTTTATTATTATTAGTGTTTGTTTATAATTATATTACCTTTGATAATGACAGCATAGCTGTCGAAACAATATTGTCAGGTTGTATTTTAATAAAACTGTGAAACTTTTAATAATCTTTATTTATTTCATGATTATGGAGTTCCACAAAATAAGGCTGGAAACAATAAACAAGATTTATTGAATGTTTAAACAAGCTAAGTTTGGTTCAAAGATAATTTCGTAAAAAAACTTCTTCCGCTTTCGGGGGCCCCCTATGCTCGGGGGCCCCGGTGGTAGCTACGGCCCTGGTCGCATGCTAACTCCTACCTCCAAAAGAGCAACAATTCGTGCACGTTGAATGCCCGTTAATTGTGGCATTCTAACGCTTCGAATAACTTTCTGATACTGATTAATTTCAACATTAGTAAACTACAAATCAAAACATTAATTTAGGCACTTGCACATCGGGTAATGTTGTCGGCGGTTATACGTTAAAAAAATGAACGTTAATAAAAAATGTTTTTATTAATTAAACATTTTTCAAAATTTTTTGAATTTGGAAAAGAAAAGATTCAAACCGATAATAATGTCGCTGGCAGAAGAGGAAAAACACCCGACAAAATGCAGAGTAAATTTCAAAAATTCATAACTTTGCGCCAAAAAATCCTAGGCACTCGAAGTTTTGAAAACTTGACGGAAAAAGGACTGAACTTTATTGCCTTGGTGGTCGATAGGGTCCACGATTTTTTTGGTACGCCGTAAAAGCTGTTAAAGTTTGACATTTTTTTAATCAAAAACATTTTTTTTCTGCGGTCGGTCGCGGGGGTCGGAAAAGCCTTTACGTAACATTAACTCGCATGCGTTTAAACTAGACACTTTAAACTTTTTAGCACTCAACGGTTCATCCATTTTCGTCCAAAATCCGCCGAGTTATAACGGTTTGAAATTTCTGGTGCATTTTCAAGTGGTGTGTTTTTTTCCCTCGAGTGTATATACGAGGGTTGCGCTGAAAATTGTTAGTTATAAAAAGACCGTTGCATTTTTTAACAAAAAATCTCTATTGTTTTTCAAAATAATCTCCATTCAGACTAATACACTTGTGGAATCTTTGAAACCACTTTTTAAAACATTCGGAAAATTCATTTTCTGAAAGGTCCTCAAAAATTCTTTGAAACTCTGTAACTGCTGCATCTGCGCTGGAAAATCTTTTACCTCGCATCATTTTTTTAACAGTTGGAAACAAAGAAAGTCGCATGGCGCCAGATCTGGGCTATACGGAGGATGAGTTACCAATTGAAACCACGCGGTAGAAATGTCAACAAAACTGACGTTGGTTGGCACACATGGCAACAGGCTCCATAACCAAAGCATTTATTTTGTTGGCATTGCAGTGTTTGATCGTGTTTTTAAGTATTTTGGTGTGTTTTTTTTATTAAATAAACTGAATTTTTGTATAATGGACAGAGAATATCTTCGAAAATTATCAACTGAGATGTTGGTGAAAGGTAGGTTTAACAATTTATATTCTTGTTTACCTGTGTAACCATCGTTTTGTTTTTAGGTATTTTCCAATAAGGCAGGCTCCCCTATTAATAGTAAATGTATTAGAAACTAAAACCACTAAAATTTCCTCTCTCAAAACGCTGAAGAAGGTTACTTTTCCATAAAGTTTTAGAAACTTAGGTACCTGTTATAAAATGTTTGCTGCAGACTCTCTGATATTTTAGCTTTGATTCGGTTAAATCATCAGGCTTTATAGCAGCTATCCATAAGGCCCTGCGTGTTTTCGACAACTCATTTTTATGTGGCTTATTTGGTAAACTCAGTACGCCAGGAATTCTATAAAACGACATATTGTCACGATCGCGTCGACTTCCGCAGTTAACAACAATACAAGTCACAGGCATAATAATAATAAAGCTCACTAAAAACACTGGAGAAAAACAAACAACAAAATTAACTAGAAAACACGAATATAAATGCTCTTTCCACGCAAGCTCTAATGGTTGTTTATGCACAGATGCATTATAATTAGACTATTATTGATAGATCTATCTAAACATAACTGTCTCTTTATGCCCCAAGGGCCTCTTTATCACAGATTAGGGAGTTCTTAGAGATGACTAACGCGCATGTTAAACAAAAGTTTCATTCCAACTAGCGCCTCTGGTGGTTGGTAGCTCAACTAATCGGTTGAGAGCGAAATTTGAACAGATTATAAACTATTACGTTTTCGGTTTTGAAGTTGAATGGTAAAAAAAAATAATAAAAATAGTACATACTCGTATATTTGTTCAAATATGATACACTATTAGCTTCGAGCAATAAATTTCGTCCTTTTCGAAGTGACAGGAAAATGGAGAAAATTTTGTACTCTGATAGATACAATACATATACATCACATTGTGAAAGCCAGGTTTATGAATTAAATTGAACAATATATGTATCTTATGTACAATTTATCCAATACTGAATATCGTAATTCTTAAAAATACAATGACCACATGTAATTAAATATCGTGACTTTTTTTAACGTAAAAGAAAATGATAACAGTTATTAGGAAACTCACAATATAATAAATACATAATAACACAACAATAACTGTCACTTACACAGCCTTTTATAGTATTTTTATGCCTTTTGCTTGTCTCTTTTTTCGTTGCAAATATATTTTTTGAGCGATTATTTTCATTCTATCTTTTCCAGAATACGCTCTGGTATCTTTACCCATCATAAGCCGATTTACATCCTTACACCATGCGTGCGTAATGGTTCTTATGGCAAGTGTAGAAAACCACTTTCTTAGATCATCCTTATGAGAGTCGCATTTTAAAAATGTAAAATCTACATCTGCAGAAATTTTTAAATGTAAAATACTGCCCAAACTTTTTGAGCATGGATCTGTTTCTAAGGCTCTAATAATAGTCTTCATAGAAACAGTCTTGTATTTCATAGAAACAGACTGCAAATTCCTCGCTTGGATAAAACAGTCTCTTCGCCCACCCACCCTTATACTCCCGTGCGTTAATAAGCATATTACTACTTGAAGACTGATCCCCAAACAGGCAAGTTTTACAGTCATCACAGTCTCTGGTGAATAATTTAACCTTCTTCAATAAAAAACCTGCCACATAATTTGTTGCCAACTCACTCAACGCCAGTTGAAGTGACTGTGACCCTAAATCCAGTGGATGCATGATTACAGGCATCGTTGTAGTGGCCTCTGATACCATTGGTGGCGCTACCACACTTTCAGTACATCCAAAAAAATGTTTAATGCCCGCAAAAAGCACTTTGCAATCGTCGGCTTCACAATTAAAACCAGGGCTATATAAGCTTATGGTAGAATTTACCAACATGGTTTTAAAAATTTGTTCAAATGTTGTTGGTGTTGGATTTGTGTATAAAATACCATGGCTCCTAACTTGACCAAAGAAGTTCTCGAGAGGATCTTGATTGAGATGACGTCCCAATAAATAGTCATATCCGTCTTCTTTTAAACATTCCCATATATTTATAATGTTCCTCAGTGTGAAGATCCAGTTCTTTAGACTAGGTGGTTTGGCTTTGTCTCCTGGTTTTTGTGTAACAAATTCCATTGTGGAAAGAAGTGGTATAGCCTCCTCTTTCCAAAACCTCAGATGATCGCTGCTACTGCTAATTCCGCATCTGAGGGATCAAATAGCTGATCAAAAAAAAGCAGAATTTTGGAAGTGTCGTGTACTCCCTCTCCCAGAGTTTTAAAGGTGTCTGTAAAAGATCAAAACAAAATAATTTCCATCTAAAAAAAATTATACACACTTACCTATATTTCCTGCCAAATACAAGCTTGATGCCAGTCGCTGGCTAAATATTTGAGTAGCACACTTCACCTTCATTTTCTTAATCTTGTTTGCATATATGTGCTCATCAGTCAAATGAGGTAATGCCCGAAGACCTTGTATCACATTTGACCCATTGTCAAGTTCATAAAGTTTAACAATATGTTCCCACTTTGCCACTTTCTGAGTATTGTCTTCTCTGTAGGACAAATTTTTTGTTAGGAATTTATTGCGTATTCCCTTCAACAAATGTGGTGGGTCAAAAATGGGGAATATTTTCATTTCTTGGATTTCAAAAAATCCCCCACGATATTCACGCCCACCCCTGGCATAATTTTCCTTTGTATTCTTAATTAAAGTATTTAAGACCTTCACATTTGAAGTAGCTTGATCACAGACAGTGACAAGAGGCTTCAAACCTATATCGATTAGTTTGTTTAGGATTTGCTCCACCTTCCTCTTGATTTGGTGCGCTTTCGCACCACCTTTACTTGAAAAGGCATAGCATACAGGCTGCTTAAATTTTTTCTTTAATCCTCTTACCATGAACACTAGTACATGATCAGCAATTTCGTTGGATCTTTCATTTTCCCCCATGTCACCAAATCCATGGATACAACCTCCACTTTCATTAAAAGAAAGATTTGGCATTAGTGACAATTCGTCCCACATAAGAGTAACTATTTTCTCTGATGAATTCCACGTTGCACACGCAGTTTTTAATGATTCGAAAATATTTTCGTTTAAACCTGGTTCAAAATGTATTTCTTTTAACAAATTATTTAGTGTCCCTTTACAGGGCAATGTAAATATCTTCGCCAAAAAACGATAAGATTTTGGGCTCTGCTTATATAATGACAAAGCAAGAATCTTCTCATCGATTGTAAAGCGATGCTGCTTTGGCGATTTTCCTGCCTCTCGAATCTGACAGCGAACGAATTGTGCTGCCAATTGGTTCATTTCCACCAAATGTTCTTCAACATTTTTTTCTTTGACCAATTTCTCTGCTGCCGCCAATCTTTGCTTAAAATTGTCCTTACGTTTGGTACTTGTAATCAGTCTTCGAGACAATGACTTTGCAAATGAATATAGCTTCTCCTTTTTTGGAGTCATATCTTTTCTAATATTGATTCCAATGCTTCTCAACATGTTGTGAGGAGTCATGACATCACCTAATATAAATAATTAATTATTAGACAATATTATTTTCAGATAAGTAAAACTATAAATAAATATAAAATAATGTTTACGTTTTAAGACTTTCTTCATAGATGAATGTCCAGAAAGTGACTGTTGTAATTCAGGAGTTTCACATCTAACTAGTGCTTGGTCACTTGATCCTAGTTCTACACATGTAGTTTTCCGTTTAGATATTGGAGAGAGTGCCCCACTGACTTCATCACATTCTGTTGCCTTACGTTTAGTTGTTGAAGAGAGTGCCTCATCTGATGTTGAAGATTGCTCATTTGACTCTGCTGAAAAATAACAACATGTCATGTAGGAGTTTTGTTTTAGTTTTAATATCGAAGTGATAACCAATGAAACACTAAATTAATAAAATCACTATACAGATGGAATCTCAGAAGCGTTCAAAGTTCATTAAACTTACTTGGGTATGGTGGTAAATAAAGGGATGGTACAGCATTTAAATGGAGCTTATTTGCACCTGGAGAAGAGTATTTCTCCTCAAAATGTCGATGACAAACTTTTTTTCCATAAAGTTCTTGCGGACTCAAATTTTCAAAAGCTGGATTCTGTATTAATTGACGCCACACCTCCAAACGTGCCAAATCTTTATTTGGATTAGGAAAACGATGCCTAGGCAGCAAATTTACCTCACAACCAGGAACGCTACATTTAGCCAAACCCATTTTCACTCGTAGACTAGGTACTACTGTAATACAAAACAAAAAGGGCACATAAACGAGGGCGTTAAAAAGTATTGCTTATGAAATATCTTACCAATAATATAAGATGATAAAGAAAACTATAATGTCTATTTAAATTCTAACCTATATCACTACACTTTACACTTCTGGCAAACTGAAAAAATGAGGAGGTTACCAATAAAACTTTGACACACATATAAAATACTATATTGTCTATTTAAAGTCTAACGTTACACTTAACACTTTACACTTAACTGAAAAGACGAAAAGAATACAAATAAAACTTTGAAACAAACACGAGCGAACAACTCAGGCGGAACAACACGTATGACACGTCACGTATTAAACAGACACAGTATCACAATTGACATTACAAACAGTAACAAAAAGAAAGTCCCCATCTAGGGACTTTATAAAAAAAATAGTTTGCGACATCTTACGTTTGGTATCTCAATTAAATTTTGTCACGTGATTGGTTCTATTAGCTGCCATTCAACTTGAACGTCTATTTAAGTAAGTGGTTTGTGCTCTTTATAATCCGACTGGCAATAATGAAACGTCAATTAAATGTCAGAGCTGTATTTGTAGAACTTGATTGGTTCTTAATATAATTTGTAAACTTATCACCATTGAAAATAAGCTGAAATAAAGTATTTTAGATAGTAACTATAGTAACGTACTTCGTATATATGCACATAAGTATACGTACAGCGGCTTGATGTAACCTACGTACTCATTTAATTATATTTTTTACACAATAATAGATTTGAGATAAAAACAATCTGTGCATAAAATAGTGTATGCATTTGGGGCATAACTTGCTTTTATGGCCCTACAGCCTTTTCCTAGCCCTCGGCTGACGCCTCGGGCTAGAAATAACGCTTCTGGCCATAAAAGCTTCTTTATGCCCTTAATACATAAATAACTATTACATACATGTGTGCCAACCACTGTCATTCGGAATTAGATTTGACGGGTCGTTGGATTGCCTAATACACACCATTTCACAAACACTCCTAACCTAACATAATTTTGAAAATAAAGTGTCAGAAATTATTGATATTTTTATCTTAACATGTTTACAAAGTAAGTCACGTGACTTATGACAAAAGCCCTCTGCTTGACCGAATAGTCTATACGTTTCTCAAGGAAATCGGAACGTTTGACAATTGTGGGTAACGAATGTCAACTAATGCGACATTCAATTGTTGCAATTGTTTCTAGCCAATTGAGCTTCCATGGCCTACTACTAACTATTAACAGAGCATCCCTCGTATAATTTCTTTAATTAATCTTAATTCTGAAAATCAAAATAATGATTCTTATCGATACAATGTAATGGTATTGGTAATTGTTTATATTCCTTAACACTCCTTTAATGTTCTTTAATTCTATTTTTTAAATATCCTTTTGTCTGACCCATATAAGTAGCCGAGCAATCCTGGCAACTTAATTTATATATTACATGTGTCATTTTATCTGGAGGGACCTTATCTTTTATATTCGAGAATAATTTACCACAATTATTGTATTGTTTAAAAGTAATATTATTATTAAGATCTTTTAAGGTGTTTTTTATTTTCGGAGATAACATTTTTATATAAGGAATAGAACAATACATTCCTCGTGGCACCTTATGCTTAACAAGTTTACCTTGACATTAGGTATTAAAGATTCATGTGTAATCGTTAACGCTCTATATTTTAAGTTATAAGCTGCATTTATTTTTTGATTTAAAGGATGTCCAGAATAAAATTAAGTAATCTATCTGATGCTATCGGTTTTTTATACCATGACGTGGTAAGCTTTCCATCATCACAACGTATAACTTTAATGTCAGAAAATAGTAACATATTATTATTTTCAATTTCATGTGTGAATTTTAGGTATTTATTAAAAGTATCTAGTACTAGTCCCAACGATATTTTTTCCACAATTAGAAAGAGATCATCAACATATTTGGTTATAAATTTTATATTACTATCATGTACTATATTAACATGGTCAAGTAAGTTATTCATCACAAGATTGTCTGTGAAGGACTGACTGGGTTACCCATAGCACTACCAAATTTTTGTTTGTAAAATTTGTTATCAAAAGAAAAATAATTGAATTCAAACAATGACATTATAGGCCAGTAAAATTAGACCCGATTGGGATCGTTGGTGGAAATAAATGTTGGAAAGCGGGAGATCGCTTCGATCGCTTCAGTTGACGTCAAATATAAGTATCCTCGGTTTGCACGGTCCCTCGACGCGAGCTTACCTGAGGGCATCAAATGAAATACGAAATCTTCGGACCTTTTTTAGTTTTTCGCTTATAACTTCAAAGCGGTGCTTTCGAACGAAAACTTCACTATTACAAGAATTAAAGAGCATTAAATTCTGCGTCGGATGAGTATATAATACTTAAATTGGGTCCAGTGGTATGGTCGAAATCGACGGTCGAAAAACGACAATTTTACACATTTTCGACTTTCCATCAGACCGGACACCCAGAGGCTTTCCGTATAAAAAAAAACCCGTTGGACTCATTCTGATTGTTAATATAAGTCGAGAAATACCTAAGCTTTGATATTGTAGAGGTTGCCGGATTAAATTAATGGCCATTTCTTTGTCATCCCCCATCATAGCAATTGGGATCAATCCATTATGATGTGCTGCAGTACTGGTCGCTCGATCATTTCGAAAAAACTGTTTTTTGTGTGTTATCACATCTAAGTATTGGTAGATCAAAACCGCTGTTATTTTATTTTTATTCCTTTTGATTGAAATATGGCAGACGTGTTTTCTTCGTGGTGCACGACGTTTCTTGCAGTTTTTTGATGTAAACGTAAATCTTGATATCTCAAGAAGGGGTGGTCCTAGATACAAGCGGTAGAAACCATTATATTGCTCACATGTTGGATTACATCTTTTAATCTAAACGTAATTTTCGTAGGATGCTTACTTATGAGTGCAATTTAACTCCGAAGTTTAACAACGTTTTTACAAAAATTCCCGCTTTTTAGGGGAGCATATTTCATATATCCAGGTGAAGATGAAGTCTTAGGACTGATTTTCTTTTTAAAAGTACACAGCTAGAGGTAGTTTGTGTATAAAATATTTTAACTCTGAAACTGTACTATTTTGGTATTTATGGGCTTTTTAAGGTCTCATTACGATACGTAATATCAAGATTTACGTTTACATCAAAAAACTGCGTACACCACGAAATAAATATGGCTGCCATTTTTCAATCAAAAGGAATAAAAACAAAATAACAGTGGTTTTGATCTACCAATACTTAGATGTGATAAGACACAAAAAAAAATTTTTTTTAAATGATCGAGCGACCAGTACTGCAGTACTTCATATGGATTGATCCCAATTGCTGTGATGGGGGATGACAAAGAAATGGCCATTAGTTTAATCCGGCAACCTATACAATATCAAAGCTTAGGTATTTCTCGACTTATATTAACAATCAGAATGAGTCCAACGGGTTTTTCTATACGGAAAGCCTCTGGGCGTCCGATCTGACGGAAAATCGAAAATTTGTAAAATTGTCGTTTTTCGACCGTCGATTTCGACCATACCACTGAACCGAATTTAAAGTGTTGGATCAGGGACGTCGGAAGTATTTTCACCTAGGGGGGGCGAACTTTGATTTCATAAATATGATATAGTAAAGTCATCGTAACGTTCCAATAAGTAAAAATGAATGATACAATAATCAAGACAGAGATGCTCAATACTGCTAGCTATTTGAATATAAAGTAAAAATGTTTTATTTTTAAAAAGTAATTCTTCTAATTTGACCTATTTATCAATTAATTAAAGATTTGTTTACAAACAATTATATTATTTTATGTTACTTTTATATAAATATCATATGCCTTTACTAACTTTAGCTTGATGTTTGTAACACTGATTTTAACTTTTATATATTTTGCCTATTAAACTTTGTTTTGATTGCATTTATTATTATACGCTATTTATAATAATACACACTGTGTATTAAATAAAGGTATAAATTATTATTATTGTAATACAATTTTGAAAAGGATAGATAGCTAAACCTTTATCAGAGGCGCAGGCGAGTTTCCTCGATAGACCGTGTGATAGACGGACATTAGGTCATTTTTAAAAAGAGATCTGAACGAGTACTTTGTACATGTATTACAACTAATAATCTTAGTTATTAACATATATTAATTAAACAAGAAGGCCATTCTACTTTATAGAAGGTATGTTAATGGTATCTTTTTATTCTACTTAAGTATTGTTTAATACTTTTTGGCGTGATGCCTAATTTTGAGTAATTTTGCATTTTAGATTTGACGGCCTGTAAGTCTGTAAGTCAGCAAATCAGAAAATTAGCAATTTAGCAGGTTTGCAAGTAGTCCAGTCAATAGAGATGTGAAGAGTGTATTTGCCTGTTAACAGCTATTTTATTGCACAAACCTATTCAGAATAGTGTGTAGAATAATATATGTAGTTGCGTACTAAATCGTAGTGACAGCAGAAAAGTTATTAACAACTTAAGACGCCATCAACCGTTTTTGAGGTGTTTTTATTCCGTAGCTCATCAGGATGGCTTACTACAAAATAAAGTTTAGTATATGATTTGTTTATAATAAAAATAGCTAGAAAATGGCACCAGTCTGATTGTTATAACTGGAATAATTAAGTTGCAAAATCGAAGAAACTGCCAAAATCGCGTATGTTTTTTAAGTTGCCATAAAAATTTAAATAGTCAACCAATATTGATATTGAATTTCAATATTGAATTTCAATAACTACAAATGTAAACCTCATATAGCTATTTTGGATAATAAATAAATTATCTATATCTATCAATACGTAACTCTCAATAATGAAATTTATTTTTTACACAATTATTTTTGGGTATTAAAATCATTAAATTTAATAACGCATTTATGATTATTTCATTTATAAAGTATAATAATTACCCAAATACTAACAATCCTATTTTCTTAGTTTTCAAACAGCGTAAAACTAAGTGGCGCCAAATAAAAATTAAAGTGAACATTTTTTTGTAATTAATGATTTGTGCCTTCAATGAACCCACGACCCAAGCCATCAGATGAAGAGCTGCCGTTAGCTGTAAGCCCGGACGGGTTACATGTTTATGCACTACACCAGCGGTTCTTAACCTTTTCTTTCCAACGGACCCCTTTAAAATTTTTACAACGTAAAGCGTGATCAATAGAGCGTTTGTTGTCATATTTTCTTTGAATTTATTATTTTAAATATAACACTATAATAATTGCAGTCTTTGCGCACCACCTATGAGGTCATTATGGACTTCCGGGGGTCCGCGGACCACAGGTTAAATTACTGCACTAAACGATGGGCGAATTAACGAACTCCGCAGACAGACTTACCATCTAGCAAACCCAAGCAAATAATTTAATATCGAGTATTAACCACTATATTATACGAAAAAATTGAAACCATCTTCACATGCTTGCTTTTATGAGTCAAATGACCGAGCGGGAAATTAAAATAGTAGTTTTTAAATCATTAAGAATAAGTACCTAAGACAAAATAATTAAACAATAATTAAACTCAATTAAATAATAATAATTGTATTAGTAAAAACAAATTAATGGCATAATAAGTAGATAAAGAATGGGTACTGTGGAGCCACACAACCTTGAACTCTCATTTGACCTCCTTTCACTTTTGAAGCCCCTCCCATTTAGAAGCCACTTCCCCCTCTCCAAGCCACTCCCATTTTTAAGCCCCTCCCATTTAGAAGCCACTTCCCCTCTCCAAGCCACTCCCCTTTTTAAGCCCCTCCCCCTCTCAGCTTTCCCCCGCTCTACCTCGCTTCTCTGCCCCAAGCCTCTACCTTCTCTCTCTTGGCTTATAATAAAAAAATCCACAAAAAGTTATAAATAATAATTTATTTAGATTAATAATACATAACCTGAAAAATACACAAGACAAAAAGTATGTTTATAATTCATTTTAAAAATAAACTCAACAATAACGTATAATTTATTAAAAGGAATAGGTATAATTCATTTTAAAAAATAAATCGAACAATAATTTATATTGTACAATAAATTCACTACCCATTTATTAATTACTTTCTAAAAGAATTTAGTTCTTCCAAATTGTGCTAAATAAATTTTTTGTTAGATAAAAATAAACCCAGTAATAATGTATATTTTGTTATAATAATAATAAATTTATTTATACAATGCCAAAAACATAGTTGGATGTATATGTCAAAAAATAATTAACAATAACATATAATAACAAATAATTCTTACAATTAAGATAAAATATCGTTTTATGAATAGTATAAAAGCAGTCCACAAAGTTATATTTGTTTCATCCGTTTACATTAATGCAAATTTTGTATTGAACAATAAACCCCTTAAGACATAATTAAGAGGAATACAGAAAAAAAGTCATAAACAAAATTTATTTATTAAAAAACGTAACGAGATGTTTTCGCACGCTGAACGAGACCTCTATATGAAACTACCATAAACTGAAACAATAATTCGTTTTAAAAATAAAAGCTAATAAGTTATTTACGAAATAATACTTAATAAATTGTTGATTAAATATTACACCTTTTAAAAAGATATTTTATTATTAACAACAATCGGTAATCAAATCAGAATTTCCAATGTGCTTTTATTTATGATTTTAAAAGAAGCTAAAACGTTTACCTTCTTGATAGCTGTATGCGGCAACTGCTGGTCCGCACTCGGCCCGGAGTTACCGACGACTTGTGCCTCCTCGAGACAGCTTCACACGGGAGATCGACCTTCTGCTTGTTCCGGGACGTTGAAAATTCAACACTGGTAAACAATCACTAGCTGCTGGTGTTGAATTGACTTTCTTCGGGGCCGGCGTTTTACTTGGATCGAGCTGAAGAACTCTAGGTACCACTGTCAGTTAAACTTTTTTTTCTGATTCTTGCAGCCACCAGACCGGCTTCCAGTCATTATAAAATCTCATGTAAAATTATCGCATCGATTCCCGTATATTGTGCCGGTGAAATCATTGGCCGACTGTACTAATTTATATGCCACACAAAAAATACTAAAAAGCAACCGTCTGCGTCGGTTTTGAGAGAAAAGAGAACACAAGAAGAAGCATTCTCTCTTTCCTTGACTGCCGGACTAATTATGAAGTCCACCCAAAAAGAAAGTTAAAATTTTGTTTCGTTCGTTCTCTTTTAATGCGTGTTAACATATTACACACATGTCTAGAAGTGATTAATTTATGCTTGATCTGTTTTTAGAACTAAAGGCTAGGACTAAAGTTTATTTGATTTTACTGCAGGAATGAATATTATTAAAGCATTTAACATATCATTTATAGGTGTGTACCGATTACATGTTGTTTTGTTGCACTTGAAGCTTACTTATCGTGTCTTTTGTACACAAAATCAATAACGATATACAATAGTTGAAATGAGGAAAAATAGTAGTTTCTACGTTTTAATGTGTTTGATAAATGCATTATGAATACAATTGAAAACGTACACTTTTGTTAGGGAATTATTAAATATTGGGACATTGCAAAGAATGTAATTTACTGTTTGAGAAGTTTTTAAATACGTGGTTTTCATTATAAATAAAACAAAAAAGTTCTAACATTTCTAATAATGGTTATGTAGATATATAACTGTTTACGTGATTAATATTTGTGAACAATCTAATAAACAGATCAAGCATAAATTAATCACTTCTAGACATGTGTGTAATATGTTAACACGCATTAAAAGAGAACGAACGAAACAAAATGTAACGTTATAATACTCATTTAGATGAAATTGCTCCACCTAAAAAGAGATAAACCGCCTGGAGAGAGAACACGCGATTTCTTTAAAATTTCCAGAATTTTGCCAGTTGTATGACGAGATTTTTTCGTTTTGGGTGGACTTCATAATTAGTCCGGCAGTCAAGGAGAGAGAGAACGCTTCTTCTTGTGTTCTCTCAAAACCGACCCAGACGGTTCCTTTTTTGTTTCTTTTGGGTGGACTTCAAAATGAGTCCGGCAAGTCAGGAGAGAGAACGCTTCTTGTTCTCTCTTACACATTACATAAAACTGTTTTGTTGCCTGGTTTCCACTCGAAACCGGTCTGATGGTAACGAATATCAGGAAATAAGCGCAGTTCCTAACTGACAATGAACGAATTCACTCGCGAGTTGCACGTCAAATACATGCTTCCAGCAGGTTAATAATATCGAGATATCAAGCCGGTCCCAGAGCGAAGAACCCCTTTTGTGTGAAGCTGTCTCGAGCTTCAACGCGACGAACACAACGTCGAGCGGAACCCGGAAGGGAGACCCTCCAGTCTCCCAACACGTAGTGAACTTCGACACCACCAACGAACCAAGCCCACAGAACCTACAGAGGCCCGCAAGTCTGCAGTAGCCAGTGGTTAGATTGATTACCAGTGTTAACACTAAATTATAATTGTTGGATTTTTTCCAGTTTCGAAATTATTGAAAACATTTCATTTAAATGAAATCAGATTTTGCACAATAAAATTTTTATTTTGTCTCTTTAGAACGCATATTTTGGAAGATATTGTCAGTAAGTTAATTTATAAAGGATTTTTATTACCAACAACATGTGATAAATGTAGCTTTGGAACAAAATTCAATAATAGAACTGCAAATTTTTAAATTTATTATACAAAAATTCAACAAACGATCAGAGAAATCATTATTTAAAAGAATGTGTTAACATAATTGTTTTATTTTTCTGAAATTTAAAAAACAGGCATGTAAATGTTTTATTTGTGTGGATAATAATCAGCTAGTCGACCAGTGATTTAATCACTTCAATGTACAGACAGAATTTTTATAACTGACTATACATTGGCGGGTTCGTAGATCATTCTACCATTTCTTTTCGAAGCGGAAGCATCATTCGATTTAAACGCTTCTTAAAGGTATTTTATTATAACAATTTATTTATTTATTGTGCAATAGAAATTATTGTTTGGTTTATTTTTAAATCGAATTTTATTAAACATGTATATTTGTTGAGAGATGATACACACAAACTGGTTGTTTGAAAGTAGGTCAATACATATTATCTGCATTTCAGTGCAAACGCATCTTTTTTTATGTAGTTCATGTATATTCGTTGTTTTTAATAAATTATACTTTTTTGTGGATAGTTTTTACAGTTTACAGGTTATGTATTAATTGTTGTAATCTAAATAAATTAAACAAATAAATTATAATTTATAACTCTGAATAAAGGTATACATTTATTATAACAATTTATTAATTTATTGTATAATATATAATTGTGAAATATTTCGTGGATTGTTTTACAGCTTACAGGTTATGTATTATTAATCTAAATAAATTATTATTTATAACTTTTTATGGATTTTTTTATTATAAGCAAAGAGAGAAGAGGCTTGGGGCAGAGAGGCGAGGTAGAGAGGGGGAAAGCTGAGAGGGGGAGTGGATTATAAAGGGGAGGGGCTTGGAGAGGGGAAGTGGCTTCTAAATGGGAGGGGCTTAAAAAGTGAAAGGAGGTCAAATGAGAGTTCAAAGTTGTGTGGCTCCACAGTACCCATTCTTTATCTACTATAATACTTATTTAATTAAAATAAATATATTTTATGCCAGTCTCGGTGGATTAGTGGTTTGCATGTTTGCTTCATAATCCAAGGGTCACAGGTTCGATCCCCGGCCGAGCTGTAATCTTTCATAACGGAGAAAAATTCAAAACATGTCTTCTTCTCGGATAGCAAGTAAACCTGTAGGCCCCATGTCAATGCGATGCTTGTCACGATAAAAATCCCTACTGGGGTGATGTTCTCCCAGATTCGACTAAATTCTAGTAGTCAGCCAATTGATTATAGCAATCGATGCCATGAGGTACGAAGGATGCTCCGCAATCCCGATTCCTCGCCCAAAAATAAATAAATAAATTTTATACTTTCATCCTTGTCTCTAGGGGGGCGACGCCGCCCCTGTTTTAAGATAGAGGGAACTGCCCGCCCCCTCTGACCCATACTTCCGACATCCCTGTGTTGGATACTTCTCCGACGCAGAATTTAATGTTCTTTAATTCTTGTAATAGTGAAGTTTTCGTTGGAAAGTACTGCTTTAAAGTTATAAGGGAAAAACTAAAAAAGATCCGAAGATTTTGTGGTTCTTTTGATGCCCTCAGGTAAGCTCGCGCCGAGGGACCGTGCAAACCGAGGATACTTATATTTAACGTCAACTGAAGCGATCGAAACGATCTACCGCTTTCCAACATTTATTTCCACCAACGGATTCTATTTTACTGGCCTATTATACATTTTATGAATGTTTCTTTGTCAATATTAGCAAGTCTTTTAATTTTGGCCAGTTTTCATTAATGACATGTATCACCAATTTTTCATCAATATTAGTAAACAGAGCTGTAACGTCCACTGATACTATGATACAATCTTCACTTATATTCCCAAAATTTTCTAATTTATTTTTAAATTCTAAATAATTTTTTACATCATATTTATAATAATAACTATTATTAACTTCTGTGATAATGTTAGATAAAAAAGATGCCAAATTATAATTTAGACAATTAGTAGAAGAAACTACTGGTCTCATTTTATTTCTGTTTCTGTTTGTGTGTCTTAACCAACCCATGCAACTTAAGACAAGTAAGATTATTGTTTTTTATTATCGTATTTTTATCTATATACTAGGGTGGCCGTTATTTTGCAAAAGTTAAATTTTTTAGGTCCCCTCTCCTAGATCTCTTTAAAATGTCAAAAAAACGAACTGTGCCAAATTTCAGCCCATTTGAACAATATTAACCCATGCCACCGAGAGGTTAAAGTTTTATATGGGATTTAACATGGGTTTGGTGCACTGCTAGAAACTTTGTGGCATAACTTTTTTATATTTCTATATTTTAACGTGAAATTTTGTATACTTATGTTGTTGAAGTTGCTTAACACGAATCTGAAGCCAAAAAAACTTTGGCTGTTTCAGAAAAAGCTAATTTTAGTGAAGTTGGGCGCTTTTTTGACAGCTGTAAACTGTCAAAAGTTTTTCTGACCGTTTGAATTTTATCATATTCGTGTTCAGCAGTTTCAACAACATAAGTATATAAATTTTCAAGTTAAAACATAAAAAGATAAAAAGTTACGTCACAAAGTCTGTAGATGTGCACCAAATCCATGTTAAATCCCATTTAAACTTTAACCTCTCGGTGGCACTGGTTAATATTAACCAAATCGACTGAAATTTTGCACAGCTCATTTTTTTGATATTTTAAAGAGATCTAGGAGGGGGGAGCTAAAAGATTTTAACTTTTGTAAAATAACGGCCACCCTACTATGTACCCTTTATCTAGTAATATTTTTATTATATTATCATTTTTTAGTATATTAAATACAGGCAGATCGATTGGTTGTTGGGTAGAAAATCATAATTATCAACTGACAACAAACTTCTAAGTATATAAAAACATATTAAAGCCAATATGGACATATGGTCTTTAACTGTGGGATGGGCCAAAAAATCTAACATTAGCATTATTTATCGGCACCAGTCTAAGATCCTACTTTCAATAATAATAATAAACGCACCCTTGTATGTTATTAACAAGACCATCCACGAAGACCTGAGGAACCTGTTGCTCACAAAATGGGGACTGCTTATTGGGAAACGGTAACAACCTTTAACCGCAGTTAAATCTGTAGGCTGCCAGCTAACTAGTGCGAGGTCGCGGGTCTCACAAAAGATCTTCTGTAATGGGCGCCAAGAGTCGAAAACAGCTCCAGTATTTTCCGACAAAATCTGAACAGAACAACACATTTGTGACTACTACCAATGTGGTCGACTTTTCCTAATATTGATTCCTCGATGGCTGTAAATATAAACCCCAATTTCCATACACATAAATAATAAGTATTCAAGTGAGATATACAGTGCTTTATTAACAAATAAACAAATTAGCAAATCAGGTAAATCAATCAGGTGTGATATTTTCAATCAAGGCATAGCCTTGGCAAAAATTAAAAGTAGGTTATTGATTTTTATATACAAATTTGAATGGAGGGAGAATTCATGCGAGCATCCACTATTTGCTCTAAATCAATATAATAATAATCATTATAGATAAATAAATATAAATATAAACTAACAGTTCAAGTCTCAAAAATGTAACTGGCACATTAAATTAATGCGAATACCTGTTGTATAGAGACTGCACAATCATTAATCGTCAGATTTTAATTGTTTAACATATATGGAACAAAGGTTATACGTATACACACTCGCAAATATTCCTAACAAGGTAAACTGATCATATAATATAGGTATATGCAATAGATACATAGATATCAGTGCTATACGCACACTGGGAAAAAACATTTAACACAGAAAAATTATAATATACAAATATACAGAAATGCTTTATAATTACCATAAAGGATTGTCAAACGTTATTGCTGCTACGAATAGTTGCTATAATATAAGAGACTCGCGATACAAGTGTTCTTCAAATCTGGATAGGAACGCCACCAAACGGGCCTCTGTACGTGGGCAAACTCAGCGTAGTGGTGTTTTAACAACCCAAATATACAACAAAGTGTATAGAGGTAAAAATAAAGAGAATAATATAAACCAGAAAGATAAAGGTCTGTAACAAATAAAATCAATTACCAGAATGCACCAAGCAAACATTGAATAAACACCTTAGATAAAAGGTGACCTTCTGAAAAAGTTATGCCGCTCCCAAATGCGGCTAACGTCGATTATATATGAAATCCTGTCAAAAGAATTACAATATAAGAATGTAAAGAAAAGCTAAACTACAAACTTACAAGAACGAGCTTCTAACCTCCAAAAATGAATTAGTGGAAAATTCCTTGCGGTTACCAATAAAATTATAAATCACACCAACAAATTAATCATAGATCTGCACAAATGCAATTCTCACTTCACAACATAAAGGGAAAATTAATTTAACGGCGATGCAACTAAAATATTCTTTTTAAAGAAGTTGCTTGACGAACCAACAAAACGAAGAGAAGTCTCTTATCAACAACAGGAAGTTAGTTCCAAACTAAAATGGCAACTAAAAGGAGAGAGAGGATGCGAAAATCCCTAAACGCTATACAATATAACACAAAAGCATAGCTATATAGGGTGCTACGAAATTAGCACATAACAAACCCTTCGTGTAAGATGAAATCCGAAATGAAGAAATTTCTAGGAGACTAAAGAGATGGCTAACCAATTTATTTTTGCAATAAAACAAACACTCTTAAATAAAACATATTATTCTAAGTAATTTATATAGGAGTAACATCAATGGTTGATTGCCTCCTTCACGTCTTATACTTGAATAACACCTTTACTTAATACTCCTCCAGAGTAGATGTAAATTTTATTTGATGTTAATAAAAAAAATCACGTTTTATTGTATGTTCGCAACCTTGTAATTTGTTTATTAAACGTTGCAAATGGCAAGTGTGAGACCGAATTTTTGCAGGTGCAGCCACGGCCTTTAATTACATATGGTCTAGAAACCAATGAAGGAGAGTTTCCATGGCATGCAGCAATGTATCATGCAAGAGGCACTGATTTAGCTTATATATGTGGGGCGTCGCTTGTGTCTAAGCATCATGTACTTACTGTTGCTCATTGCGTTACTTTAAGGAAATTACAAAGACCAGTAAAACCTGAGAACCTCATAATTTATTTAGGTAAGAAGAATGATTTTGTAATTTTTTATTTAATTTGTTTATGATTATTTTTAGGTAAATATTATCTGAGGCGGTTTTTAAGTCCTGGAATTCAAGATAAAACCGCATCTGAAATTATACCGCATCCGCAGTATAATGCTAGAACTTATAGCAATGATATAGCTGTTGTTAAATTTACTACCCCCGTTGAAATAACTGACTATGTAAGACCTGTTTGTCTTTGGCAAGAATCTCCTGATCTATCTTCCATTCTCTACAAGCAAGGTGAGTACAACTGGAGTGATGTAAATGAGAGTAACTAAGTAATATCAAAGCCTAGTTTTACATAGCAGTGATCAATCGTTGCATCAAACTTTGAAGCTCTTATTAACGCTAAATGTATTCTAATTTCCATATAAATCTTGTAATAGCTAATTATAATACTAGTGTTTAAAATGCATGTTTAAGGCACGCGTATAAAAGTTTGGAATTTATACAAGTGCCTCATTGCAAGAGGTCTAAAGTTTAAATATTAAAAAGTATCTAAAATACCTTAACAATTGTTTGAAAATTGATTTCTATAAAATGTTAAAAGTATGTCTAAATTTGCAATGAATTTATTTAGTCTGCCTTCCGATAAGCAACTGGAACTTTTCCCAAATTGAAAAAAATTGCACTCTAGCCTGAAGCTCCTTAATAATTTTATTCATTGGTTGCTCATCAATATACAAATATCTTTTGTTTCTCGCAGCCTCCTTATAACTCCTTATATCTGTCTCAATCGACTTCTTCGTCACCTTCTTTGTACGACGGGAGTCTTATTACAGGAAAATGTTCCCAAGCTGCCTGACTGTTGTATAACGATGTAACTTCTATGCGACAAGTACCATGCGCGTAGGAGCACGTGTACGCAGCTAAAATAGTTTTAGCCTATTTGGGCATCGACCACTTCTTCGGTAGAGCAGGGCTCCCAATGCCGGAATCTTAGGCAACGATGTATGCAGGTTATTAGACAGTATCGAAGTTCTTCTGAGGAGGGATATGATCCAACGATATTGAAGTGTACAGTTGCGATCATTCGCTAAGGCAAGATTGAACAAATAGTGATAGCCGATTTTCAGTTTTTTTGATAATGTACGCTGTAATTCGACCTGATATATGAACTGGGCACTTATAATGTTGAAAACTGAAATATTCTTGATTACAATATGATAAACTTCATTTTTTCATCGTTTCTTAGCGAATGATCGAAAACTGTACATGTTCAAAATGAATAGACGAAACCATTGAGTTTTTTACTGGTGAATTCACATGTCTCGCAATCTTTGATTGGTACCAGCAGCTTGGGCAGCTCGTACACATTTTCGACAGACCGCTTTAATAGCTTCATCGTTGCTTTGATGCTAGGATGCGCTAGCTGATGTACACCTGTTAAAGCTGATGTGAGCAATGATATTGTAACAAGTAGTACCATATAGTCCGGGATCCCGGGACCCATTTTTACACCTTATTACTATCAAACTAATTTTCCGTGAGTAGCTTCATTTTGTTAAGACGCCCAACTTTTTCTCTTACAAAAGTTCTCGATTGTGGTAGCTAACAGGGGTAGCAGGGACAATATATGTCGATTTGACGATTCTCAAAAATTTATTACTAACTGTGGATTTTTTTATTAAATCCTAAGAAAATTATTAACATTATTGAAAAAAATATTTTGTCCTACAAAATGTATGGTTAGATCAAAGAGTCCCCTCCTTCCAACATGTATCGATAACGAGGTCATAAAAAATGATTACTAACTAGCTGATTTTTTTACTGTTGCTTAGTTAATATTTATATAATTTAACAGCCACATTGTCCTACAAATTGCGTGGTACGTTATCCCGGTCCTACGCTCAAAGTTGTAGTACAGATCCCTGATGTAAAAATAATTACTATCAAGTTGAATCTTCGTGAATAGCTTCGTTTCGATGAGACGCCCAACAATTTCCTATACAAAAATTCTCGATTGTGGTAGCTAACAGGGGTAGCAGGGATGAAATATGTCGATTTGACGATTCTCAAAAATTTATTACTAACTGTGGGGTTTTTATTAAATCTTAAGAAAATTATTAACATTGTTGAAAAAAATATTTGTCCTACAAAATGTATGGTTTAATCAAAGAGTCCCCTCCTTCCAACATGTACGCATACGGAGAGCATTGCTTACTGTGTATCTGGTATTCCACGGTAGTGTCGACCATAAGCATGCAAAGATTTGTTTGATCAGAGTCCCCTTCTTCCAACATGTACGCATGCGCAGAGCATTGTTTACTGTGTATGAGGTATCTCACCGTAGATGAAGAAATTTAAAAAAAAATCGTAGGATATGATCCTTCCAGTTTGCCACCAACAAAACAAGAATTGTTGCAACAAATTAAAAGAACAGTATTCATCTGCAATGTATGGTGTAATGCACACATGCGATGCCCCACGGAAAAATTGCCAGAAAATTATGGATGGACAATAATTGATGGCAAATATGATTATTATTGATTTGATGGTCCCCAAAGCCCATCTTTTGAAGAATTATCTTCTGACTTACAAGGTACCCTATTAATACTATCGTTATTTATTGATTGATTATTCGGAAATTTATTTAATTTTCTCATGTTATTACAGAGTCAGATATCACGAATGAGGAAAATGAAGGAGATGAAGATGAGAGTGATGTTAGTAGCGAAGAAGATGAAGATTTATCAGATGAATCTGATGAAGATTTTTTTTTATATGTAAAAACACAAATTTTTGTACTTAGTTTACTAGAATAGTTATTTGTATGTCAAGGCCCGAAAGAACAACTTTGCTGGACGAGTCTGAAGATTGCGGGATGAGGGAGCGCAGCGACCGAATCTTGCAACAGGCGAGGCCAGCAAAGTTGTGTTTCGGCCGAGGCGTACACAAAATTTTTTCGTCGACCAATTTGAGGTTGTGTCACAGATTATAAATTTGCATACAATAACTATTTTTGTAAACTGTACAGAACTACAATAAATTTTAGTATTGTTTTTATTAAACTCAAAAAACCTAGGTTACAAAACATACAACTTTTATTTCATATGTATATTAATTATACCTCCAGCAGAATTGTTAATGGTTACATTACCTGAAGTAGATGGAACACTCGGAGCTATATTTTTTGTGATATTAATGACAGAGCTGCTTCCATTTATGTTAGTGTTTGGATTTGAATTTTCATCTCGATTTTCACTTTCACTTCCATAAAGGATTCTGTTCGCAATGTTAATTTTATTGGACAGAGAGTCCTCGATGTACCCTTCCGCCACGGTGGATGATTTCCATCCACCGTGGCGTTTAAGAGTTAAAATGTCTGCGCCACTGTTTGCTAAAAGCGACGCTGAAGTTCGGCGCATACAATGTCCTGTATAATTTTTATAATCTTCCAAATTTAAATATTTTGCTATATTGCATGGTATTTTAGCAAAGGTGTGGATTCCGACTACTTGAATAGAGCACTTTCCTTTGCGATAATTAATAAACAAACTTGGATGCTGTATATGAGAAGGTCGCAATGCGACATATTTTCGGGGATAATATAACTAGTGTTATGATTATCATCGGTGATAGCCCGAGTTAAAACCGAGGAAAATTGACCGAGTGCGAAGCACGAGTTCAATTTTCTAAAGGTTTTAACGAGTGGTATCATCGTTGATTAATCATAACACGTGTTATATTTGGTGAGAGAATATAATGAACGTTGAAAGAAAATAAACACTGAAACTTTCTGTCACTTTGACAGTAAACAATTTTATTTATTAAAAACAGGTGACAGTCAACATGCGGTGATAGAATTATCATCGATTTGATAGACTATTCTGCGAGTTTGTTTTTGTACTTTCACCAATGAAATTAATAAAAAATGTACCATGTGACACGTGAATTATATTCTCGGGGATAATATAACTAGTGTTATGATTATCATCGGTGATAGCCCGAGTTAAAACCGACGAAAATTGACCGAGTGCGAAGCACGAGTTCAATTTTCTAAAGGTTTTAACGAGTGGTATCATCGTTGATTAATCATAACACGTGTTATATTTGGTGAGAGAATATAATGAACGTTGAAAGAAAATAAACACTGAAACTTTCTGTCACTTTGACAGTAAACAATTTTATTTATTAAAAACAGGTGACAGTCAACATGCGGTGATAGAATTATCATCGATTTGATAGCCTATTCTGCGAGTTTGTTTTTGTACTTTCACCAATGAAATTAATAAAAAATGTACCATGTGACACGTGAATTATATTCTCGGTATAATTCAACCGGATTAACTCCATTACAAATGTCATTAGTTACAGTAAATGTACGTTTTCTTCCAGTTTTGGTTTCACCCATATAGAATTTGCCGATGTTGAACAAACGGACCAATATTGGGTCAATATTGGCACCGTTATTACCAATCCTGGCAACCAATATTGGGACAGTGCAGAAATGATAACACCGGTAAGTACTTGGGCCATTTTACATAGCCGATATTGGCAGCCAATATTGGGCCAGTGTCGAAATGATAACACTGGCAAGTACTTGGGCCATTTTACCTAACCAAGATTGTTGATATTTTGGTATAACTCTGGTTTCATACTGGCACAACATTGGCTGTATATCGGTAGCATACCGGTGTTTTATAATGATCATTATTATATTTTTTAATTATATTATATTGTACACTGAGAAACATAGTTCGAAAAATCTATTAGTTTAAAAATTGTAGATCAAGAGCGCTAATATGACGACGGGGACATAACTTTTACGAACCATTTTTCTCACTGTATAATATAATATAATTTAAAAATATAATAACGATGATTATTATCCACCGGTGTGCAACCATATCCAACGATATCCATCCATACTGTGCCAGTATGAGACCCGTTATACCAACATATTAACATTATTGAGTTAATATTGGCTAATTACACACAGAAAAGAATACCTTGATTAAAAAATTTTATTGTGTTTAATAAACAAAGTTCTTGTAACAATTAATAATATAATACATTATAATGTCGGCAGTCATATAGATACAAATTAACAAATACATTATAATAGGTACTGTAGTGATAATTTATTCAGAATTGAGATTGTATGAATAAATATAAGTCATTAATTAAAATGTAAGAATGGATATATCAATTTGATTTAAAAACAGCCATTAATGTCATACCATCTAATTAAAGTATTATCAAATTATGTAAATATTCAATTAAAAATAATGTAAAGTTTCGTTGTTCGTAAGAAAAGGTTTCTTTATGAATATTCTTGTACCGCATTCTTGTCTAAAGGCTTGTAGGAATCTAGAACAAATAAAATTTACAAACAAGTAAAATAAATATTTACGATTTATAAAAATGAATGACAAAATGTAAAAGATAACAAAATAAGATTACGAATATTGTTAGTTATTGAAGATCTTGTTGACAAAAAAATGTAATTAACTCCCAAGACAACATAATACACTCAGGAAATAATTACATAAGAATCATCTCCTACACGGAAAAAACAAAATAAAGATTAATAAATAAGATTTGTGATGTATAACTTAGAAGACATAATAAATTTCGTAACAAAAAATTTCCTTCCAGAAATCCATATTTCTTAAAGAAATTTCACATCTTAATTTAAAGGATCGAGCACAAAACAAATGGAAAACGGGGTACAGTCAGATTCCTTAAGAACATCCTTAAACGCTGGTTGCATAGCAACGTTTAAGAGATCATTCCAACTTGATTAATTTTTCAAATTGCACCCTATGTTCTTTTTTCACGGAAATGTATTCTTCATTTCATTCTGCATATGGTAGTATGTCTTACTTAATTATCTAATGTGCATTTAATGGTTGAAAAAATATTTTTTATAAATTGTACACTTCATATTCACTAACTAAATTATTTATTCAAAAAATATTATGATTAGAGCCGCATCTACAAGGGAACTCCTGAGGCAGTTTAAAGCCCATGTAGAGTCCACAGAAGGGCATTTTGAGCATTTGCTTTAAGTTTAAGATAAATTCAATTTATAACAAATATTTTTTAAAACCCCTAAATGCACATTAGACAATTAAGTAAGGCATACTACCATATGCAGAATAAAGTGAAGAATACATTTCTGTGAAAAATAAACAGAGGGTGCAATTTGAAAAATTAATCAAGTTGGCATGATCTCTTAAACGTTGCTATGTATCCAGCGTTTAAGGGTGTTTTTTGAAGGTCCATTTTGAGTGATTCACAATAGTTTTTGGTTGATTTCTTTATCTTTTCAAATAAGGGAGATATTGCATGTAAACAGCATTTTGGGACACCCTGTATAACCAGATAAGTGATTTTTTTAATTTTAAAATTCATTCTTATATAAAAAAAATATTAACTTTATTAATCTATAAAATCCTTTATAATAAATAAAGATTGTGGTTAATACACCACAACCACAGTACATGATTTATGAAAAAATTGTAATTTGAATCTTACCAATTTCTAATTTTAACAATCCACTACTTGTACTGATAGGTACATACACCTGAAGATGCAGATGTCCACTTCGCATCCACAAGGCTCTGTTGTTTTGGTTTTGTTGTGACTGCCTGACTTTTTCATTTTTTAACTGACTGTCATAATTAGACTTACATCTAGGCGCAACACATCGGCGAGGCATCTAAAAAATGTAAATATATAAGTATGTATTATATCAGTAGCGTATTTAGGATTTTTTCGGGGGGAGCTACTCTATAAAAACTCCGAATCAAAATACTACTAAGATTTTCACATATCCTAGATTTTGATAATAGAAAAAAACCGGGAGGTCCAGCCCGTTAACCCCCCCCCCTACGACGCCACTGTATTATGTAATAATAATAATAAACACCTTTATTAATTTTTATATACAAAGAAACACTGCTTTATTTTGCAAATAAATAAAAATTTATATTAGTATAGTTTTCTGGCAAAGGGCTACTCTATTTAACCAGGAAACCATAAGAATAAATACTTACATATAAACATTAATATAAAATGAGGGATTTAAAAGTAAAAGGGTTTATGTGCATTTTAATAATTCTGAGATACTTAGCTTAAAAGTCAATTTCTAAATGTAAATTACAGTAATATCAAAGAGTATGCACAAATAAATATTTGTAAAAGACACGTGAAGGTTATGCCGTCATGTGTTTATATATGTATAAGCAAGATAGAAATTCCCTCTTATAAAAAAACTAATGTAATATACTGTTATTATTACCCTTATAATGTAACTAATTATTACACACACTTATACAGACAAAATAACTAACGAACGCAATTATTACGCATTATTAATAATATGTCATGTTGCAGTGAACATGTGACGCTAGCGGCTAGTAGAGTACCTTACCGTAAGCCTAACTGCCTACTATACCGAGCAGGTTGAACCAAACTTTAATTTTTAAATTTACAATATCATTAATCAATTGATTAAATTCATAAATATATATACTTAGAACTTTCATAAAAAACAACAGTAAAAGCCATTTTTATAGAAATAAATTTTAAAAATCTGTTCAGCCAATATCGAACTAATGCAGATTGCCGTACAACGGCCGCCAATATTGAGCCAATATTGGCTACCGTTGTATACATATTTTCCGTGTGTTTCGCATTATAAATGATACAGTACATTAAAATTTATTTCTATAAAAATGGCTTTTACTGTTGTTTTTTATGAAAGTTCTAAGTATATATATTTATGAATTTAATCAATTGATTAATAATATTGTAAATTTAAAAATTAAAGTTTGGTTCAACCTGGTCGGTATAGTAAGCAGTCAGGCTTCCGGTAAGGTACTCTACTAGCCGCTAGCGTCACATGTTCACTGCAACATGACATTATTAATAATGCGTAATAATTGTGTTCGTTAGTTATTTTGTCTGTATAAGTGTGTGTAATAATTAGTTACATTATAAGGGTAATGATAACAGTATATTACATTAGTTTTTTTATAAGAGGGAATTTCTATCTTGCTTATACATATATAAACACATGACGGCATAACCTTCACGTGTCTTTTACAAATATTTATTTGTGCAAACTCTTTGATATTACTGTAATTTACATTTAGAAATTGTCTTTTAAGCTAAGTATCTCAGAATTACTAAAAATGCACATAAACCCTTTTACTTTAAATCCCTCATTTTATATTAATGTTTATATGTAAGTATTTATTCTTATGGTTTCCTGGTTAAATAGAGTAGCCCTTTGCCAGAAATCTATATTAATATAAATTTTTATTTATTTGCAAAATAAAGCAGTGTTTCTTTGTATATAAAAATTAATAAAGGTGTTTATTATTATTACATAATACAGTGGCGTCGTAGGGGGGGGGGTTAACGGGCTGGACCTCCCGATTTTTTTTTATTATCAAAATCTAGGATATGTGAAAATCTTAGTAGTATTTTGATTCGGAGTTTTTATAGAGTAGCTCCCTCCGAAAAAATCCTAAATACGCTACTGATATAATACATACTTATATATTTACATTTTTTAGATGCCTCGCCGATGTGTTGCGCCTAGATGTAAGTCTAATTATGACAGTCAGTTAAAAAATGAAAAAGTCAGGCAGTCACAACAAAACCAAAACAACAGAGCCTTGTGGATGCGAAGTGGACATCTGCATCTTCAGCTGTATGTACCTATCAGTACAAGTAGTGGATTGTTAAAATTAGAAATTGGTAAGATTCAAATTACAATTTTTTCATAAATCATGTACTGTGGTTGTGGTGTATTAACCACAATCTTTATTTATTATAAAGGATTTTATAGATTAATAAAGTTAATATTTTTTTTATATAAGAATGCATTTTAAAATTAAAGAAATCACTTATCTGGTTATACAGGGTGTCCCAAAATGCTGTTTACATGCAATATCTCCCTTATTTGAAAAGATAAAGAAATCAACCAAAAACTATTGTGAATGATTCAAAATGGACCTTCAAAAACACCCTTAAACGCTGATACATAGCAACGTTTAAGAGATCATGCCAACTTGATTAATTTTTCAAATTGCACCCTCTGTTTATTTTTCACAGAAATGTATTCTTCACTTTATTCTGCATATGGTAGTATGCATTACTTAATTGTCTAATGTGCATTTAGGGGTTTTAAAAAATATTTGTTATAAATTGAATTTATCTTAAACTTAAAGCAAATGCTCAAAATGCCCTCCTGTGGACTCTACATGGGCTTTAAACTGCCTCAGGAGTTCCCTTGTAGATGCGGCTCTAATCATAATATTTTTTGAATAAATAATTTAGTTAGTGAATATGAAGTGTACAATTTATAAAAAATATTTTTTCAACCATTAAATGCACATTAGATAATTAAGTAAGACATACTACCATATGCAGAATGAAGTGAAGAATAGCGTTTACTGTCTCCAGCCTTACTTTGTGGAACTCCATAATCATGAAATATAATATAAATACAAAGATTAGTTAAAGTTTCACAAGTTTTATTAATATCTTAACCTGACAATATTGTTTCGACACTTTGTGTCATTATCAAAGGTAGATAAGATGGAAGTTTATTAGAAGTGTTAGATATTTAGTTTTTGTTATGTATTGTATCTAGTTACCTATTTTCTGTATGTATTTATCCTTAGCAACGTGTTTGTTTTTCAATCTTATCTACCTTTGATAATGACACAAAGTGTCGAAACAATATTGTCAGGTTAAGATATTAATAAAACTTGTGAAACTTTAACTAATCTTTGTATTTATATTATATTTCAAGTGAAGAATACATTTCCGTGAAAAAAAACATAGGGTGCAATTTGAAAAATTAATCAAGTTGGCATGATCTCTTAAACGTTGCTATGCAACCAGCGTTTAAGGATGTTTTTTGAAGGTCCATTTTGAGTCATTCACAATAGTTTTTGGTTGATTTCATTATCTTTTCAAATAAGGGAGATCTTGCGTGTAAACAGCATTTTGGGACACCCTGTATATATTTATAGATAATCCAAACTCTTGTTGCTTGAATCATGATAGTATGTTTAAATTCTTATAAGAGTTATTCTTTTGCAAGCGAATTAAATTTTTTCGTTCTTCCTACCCTGGCTTTCACCTCAATCTGACTGTACCCCGTTTTCCATTTGTTTTGTGCTCCATCCTTTAAATTAAGATGTGAAATTTCTTTAAGAAATCTGGATTTCTGGAAGGAAATTTTTTTTGTTACGAAATTTATTATGTCTTCTAAGTTATACATCACAAATCTTATTTATTAATCTTTATTTTGTTTTTTCCGTGTAGGAGTTGATTCTTATGTAATTATTTCCTGAGTGTATTATGTTGTCTTGGGAGTTAATTACATTTTTTTTGTCAACAAAATGTTCAATAACTAACAATATTCGTAATCTTATTTTGTTATCTTTTACATTTTGTCATTCATTTTTAAAAAATGGTAAATATTTATTTTATTCACAATCATATTGCAATATGTACATTTCATATGTTGTAAAAACCTTGGAAAGTAAGCTATTGCTATAGCTATTAGCTATAGCTATAGCTATGCTAACACCAAAGTGGTTAACAATTTCCTTTACATGTCTGTAAAACTGGCATGTAATGTTATGGCCAACTTTTTTTTCTGAATAATTTAAAACAGGACGATTTATCCGATTTCAATTTAAGTTTTTATGAATATATTTAACGCAAAAAACATATTTTTTATTTAATATTAGTTTTATTTTTATTTTTCCATATTTTATATTTAATAATTACAATGGAATTAATTAATTTCTAATTTTAAAATACTGGGCGCATACATCGCCATCTAGCGGCGAAGAATGAAACCTTACTTAAAATTTCTTTTTGGTCGATAGATAGCTCTGATAGAAATTATGACAGTTTATAAAAAATTTATTTTAAAATTTAAAATTAGTTTTTATTTTGATTATCTTAAGTCTAATTATTGTGAATAAAATAGTATACATGTTTCGTTGGTAAAGTTTCCACGCCTCGCGATATTATTTGACCTCGACGTACCGTCTCGGTCAAACAATTATCGCTTGGCTTGTAAAGATATCCTTGACCAACTCAACATGTAATATACTATTACTTGTTTGTAAATTTTATTTGTTCTAGATTCCTACAAGCCTTTAGACAAGAATGTGGTACAAGAATATTCATAAAGGAACCTTTTCTTACGAACAACGAAACTTTACATTATTTTTAATTGAATATTTACATAATTTGATAATACTTTAATTAGATGGTATGACATTAATGGCTGTTTTTAAATCAAATTGATATATCCTTTTTACATTTTAATTAATGACTTATATTTATTCATACAATCTCAATTCTGAATAAATTATCACTACATTACCTATTATAATGTATTTGTTAATTTGTATCTATATGACTGCCGACATTATAATGTATCATATTATTAATTGTTACAAGAACTTTGTTTATTAAACACAATAAAATTTTGAATCAAGGTATTCTTTTCTGTGTGCAATTAGCCAATATTAACTCAATAATGTTAATATGTTGGTATAACGGGTCTCATACTGGCACAGTATGGATGGATATCGTTGGATATAGTTGCACACCGGTGCATAATAATCGTTATTATATTTTTTAATTATATTATATTATACACTGAGAAAAATGGCTCGTAAAAGTTATGTCCCCGTCATCATATTAGCGCTCTTGATCTACAATTTTTAAACTAATAGTTTTTTCGAACTATGTTTCTCAGTGTACAATATCGTAATATAATTAAAAAATATAATAATGATCATTATTATACACCAGTATGCAACCGATATACAGCCAATGTTGTGCCAGTATGAAACCAGAGTTATAACAACATTGGGCCAATCTTGGTTATGTAAAATGGTCCAAGTACTTGCCAGTGTTATCATTTCGACACTGGCCCAATATTGGCTGCCGATATCGGCTATGTAAAATGTATCATTTCTGCACTGTCCCAATATTGGTTGCCAATATTGGCAATAACGGTGCCAATGGCGAGCCAATATTGGCCCGTTTGGAAAATTCTATATGGGCAGGTATTGTTATGATTAACATATCACCCTTATCTTCGACATCGCTAACATTCATTCTTCGTAATTCATTGCGCCGGCAACCACCAGCTACACCAATTATTAAACAAATCTATAAGTAACACAGTGGTAAGCTAAAATTATGATAATTAAATATGACATACTTTCCACATCAGATATGTTTCATCTGGAGCATTCAACAAAAAATCCATCATATTTTCTCTTGTAAAAGTCTTGGACTTTTTAGCTTTATAACCTTGATTTTGTTTTTTCAAGAAATTAATAAGTTGTAGATACTTGTTAATATGAACGTTTTGTTTCGTTGCAAGAGTACTTTTTAGCATTGAGTATGCGGACCACAAAGTCGAACTTTTCCATATTTTGGACTTTTCAGCAAAAAACGCAAGCATCACATTTTCTGTTGGCTTCTTTGCTTTCTTTTCCTGACACCATTTCAGAAATAAGTCATAGTGTTGTTCGTATCTTTGTTTTGATTTCTCGGGGAGAGAATTTAACAACGCATAATTTGCTTGTTCCTGCAGATCTGGCGGAGTATTAGAAATATTGCTGTCACTGTCTTCGTCCATAATATTTAACTTCGCAAATAGGTATTCAAATTATTAACAATAACCAGCACCAATGTGACCAAGTTAACGACAATTTGAAGGTTATGTAACATAATTTGACAGATTAATATTAAAATGATACAGCATTAATCAAGCAACTTGCAATTTACAGCTATATATCAAGTTGCCTATATCACCCTGCATGAACCGAAAGTGTTTTTTCAGTACAGAACTGTCATTTTCGGTTCATGCTCCAGCAAAGCGTCGTTTTCGGTATTTAAATTAGTACCGAATAGACAACTTTCGGATATGGTCGACGAAAAAATAAAGTTATTTAAATTTCGAAAAAGATTTCACTTTATGTTATGTTACAAATAGAAAAATGAAAATGACAATTCTTGTCGGACTAGTGATACATACCTGTTTTCTTGTAGGACATTGTTTCATTTGGACAGAGAACTCACTAACCTATTATGTAATATTTTTGTCCTACAGTTAGTAATAAGAAAAATGGTCTTGTGATATTAACAATTTCTGAGCGTAGGACCGGGATAACGTACCACGCAATTTGTAGGACAATGTGGCTGTTAATAGTACATTACATACCGAGGCCGAAAGTACTCCATTCCTGTCGAGAGAACAATATAGTTTACCGAGAGGCGATAGCCTCGAGGTGAACTAGTTCTCGAGACACAGGAATGGTACTTTTGCCGAGGTTTGTATACTATTTTATTTGCAATCGTCCTTTAAATACCGAATTATCTAAAATTCTTGACAGATGCAAAATGTCATCGGTTGGGATTGGCATAACGTATGTCGCCACTTACATCATCAAATTCGATCGCATAATATTTCGAGGATTTTATTGAATAGGAGTATTTATAAATTAATAATAATACCTGGGTACTCGTTCTTTAGCAGCCAAGGTCCGCAACATTACCAAACATGATTTATACAGCCATTTATACACCGCATTTGGCGATGTAATTTTCTGCGCGCCACCTAGTAGCTGAATTTAAAGACACGTCGAGGTGCGAAAATAGGTCGTTTCGGACCATGAGAATGTCAAAGTTACAAACAATGATGCATTTTCGGACCTCTAAATGGTCAGGAATGGACTCATTACCAATACGATTGCGAATAAATTATATAAATATTAACTAAGCAACAGTAAAAAAATCAGCTAGTTAGTAATCATTTTTTATGACCTCGTTATCGATACATGTTGGAAGGAGGGGACTCTTTGATCTAACCATACATTTTGTAGGACAAATTATTTTTTTCAATAATGTTAATAATTTTCTTAGGATTTAATAAAAAAATCCACAGTTAGTAATAAATTTTTGAGAATCGTCAAATCGACATATATTGTCCCTGCTACCCCTGTTAGCTACCACAATTCAGAACTTTTGTAAGAGAAAAAGTTGGGCGTTTTAACAAAATGAAGCTACTCACGGAAAATTAGTATGATAGTAATAAGGTGTAAAAATGGGTCCTGGGATTCCGGACTAATACTATTAGCAGAAAAGTCACAACGAAGTTATGACAAAGTTATTTTAAGTGTCAAGAATCTCCATCTTCTTCAATCAGAGCTCTGAATTGCTTGACTATAGTTCCATGTCATTTTGCTAATATTGTGCAAAAAGCTTCAAAATTGATAGCTTCGAACAGATTATCAGTTTTGGAGAGATCATCTGCCACAACAATTTTTTAATAAGTTATCGAACGTCTGATGTCTGTAGTGAACTGTCTGATGAAGTCCAAGTGTCTGAATTGTATTGGTAAACACTTGACAGGCTTTTGATGGTAGGTGAACGTCGGTAGTTCGTGTTTTATATAAAGCAGTGTACTGTTTACGTTCCACTTTATGTACCGAAAGTACTTGTTGGCCTAGTATCTTGCGAGCAGCTCTCGATCGCGCAATATATTTGCATCGCAAACGCACTACATCTTGTTTTACCCGGTTTAACTTAATGTCTTTGATTTCGGCAGAAAATTGAGGCTCAAGATTTCCTACTACATAACAGTACTTTGTTCTTCCGCGACGTTGTGTATCATGAACTGTCCATGGAGTTGGTTGAACTAGAGCTCTCAGTCTGCTGGCCAAAAAAGAGGCACGTGAATAACAATACGATTCGACATCTATCTGTAGCCATAGTAATTGGAGCACTGTTTACAACTACACACACTACTTTGTCCACAGTAATAACTAACATAATATAATAGCCAATTTTGATTATAAAAAAGAAATAGAAGGTATAATGTTAATCAGAAATTTTTTTCAGGAAGCGTAGTAGGCTGGGGTTTTGATGAAACTGGAAAAGTAACGGAACAATTGATGCAAGCAAAAATGCCTGTGGTATCACAAGAGACGTGCCTTTTCTCGTTCCCCGATTTCTACTCGCGATTCACTTCTAATAACACTTATTGTGCAGGATTTAGAAATGGTAGGTATTTTATGTGCAGAGAAATCGATAATCTATACACTGTTTTAATTCTATTGCCCTCCTATGTATTCTGAAGTCCCGTGCACAAATAATGAGTGGGGCCCCCAGTAGTGAACAAATAAATACTATACAGGGTGTAATTAATATAACTAGAAACCTCTTAATGGGTGGGGGGGTAGCTGTAATACCCAGTCAGCATACTGACGTCATAATGTCGCCGTTTTTCGGCAGTAACGACGTCAAATTGTCGTAAAACTGACATCATTATGTCACAGCCCAAAGACGTCATTAAAACGTCCTATACGAGGACTAAGACAGGAATTATAAATAAATAGTTGAATGTTGTAAATAACATTTATTATATACTACAGTCAACACATCTCTATATTGTGACCACCTGCTTAATATCACCAGTGTACGTATTGTATTGTACATTCAATCGATGTCATTTTGAAGACGTCTACGTACGTCCCATTATATGACGTCTTATGTACATCATTTATTAGTCATATGACGTCGTCAACCAATATTGACTTAAAAACAACGTCATTATAACCTCAGTGTGCTGGCTGGGTAGTAGATTTAGAACATATTTTCCTTATCAACATGTGATCGCTTTCTGCTAGTTTTCAAGAAAATTTCATTTTAAATTTTAAGTACGCCAATTGTACTCACATTGCATTAGCTCACATCAAAATCATTACTGGGGTTTCTAGTTATGTTAGTTACACCCTGTATACACCATGTTCTCGGACGACTGGAGGTGCAACGTGTAAGCACTACTAAGCAGTAGTGGTGGGTTATAAGATAACGCATACACTTGTCGATGCTTCTCGAAGTGTTACAATTCTTAGGTGTTATGAGATCTGATTACGAGAAGCATTGAAATATGAAGTGTATCCATCTTTATTTTAATACTAAATACATATTCTTATATATTGCTGTTTCTGTCACTCCCACTGGTTTGGCAATTCAAGCGACCTTCAACAGCACTATCCATGCTTATGCGCACGCTTAGTCGTGCATTTTGGTGACAACCAATACACCAGCTTTATTGTTAGTAGGTACTTCCGATAACAAAATGCTATGACGCGCCGCTACTGTTTATCTTGAAGTCTCGAGAAGTGTTAGACACCTTTTTATTTTCTACGCTTTGGTGTTGGGTGTTATGAGTAGCGCTAAAATACACCACTACTAAGCAGTGTTACTAGATGGGCTGGGCGAACGGGATGTTCCCACTACCCCCGCCACTAGTTTTAGTCCGGCCGGCGGTGCGGGACAATTCGGTTACAAACGTCTCACCGCTAGCTTGTTTATAAAAACGTTCAAACGGTGAGACGTTTGGAAATTTGGTTTGTTGATTTCAAAGTAAGCTTTAGCTTTATGTATAAAAACTTGCATCAAATGCCGGTCTCTCAGTCTATTTTATTATAATGTGTAAGAGATATACTGCGTTGTTGATTAAAATACGGTAGCTCGATGACGGGGCCCACTATGCCTCGGGGCTTAATCGCAAAAATTCAAAATTTTGAAAATGTTTTTCCGAAAATTTCTTTACATGTCATTCTGACAATTGAACTCTGCAAACGCCAAAATCACATAGTTTCAGAATAATAAATCCTAACATGTACCTTGATTACTTTTTTTGTTGTTTACTTGTTGTTGTTGTCATGGAAACACTTTACTCCCTCAGGGAGTAAAAGTGCTACTTTACTCCCTCTTTTGGGGGACTAAAGTAGAGCCTTATATATAGGACGTGCAAAAAGTGATTTATGTGCCATGGCAACGAAGTGACACTTTAGTACTATCAATCCAGCAGTATAATGTCACATTTTACCGACGTTTGAAGAAAAAATTCTTTATATTAAGTATTTAGTAAAATATTTTCATGGTACTAAAACCTCAAGTCATTACTAATTAGAAATGAAACATCAAATAATTTTACATTTTAAAGAATGTGGACCAGATTTACTTCATGGGCTTATAAATTCAAAAATATAACTTAAATACTCATCAAAAGATCCGTCACTGCTATACAGTGAATTTTCTTCCCGACAACAAAGTCCACCGCTGCACCGCGATATCAAGACAATCGAAATAATGTGCAAGAGTCTATAGTAGAATTCAGCTAAGAATAAAGCGAAGGAAGGTATAGGGCAACCTTGACCTTCACGTTGATTGGCTAAAATACGAGGCACGTTTACACAACTTAAAAAAGTAAATTTGTGCATAAATTATGCGAAAAGCGCCGTTTCAGTTGTACAATAAACGTTACGGCTTACGTTCGCTCAACTACGAAAATATAACTTATTGTGTGTGTAAAAAGAAACTATAATTAATGTACATTCATAATTAACGTGACAAAATGCTCATTAATTAATGTACAAAGTTTTAAATGAAAGGGGAAATCGGAAATTCATACCTAAAATCCGGCAACGCTGCATCTATGTCTAAGTTGTTAATGATGACAATTTTTGAGGTTATGGTTTAGTTCGAGTTTTTCTCAAGTCAATAATTTTTATTCCTTTTATTACAACAATAGTCCTTTTAGAACTTACCGGCTTTATTCTTACTACTGTGCAGGTTTGACGATTTATGTAACAATCTTAACGTAGTTTAAATAAACTTAATAATATTTTAGTACCTAATTTTGACTATGGCTGAACGACAATCCTTATATTTGTAATTTAAATCCAATCGAGTTGATACGGGCATAAGTGAAACATGTATTACTACATAGCTGCTAATACAGCATACTACAACCTATTCACTTGCTGACGTGAAAACGCTTCCTAATCAAGGAATTTCTACCGTTACTGCAAAACGATGGAAAGATTGCATATACCACATAATTCATGAAGAAAATCGAAGGTAGGATTTAGAGGAAATGGTAGAGGATATTGTGGAAAAACTAAAAGTTTAGGATCGGAAAGTTCCAACCCAATGAATCAGACGAACATAGAGATATTGATATTGTGCCAGTATGAAATAATTTTTAAGGTTTTTCGAACGATAGTGTCATTACAGTGTTATGATAGATAGTGTGCATATTCATTAGTTCTATTTATAAATTGATCATAAGATACACTGGCATCTTGTACAAAAGTACAGAAATAAATGGTATATATTCTTCAGTAAATATTTTGAACACTAAACAATATTAATTTTCAAATTTTCCGCAGTTTTAAATTTTAGGTGTATAAATGTAACTTAGAGTCACTCTATATTACTTATAAGAGTTGGGCCAACCCCGGAATCGACGCTGATTGGTTGGATCCATTTGCACTAATGTCAATTTAAAAACACGAAGTTTGGCAAAATTAGGTAATATAGGACAGGTCTTTTCACTTCCTCATAAATTTATGTGGAAGTTACTTGCTATGGTTACAACTGTTTCTACAATTGTATCCATAACAATTAACTGCCAAATAAAGTTACAAGGTGGTGAAAAGATCGCCCTTAATTTGACAAATAATATGATTTTTTATTATACCTGCATCAGAATTGCCGTTTAAAGCACGCCTGAGCGTGCGAAAACAGACGATTAAAGCACGCCGAGCTTTAAAGGTTGTCAAGGAAACGAGGTATATAGGTAACATTATAACTTCATCGCTCTCTTTATTAAAAATAAATTATTGAAATAACAACATAAACCTAATTAAGGTAGAAATTCAAGGTACAATTTGCATTGTTAGATATTTTAATCTGATTAGCTCCCGATTTGGTCTTCTGGTTTTCAGTAACATTATGTCGACCATTATGTGATGTAGATGATCTAAACTCGTAGTTTATTTCCTCATTAGCAGCAACTGAGACACTAGTACTTTCACCACTGACCATTCCAGCAATGAGTTTTGATACCTTCGTCCTGTTTGCGATGGATTCTTCAATATAACTCGCTGCAACTGTAGAAGACTTCCAACCAACTTGACGCTTAAGTTGATCTATGTCCATTCCGCCATTTGCCATAATTGTAGCAGACGTTCGCCTGAAAAAATACCATTGTTAATCTTTAATTCATTTATAGAATGAGAGTAAACTACCTAAATGCATGACCAGTGTATTTGTCAGGGTCTGGTAGATTTAAGAAACGCGCTACCAGAGAGGGACATTTTCCGAAAGTATTAATTCCTACAACATGGCGAATACATGTGCCAGATTCATATTTTAAAAATACTCTGTCGGTGTTAACATTGCTTGGGCGAAGAGAAAGATACTTTTTAAACAACTGAACGTATGGTATGCCACCGTCACCATCTACAATAACGAATTTCCGGCCTTTGCCCGTTTTTAACGGACGAATGTTGACCACCAACATAGAACCTTCTTCTTTAACATCAGACATCCGCAAATCACACATTTCTTGTCTCCTACACGAACCAAAAATTCCACAAATGGTGACAACCTGAAAATTGAAAGCATTATCTGACTTTTTTTTAGAGAAAATTCATACACACCTTTAAAAACAAGAAGCTAGCATCAGGAGCGTCGATGAAAAATTTTCGTAAATCTTCGTCTGTAAACACCCAAGACTTTTTTGCCTCGTGCCCCCTGTTCAAACTTTTCATAAATGCATGTAGCTTATTATATTTTGATATGTCTATCCCACTTTTTAATCTTAACATTGCCTGCAATTTTGAATGAACGCACCATAACGTTGAACATTTATATGTCTTAGACTGAAAAAAAAAGTCTAATATAACATTCCCGATTTAATGTGTTTATCAACTTACCATTTCCAACATATAAGCAAGCATCAACGTTTCATCTACGTTTATGGCTTTTTTCAGTTCCATCCACTTTACAAACTTTTCATATTCCTTTATGTATGCGTCTTTTGACTTCGACGGTAGTATTTTCGATTCCGCTTGTTCGGCCAATGCTTTTATATCGGGTGAAATCTCGTTTTCACTCATTTTTCCTCGATTTTTGCTGACACGACTGAATGCAACGACGGACGTGGACGCGAGAAAAACGTAAACAATTCTCGTAACTATAGTAGCAATATTATTATGCCCTCTCGATTTATCACGGCAAAAATGATTTCTAAGTTTTTAGTGCGTAATTTATTTCCAGTATTGCAGGTATAATAAAAAATAGCGTAAAGTATTCGTGGATAACTGGTCTTTAAAACACGTGCTCTATTTCGAGCACTCCGGCTACGCCGTCGTGCTCGAGAACTCGCGCGTGTTTTAAAGACCTTGTTATCCACTCATACTTTAATATACTATTTTTTTATTGGTAACCTATTTTGCTTATTTAAAGTACGCCTCAGCGTGCATAAATCCAACTTTCAAAAACGCGCATTTTAAAGTTTCCATGGCAACATCAACAATCCGAGAAACGCCAAGTTTAAATGTGAACTTTTCAATGACTGATCTGACAGGAGTACCTTGTAACGTCAAATAAAATACTACTAACAAATGTTTCAAAAGCTTTATTCATATATTCAACAATCTTAATTTTTTAAATGAATGTGAAAAGTACAGTTGGTATTGTTTGAAATACTTATACTTCGGTTTTTTGTCAGAAGAAATGTTGTTCAAATTAACAGTGCTAACATTTTCGGAACTCACTGGGGTTGCGCTTCCACTAATGGCACTTCCAATTATGTTCGAAACATTCTTCTTATTGCTTATACTTTCTTCAACGTAACCAGCCGCCACCGGTGCCGATTTCCATCCTACTTGTCGTTGGATTTAATCTATTGTCATGCCACTATTCGCCATAATGGTAGCAGACGTACGTCGAAACGCATGACCCGTGTATTTCTCAGGATCGTCCAATTTAAGGTAACGTGCAATTTGCAAGGGACATGATCCAAATGTATTAATACCAACCACTTGATTGGTGCACTTCCCCTTATCATACCGTAAGAAAACTCGGTTTGTACTTACATTTTGGGGGCGCAATGATAAATGCTGTTTCACCAAACGCACATAACTAATTCCATCACTGTCGGCAACAGTAAAACGTCGACCCTTGAATGTCTTGGATGGTCGGATTGTAATAAGCAATACGCTTCCTTCTTCCTGGATGTTATGTAAGCGTAAATCGCATAATTCACATCTTCTACAAGAGCCAAAGATTCCGCAAATGGCTACCATCTTTAAAAATAAATACGTAATGTCCGGTGCATCTATGAAAAACTTCCGCAAATCGTCTTCCTGGAATACATATGCCTTCTTGGCTACGTCATTCTTGCTAATTGCCTTCATGAATGCATGCACTTTCACAAACGATTTTATATCAACCCCTTTGTTTACCCTCAACATACTTTGCAATTTCGAATGGATAGCCCACATAGTTGACGCCTTGTACTGCTCCGACATTTTCTGAAGGTAAGTAAGTACAACTCGTTCATCTGTATCTGTTATCTTTTGCTCTTCCATCCATTTGATAAACTTGTCGTATTCTTTTTTATAAGCGTGTTCCGATTTTTGGGGTATTAACAGCGATTCTGCTTTGCTGTATAAGTTATCAATATTATAACTCATTTTTAAACGAAATACAACCAGTTAAAGTCACTATATCTCTTCAAAGTAGCGCAATTCGGCCGCCATTGTGATTCCAAAATTACGCGGTAAATTTCAAATGTTGGACTAATGTTGCAATTTGGTCAAGAAATGACATTCACAACCAATTTTTTTGCATTCGAATTCGTATGGAAAGTAGTTTGTGAAATTTTAAAAAGGTAAAAATAAAGTTTTAAATCAAACGAAAATTTGTAATGGCAACGGTTTATTTGTTATGCTTGGGATTATTAACTGCGGCATTCATGGCCACGCTACGACTGTCCTGTTTGTTTGTAACCCTTTTTTTTTGTTCCCTAAGTGTAAAGTAAACTCTACTTTTAACAAAAAGATGTATAACATTTTTCAATATACCATGACAATTAGGGATGGGTGGTATATTTTGTGCTTTTGTTAAAATGTCCACGAGTTGAGCCACGTTGATTTTGTTTTGAAGGATTTGATCTTCGTAAAATCTAAATTTTACCTCACACTCGTATATAAAATTAAATAACTGCTGGCTTGCGTAACACAGATTTTCTTTGTTTTCTTTGTATTCTCTCAATTTTGTGAAGTGCCCTACTGAGATGTGATCACCTTGTTTCAAAAGGAGAGAAGAATAGCATGTGTGGCAATTTTTAAAGTTCTTCTTCACCTTTAATAACAAAGCTCCAATAAAGTTGTACAAGGCTTCTTTGACACTGACACTTAATTTACAATTTGCAAAATGTACCATTAATCCATAGTGAATTGTTTCATCTGCATCATGAAATTGCGCACGTGGTTGCAGGGTATTTATCGCATCACAATAGCGAACCAAGTGATCGGCATCGGCAATGTGGTAATTCCCGTGGTGTATTTTCCCTTCAAATTGTGACAGACACACCATTCTGAGGGCAAACTTAAATTCTCGGGCATCAGGTACGGACCGTCTTCTTCGAATAGAAGAAAACAAATTTTCTAACGCATCCTGAGTTAGACGCCCCAACATAAAATAATTAAATTTTTCCCGATTCAAATATATTTCTTGTAGATCCAGTGCTGTTTGTGTAGCCAAAAGGAGTCCCGTCTGAAAAGGTTTCCAAACCTTGTCACTTACTGTGATGTTTCTGATTATATTTATAAAAGAATGGAAAAATTGTATTGTATTTTCATATTCCTCTTGATTTGCATATGCGAAAGCTAGCTTTTGGCATCTACTACTCATTAATTTGAACCATTTATGCATAATCATAATAAACCATGCCGTCGTCTGATGTTTTGCTTCTAACCTGTTAGTACCCACATAGTACAGAATTGCTGCCGCAACATCATGGTTTAACAAAGCAACACTTAAGGCAGTATTCATTTTTTCAAAATGGTTTGGGTGAATCACATTTTCCTTCAGACGGGGACATAACTTAAGTACATCATCTTTGTCCAGTTCCATAACTGTTTTAATCGGATCCAATGAAATTTCTGTTGACGGCAAATGAAACTCTTCACAAAGTTCTTCAGCCAGGAAAAATCTGTGTCCATTCGTCAACGTTCACGCACCGGCAACGTTCTTAAAAATGTGTACCGGATCAGGCATTATAAATAATTTCTCTTCAGGAATAGACGGGTGCAATGTATAATTCTTAATTTCGCTGTGTTTACCAGCCACTACGTTTAGTAACCTCCAAAACCCTCTATTTTGTGGACCCATATCGGAAATGACGACACGTATTGAAAGTCCAATTTCATGTGCTTTTGTGATTATCGTCATGATTTTTTGTAATAAATCTTGAGAAGATATGGAATTTCCTGTGAATTCATAAGCCACCGTTTGCTTCCACCTACGGTTACGCCTGCCAGCATAAATACTAATCCATGAGTGGCCAAATCATCACATTTTCCTGAAGAGGCATTTATTGTGGGCCGACCCAAAGTTGTCGAGGTTGAACTGTCATAGACAAGGCCTGGTTTAATAGCCATTTCATCAATAAGTAGGCAGGCATGCTTCTCCTGAGGCTGGAATGACGCTATCTGAAAGTAAAAAAAATCTTCAGCGTGAAATTGGAAAAAATTTCACGCGCCATGAATCAATTTTAAAAACAAATTAATTTTTAATTGACTCAAGGCCGTGTTTACCAAAATGGTTATCAGATGTGTTAGCAACGGGGTTGTTATACATACTTTTAGTTTCATTACGTTAAACATATCTTGGAGAATACCTTCATCAAATTTCAAGTTGTGAAGACGATGCTGTATTGTACGAATACTTGGGTATGGGAGATTTTGTTCTCGCAATTCTGTATATCCTTTTTCACCACAAGCTAGGTATAATTTTATTGCTTTTGTTACAGTTTCTTCGCTCCATTTTGTTCCTCGCTGTGATCCTGTTTTTAAAAACTGTAACTGATCGTGGTTGAATACTTTTGCCAGTCTTTCCTCTTTCTGCTCATATTTTCGTTTATACATGCTACATCTTTTCCCAACTTTTCTTAGAGCGCGTTTTAACTCTTCAATATAATTTTGAGATGGCTGATGAAGGTCGCTATTTGCAAGCAATTCTGATATTTCTGTCTCAACATCGTCATGAGATAAATCACCCACATCTTCATCATCTTGTAACTCACTATTATCTAAAATTAACAAAATTGCACAATACCCATATTTAGAACTTATTTATTTGAAATTTCTTACCATTACTCACATGTTCTGACAATAATCCAACCGTAACACTAGATTCATCACTCTCGTTGTACTTTCTCTTCTTTGTGTTAATTTCAGAGGGGCATCCTGGCTTTTCTACATCACTATCAGGATAAATACTGTTTTGAGTGGCAGTCATTTTCAAATCAGGAACTGCATCACGACGTAATAATCTTCGATTGTCACTCCTATTTCTTTCAAATTGTTGTTCTGAAAAATGCACCTGTAACAATTACATTTTGTCATACACCACAACACACAACAAAAAATAATGTACTTACTTCACAAATCATAGACATAGGTTTTAAATCGGATCTTCCAATACTTTTCTCCCAAGATGTTCTTCTATTAACATCATTTTGACCTTAAAACAATGAAAATATGTGACCACTTAATCTGAATACAACAAATTGTTAATTTTTACCTTGTGGCAATCTAAATAACCGAAAGCCTTTTTCGGATCTATTTTTGCAATGTGGTACACAACATCCAGGCATGTTTACTGTTTCACAGCCCCTTCACAGAGTTCGTCCAACACCACAAACAACGACACACAGTATCCAACAAATCAATAAACGTGTATAAAAATCGAAGGTGCAGTTTAATTATCCACGCGGACTCTTGGATGTTTATGAAACGCGATAAAAACCTGACAAAAACGTGCAATTCCACCGGTGACAACTGACAAATGACAATTGACAAGCGTTCGGGAACTGTCACTCCGCCATTGTGATTCCAAATAATGTTTTCTCTGTCTAACACATTGTCTCTACCAATTGCGCTACTTTGAAGAGATATAGTGACTTTACAACCAGTAACAACTGTGGTCAGAAAAATTATTCTCAAGTGACAGATTGCAAATTAATTTTTGTTTTTTTCATTTTCCATGACAACGAAAGGTGTACTGATTTTACATCACTAACGTAACCATTTTACATTATTAGATCTTATTTCCATTTTTTTGTAATATTTACCAGTATTATTTATGATTTCAAAGTGTACCAATAAAAAAAACTAGCGTAAAGTATTCGTGGATAACTGGTTAATAATTTTTAATGTAATTTTATTTATTATTATTGCTAAATTACAATAAAAACATTGAAAACATTTATAATTTGCTACATAATGCGAGAATATTTGACATTTTGCGCAGAGGTTAATAACCTTGACAATAGGGAGAAGAAGTGCATACGTCATACCGTGCCTGACGTCATAATTCTTTCCTCGCAACGCGCATGTACTTCAATAAGGCACATTATATTTTCATTTCTGATTATTGATAGTGTTAAAAAGGATGTTTACAAGCTATAAAAACACTTACCCAATGGCTTTCACCCATTGTTGTTTCAATATTTTATTTGTGATAGTACCTATCTATTATTTTAACCTCACAAAGTAGCGTCACGTTTTCTCTTCCAACTGTCAACAGTGTCAAAACTGTCAAACAAACGGTTTACAGCGAAGTAGAGCGATGCGAACATGCGCGTTGCGAGGAAAGAATTATGACGTCAGGCACGGTATGACGTATGCACTTCTTCTCCCTATTGAATTGTGATTTTTGTACATATAAATTATTTTTTGAAAACGAGTACATAATTATTTAGCTGTAAGTACTAAATAGTAGATTGACTGAAATTATACAAATTGTAAACGTATTATTACTATTGTCTTTACAAATTTAATGTTTACTTTTGTCATTTTTAAAATTCTAGATGTATCATGACCGAATCCGATGAAGGAAAATTGGGGTGTACACTCGTACACCTCCAAACATCGTGGAAGCGGCTCACATTACATCTCTTAATTTATTGCCAAATATTTCACGTAAAAAATATGAATGCGAGTATAAATTCTAGGTTAAAAAACTTTCTTAGCTGTTGGTGGTTTATTACTTTTTTTGTTGTCGTAGATAAAGTATAGTGTGTAACGCGTGCAACAACACTTTTCTGCACTTGTAACACAATATACTATTCACTGCTTTTCAAGTGTTTTTATTACGGAAATAATTCAAATGGAAATTGACTTACTAGAGCACAAGAGACATTAACAGTTTTTTGTGTATCTGAGAGTAGTTTCTTCTTTCTCAATTTTGCAAATAAAATATGAATATATATTACTCTATTTAGAATTTTAAGTATTATATTAATCAATTCAAATAAGCTATGGTAAAGTATAATGAAGTAAATGTCAGGTTATGAAACATTTGACATTTTCCAGGCAAACATAACCAATAATTTTTGCAATGTATATTTTTGGATCCAAAATGGCGGATTGACATTCGTGTTGGCTCAACTCTTATAAGTAATATAGAGTGACTCTAACGTAACTTGGATCGAAGCGCCATCTACTTTATTCTTATTTGATTTTTACTATAGTCCTGGCAAAATTAACGAATAGAAAAGAAACACATAATACTTGCTGTAAGTAAAAGTGAGAAAACATGCGCGCACTATTGCTTTGCTTACCATTATTATTATATATGTGTACTTATAATATGTCTATTCGCTATGTGCATGGCGACTCGTGGCGACCTCTGGTCGTAGACTGAGAAATAAGGACGGAAACCATAACATTGGCGTTTATGGACGGATATCGAAAGTGTGAAAAAAATCAAATATAAAGACTATTTTTTGTTTACTTTCTACATGAGCGTGTACAGTATTTATTATTATGCGATTTAAAAGAATAAGCATGTAAGTAAATTGTATTTAATATACATATCTTCATGTTATTATTTGACTTTTTGAGGTTATATTTATATCCATATATGCACATTTGAAAATTAAATAAATGGTAAAAAATGATATAAACTTGCACTTGCTATTTGAACCATTATTCTTGCAATTCACTACGCAACAAGTATTCCCACCCATTATATTTGCAAAGTTTACCGAAAGCGTCCGTCGTTATTGCTCTATTGTTCCACCTAGCGCGCTTCGGGCGATTATCCCATCCCCTCCAAGCCGACGCACATAGCGAATTGACTAATTTAAATGACTTTCATGATTCAGAGTAGGTATTTTTTTGCAGTGTACCTACATACAAAGTTTTTGAAGTTTAAGCTCGACAGCTTCGAACTTCAAATTCAACGTTAATATTGAAATGTAAGAAAAATAACGGAAATTGCTCTTGTTCTGATAGTCAGTGATAATCTAACTACACAAAACTATCTGTATTTTTATATTTTATAGTTTTCATTATTTTATGTTAGATTTAACATTAACCTTGAATTCAAATCTGTCTAGCGTAAACTTCAAAGCCAACTAGTAATATTTGTTTGGTCACCAAATATCCAGACTGTTACCAAAATACAAGGAATGAGTCATCACAAATCACCTAGGCGACAGCGGGGGATTTCCAACACTTGTGCATTCCATCTTGCTCTCTCTAATGTTAGTACAATAAATAACTATAGGTTTGTTCCAGCGACAAATCACAAATGGTTTGAGTACTTTTATGCAACTAGTACGGAACTGCTTAAAGTTGGAAACTATGTAGTTGGCAATATATTTCCTGCTAGAGCACAAATTGGAAATTTGTGATTTGTAAGACAAAGAAAGCTGTCACTATGCTACCCATTCTTTTGTTTGCAATAATGTAGTCAACACATAGGCCAGTTAGAACGACTTGACATTTTGTATGTCATGCTCCCAATCTAAAACAATGACACTTCCCAGTAGTAGCTTTAAAATTAAGGCAGTGGCTTATAGTCTATTTCGATTTCTCTCTACTTATTCAAAAAGCCCATTTTAAAAGTAATTGTCTATTATTTTATTATGTTTAGGAACATCAGTATGCAATGGAGATTCGGGTGGCGGTATGGTATTTCCAAAGGCATCTCAGAGTCACACTGCTCCCAGGTGGCAACTTCGAGGACTAGTATCTATTAGTGTAGCATTACAGAACCAATTTAAATGCGATGCTTCTCATTATGTCGTGTTTACAGATGCTGCCAAATATGTAGATTGGGTTAAGAAATTAATAAATTAAATACTTGTATGATATTGTTTTAAAATATTTGGCGCGTATAGTTGTGTTAAATTGACAATATACGGTGTAAGCTGTGCAATATTTTATATTTTATGAGTTTTTAAATCAACGACTAGATTATAAGAGTATTAATGTAAAAATATACTTATTAGAAATTGATTTTTTAAATGTCAGTAACTGATGCCATAATGTATTTACCTGCCCATTTTTAAATAAATTAGGAACGTATTTGATATATGTTTATAATTAATTCATATTGATTTGTCTCTTCAGTTATACTTTTTTTGTTTTTATCTTATTAATGTTAAGTATATTTCTCTATTTTAATAAAACATCTAATAATAAGACATTTTTATATTTCTTACAGTAGCGTAGCAATCGCTGAGAGAAACCCCGCATTGCAGGGGAGCTCTCAAGGTTTGGGAGCCCGAATGGGCCCTGACTGTAATACGGAATGGTACATACGTACTTTAGATTGGATTTGATTTTTTGTCAAATATCCGTACCGCCCGTTTTTAAATACGTCGTCTCTAAATTTTTGGTATGTCATATTATAATTATGTTTTAGGCGTCTACAGACTGACATTACTGGCAAACAGCAATAATTACAAATTAAAATTACTTTTATATATGAATCACCAAAATAATGTAAATATTTTAAAAAATACATATAAATTGAATAAGTATTTTTTTAATTTTTAATTACGGGATCAATAAGTTTAATATAAAATATTAATAATTTTAATATAAAGATAAAAAGGGATTAAGTGTGTTCATTTAACAAAAATAACGACAATTTAAGAATGAATTTTCAACAAATTATGGAAAGGATGATGAACTGAAAATTAAAATTGTCATATCATTGTTAAACCTAAGCCACAGTATATATAACAATCAGTAGGTTTACTTTACTGCGGCACCATGCATTTCATTAATCCACCTTCGAATATCACGCCCATAAACGAATTAGTGCACCGAACTTGATCGGTCGACATCGCCTGCAGATAACATCCAGTAACATATTCAATAAAATACGAAATAGAATTGTTTGAATCAACAAAATTAATTGACGCCTTTGAACAATTAGTTTGTTATTAACTGAACTTAAATTAACGTACATAATTGAATATTTATTTAGAAAACGAAAACTTTATTGTTAATTATGTTTCAATACAATTATCTCTTTACTACTTTTGGATGATTTAAAATTTCTGTTAACATCTTTTAAAGTGTAATACACTCGCAGTCGAGAGTCTAAAGAGGACAAGTGCGCTAAAACGTCTTATGAAACGAATACATTATACTATTTTTTCTATTTGCGTTATTTCATCATTAAATGATTAAAAAAATTGCTTAGTTTTAAATAAAATTTGTTAGGGATATTGTGGTAAGTAGCATAACAGTTGGCAACACTACAAATTATTGAGTTATTTTTTTACATAACCTCGTTTAATCCGCGCGGCGTAGAAATTCTCATTCTTACCTCATATGCACAAAGCTCCTTACTAGAGGAGGACTTCGTTCAAATTTGCCAGGTGCATTATATGTACTGTTGAAAATTATTATAAATTCAAAGTAGAATGTATGCCAATATATTTGTGACATAAATAATTGCTGCTTAATGAATTAAAAACTTGGATGAAATAAGAATAATGATATTCTATTTCATAGAATAAATACCTTATTCGTCAAAGAAATTAATGAGGTATAAGTTCAATAGTATTTTCAGCAAAGAATGATTTTTGTTAACAACAATAATTATTCATTGGATCTTTTGTATATTATAACTTATGTATAAGGTAAAGATATATAATTTTATAAGTATCAAAATTTACAATTTCGTTAATAATAAAGTAAAAACAGTTACGCCCTTAGCAGGGCTATTTATTATTCGGCGCATTGAAGTGGCCTGCAAGACTAGTTTTGCAAGCGTTGCATTCCAGTTATAAGAGTTCACTGCGTAAATAAGATAAGTTTGACATTCTAAGAACAGCTGTCTAACAGTGATATCAACTTTAAAAAATAAAATGTTACTGTTGACAGTATTCTAAAAAATTTAAAGCCATTAGGACACGCAAATATAAAATGGTATATTAAAATACAAGTTGCAGAAGGGATCTATTCAAGCACGAATTTGAAACTCCGAAACGAGCCTCGTAGCGGCGAGTTGAGGAACAAGTGGGTGCTTGAAGGACCTTCTGCAACGAGCTTTTATACTATTTTTTCTATTTTGCCGCTTTATACCATTTTATAGTAGATAGGCAACAAGAGAACGAAAACAAAATCCCATGTTATTTCTTATGGAGGTCCGATTTAGCGAAAAGATCACAAATCCAAGATGGCGGCCGCGCTCGCTCTAGAGATACCGTATAAGCATACATCACCATTAACTTCAGGCCCCTTTTAAAAATACATGAGATTTTGTTATGCATATTTTCATTAATAACGAATTAAAAAATCACATACACGTTTCAACTTTAAATTACGGTCATCGATATTTCTCTTTTTACGTTTTAATTTATGTATCGTAAAAGAATGGACAACGTGTCAGTTTGTTAAGTCTCAGTATCTCACAGAGGGTCAGATTCCCCTATATATATCAGATCATTTCGACTCCCAACACAAAAAAACAACTGTCTATAATAAATCATTAGATATCATTAATAATACAAAAGAATTTCGAGCCCCAACACAAGAAAAAAAACATCTATAGTCAATAAATTAACAGCTACCCTTTTACCATTAACTACATTTTTCCCTCTCAATATAATAGCAATAGATCTGTTAAAAATATTTAAAGAATTCCAATTTTCAACTTAACAAAAACACCTACATATAAATTATAACTAAAGAAAAAAAAGGGTCGTCACAGCTGTATGTATCCGACCCATGTATATCTCATTTAGACTCCCATACTCCCAACTCACATAAAATCTGTCTATAATAAACCATTAGATTTCATTAATAATACAAAAGAATTTCGAACCCCAACACAAGAAAAAACATCTATAGTCAATAAATTAACAGATACTATCTCCCTTTCAATACAATAGCATTACTTCTGTTAAAAATATTTAATACAAAAGAATCCCAATTCTCAACTTAACAAAATCATCTATAAGTTATCTTAGATAACAAGGGTATAGTCATTTATTATGAAATTATACCTAAAGAAGAAAAGGGTCGTTACAGCTGCAAGGTATTCAATAGATAATCTGTTCTACAGATCTATCCCATATATTAAGTTAAAAAGGGTCGGTACACCTGCATCGCTCCAAGCTATCGGTATCATTTATTTAGTTTTTATTACCTTCAAGTTTGGATATGTTTATGAGGACAGGTGATCGATATCAGATGCGAGCGGGAATGAGAGGCATATATATATAACAGCGGACGCCCATGTTTTAATCATTACTAAAACAGCTCTTGCTAGTGAAGTGTAGCCATTTTTATCTGTGAAAGTGTTTACATTATTTTAATAATAATATCGTATAGTGAAGAGTGCTATAAAAATTGTTTTCTAAATTATTATTAAATTGTTATATTTGCTAAAGTATATTATTTATAACAGTGCTCCATCTAGGTAAGTTATTATTTTTATTTATTTATTTCTCTGTTATGCAATAAAACGTCGTAATCAAATTTAAAGAAAAAAGGATACATTACGTTTCTAAAAATATATTATTTAAACAATCTGACATTGGGGTCTACATAATAATAATAATCGCCCCCCTCCCTCTTGCACAAGCTTATAGCTTCTGGGGCCTTGGTTTAGGTTATGGGTTGTAGTAATTATTATTATTTATATAACTACACTGTTACCGTAAAAATTCTTTAACTAATAAACGCTTTTCATATCCTATCTCGTAATAGTTATCCATACGTAATATTAATCCATTGAGATTTTATTGTTATTATTTAATAACGCTATTAACCAAACGACTTTTTGCTTTTATCACTTTTATAAAAACTTCTTACAGAAATTTCCCCCCAAAATTTTTTCACCAAAATTTTTTCCTTTAAAATTCATTTATGTATATTCATTTTAAATTACAACTAGCATTTTAATATAATAACTGAAGTGATTTATGTAGCGTATTATTTAAATTCCGCTTCATGACATCTAGTAACTCGATATTTTTTTCTCTGCTGACACCGACAACCACGTGCTCCACAACGCCAGCAGCCTGCAATTGGAGAATCCGGCCAGCCAACCACGATGCAGCACCAGCCTGGAGGAGGGACCGACATCGTAACGGTCAACGGTAACACTGCTCTTAGCTGTTTTCTCGGCGGTACGTGTTAACGAAATATAGAACGAAGTCCTAACTCTAGATTTCAGTCTCAGTGCAGCAACTGGACGCGTAGCACTTACCTCTCGTCGCATCCATTTTTAAACATCTAGAAGAAAAAAATAAAAGATGTCATTCGCAACTCAGCTTATTGATAACCTAAGAGGTCTTGCATACAACCCGCAGCTACAAGGTAATGCTCGAGCCATCTCGAATGCTTTAAAACAATGTACCTCAGCTATATGGAGAATCAATAGAGCACTGGAAAAAGAAACATCTATAGGGGTTAAGAATCATCTATCAACCCTCCTGGTCCAAGCGAGATCATATAGGGAGATTATTAAAACCTTAAAAACTGTAGATGGAAGCAATAGTCAGCGAAAAGAGACAGCTCGCGATCGCGTGAAGTGGGCTGATATGAAATCAGCATTTAAGGGACGCATGCGAACTGCTGTAATAACTAACACCAAGCATATCGCGCCGAAGGCTTTCATGCAGGACTGCTCGACCATTTTTCAGAGACGTATTCTGAATACATTGAAGAAAGATGCATCATTAAAGGTAAACACAGCTTTAACAGGCGTGTTCGAAGTCAAAAAAGGGGATACTATTATAGAAGAAATAAAATATATAAACACTAAAAATGCAGTCATATACCGAGACAGTAATTTAGCCCAATGGTTCAAGAACAATATTCAAGGTCCTATCCTTAAGGATCTCGAAGAGTTTCAAGTAAGTATAGAAATTGTAGAAAGTTAGAAATAAACTAACACGCGCATATTTCTTTATCTAGCAAAAGGAAAGCGGGTGGACGCTAAAAACAATAATCAACCTCCAGCTCAATATCAACAAGTTTACCCAGCAGCTAGGCTCATCATATTAAATCTGAAGATCAACATAAAATCACATAATACTTGAGGTCCTCTACTAGTGCCCGAAGAGATTGACGAAGAGATACAAAACTTGTTTAAAAGTGCTTAAAATGTATATAATTTAGATAATAATTATTCTTATATTTATCATGTGTTAATAAAACCCAACAAATGTTTTATTGTCTTTTATTTTATTTTTTATGTTTTATTCTGTAAGTTACTACAAGTCTACGGGTAATCAACTTATGCACAGCATTCGATGACGCAGTGCTACAAATTAATCTGATAAAATTCCATTCGGAATATAAAAGCAATAGGGCTCATCCAGGATTAGAACCCGGAACCTTTCGCACCCAAAGCGATAATCATACCTCTAGACCAACGAGCCAGTTATATATGGAAAAAAGATTAGTATGTTTCTCATTACATCTGAATAATATAAAATATAGAACCGATCTTGGTACAAGCATTTTCAAAATTGACATAATGTTTTAGCTAAAATTATAGGTCGCTTTGCCCTTATACACAGCATTATTAACAGATTTATTTATTATACGATTTACTTCGAGTAATGCAATTACGTGAGTACCCAGCGTGAAAGTAAATATTGCGATTATGTATTATACAATTTACAGTGTGAATAGAATATTTGACAAAACAAACCTTACAAGGTATTCAATTGATTGACCGAAGAACAATTTGACAATTACTAATACATTCTTGCAGACAATGCAACATATCTCGCAAGATAACCCTCACGTGGGAGATTTATACCAGAGGTATTAATATTTCTTCGAATAATATTAAGGGGTAAAAGACATATGATAAACAGATATCCAACATACATCAGTTAACATTCTGAATATAGTAAAATTATATAGCGTATATAATAAATTAAAACTTATAAATTTAAAGAGCGCGACATATTTTTCAAATTCTATTCTCTCTATAAAACAACTCAGCTATTGGAGACATAAATCACTCTAAAATATTATTATTAAAAATTAAAAATGTATTGCTTGATATAATTTTCCACCCAAGGGCATTCCACCCAAAACTCTACAGGTTCACCTCTTCTAAAAATATTTAAATTAATCAATCGCTTCATGAAATCCATAGAGAATTATGCAATCTTATTAAATAAGTCTAGAAACAGATTTATACCAGAACGTTTACTGAGGCAGTGAGAGGTTGAGAAATAAGAAGCTTTTATAGAATGTATTTCGTTTATTTAGTCATCATATCAAAAAATACCATATTACATATAAATACTATTACAATACGACTATATTACATAGTACAACTAGAAATTAAATATTTACTTATTCTATGATTTTTCTCGCTTTAAGCTCCGTGATGACTGAAATTATTTCGTTTTCGTTTTCGAGACTGTTGCTAAGAGCTTTCTTTACAGTATACAACAGACGAAGTCGGTCCACTAGTTGATCAGGCGTACTCTGACGTATCCAATCCGGCTTCAACTTGTTTAACTTTTTTGGAAGACTAACCTCAAAGTCTGTTATTGTATATAAATTTGGTCTGATTACATTTTCGTATTTCCAATGTTTAACGCTTATTAGTCGACCGTTGCGCCTATAGTCTTTCTTATGAGCATTAGTAAGTGAGATTATTTTCATATAGTTGTTATCTTCCTCTGTTGGACTAGGAGAGCTTATTCGTTTAAGCGTTAGTAAATTAAACAGGCCCGATGTTCCATTGAAAAGTTTGTTTTTAATTAAAATATCTTTTCCCTGAAACTGTACTCGCGAACAACCAAATCGCCACTCATCGATGTCGTTATATAGAGCGTACCTAGTTTTGTCTACGTTTTTGTTTTCTCCGCTAGCTAATAATGCTCTATAATAGTTAGAGAATTCGTGATAATCTTTTAAGCTAGAATCGCATCCTTCTTCTTCATCATCAGCAGATGTAGCGGGAGATGATTATTCAAGCTCTGATGAGAGATTGATAGCAACGGTCTCCGATCGCGGTATAACACGATTATCATGAGGTTCTGCTTTATCACAGTGAAAGTAGGCTAATTTCTTACGTATAGCATTACGAGCGTTTATTATTCCATCATCATTATCATCGTCGTCGTATCTTATAGCACAGGATTCATTGGTATGCATACGTTTCAGATTCAGGTCTTTAAATATTTCATTATTTCTAGGTAATGACTTATTATCAACAACTATGGTATTATGAACTGTGTTCAAATGGCTTCTATAGTTATCTAGGCGTGTAAAATACTTTAAACAAATAGAACGTTGAACTTTATACCCCTGGTGTATCTTCAAATGGCGAGCAAACCCTGAGCGTAAAACACTCATACAACATACATCACACTTGCGTCGCTGGTTCATATCGACTAATAATTGATCATGAACTCCTATTTATATAGCATCTTCTTCAGGTCACTCTTAATTAACCCTGACGCTGCGTCTATCATCACCCTGTCGATCTTCCTTCATCATCACTAATTAACCCTGGCTAGACGTCCTTAAGCATGAATTCACCCTTGACACGGTTCAATGCTTCGATAAATAGCTGAGAAACCCTGGTTATGTGTAATAATAATAATAATGTTTATGCGTCTGTTTCTCTAATCTACTAACTTTATCAATCGATCTCTTTGGTAGAGCTATGGAGAGCATGACGTCATCAGATGACAGTTACAAGCATTCAGGGCTACATAGTTTAGAACTAGCGCATGATTCTCGTACACGAGAATTTGTAGACATTCAGAGTAGACATAATAGCGCCACATACAAATTTCTTTCTATACCCCAAATACCATCAGTATGAGATTCCCGTAATCAAAGATGGCTGCCAACAAATCACAGCGTAGTAGGCGTGATCCAAGATAGGTTAGGTTAGAATACGTGATGTGTCATTTACTAGCATGACTAAGGGTGAAGGGTGACGAGACTAGCATGACTAAGGGTGAAGGGTGACGAGACTAGCATGGCTAAGGGTGAAGGGTGACGAGACTAGCATGGCTAAGGGTGAAGGAGGGAGAAGGGTGATATACATGTATATTTTAAATGAAACATCACGTTCCCTTCACCCATAGTCATGCTAGTCTCGTCACCCTTCACCCTTAGTCATGCTAGTAAATGACACATCACGTGTTCTAACCTAACCTATCTTGGATCACGCCTACTACGCTGTGATTTGTTGGCAGCTATCTTTGATTACGGGAATCTCATACTGATGGTATTTGGGGTATAGAAAGAAATTTGTATGTGGCGCTATTATGTCTACCCTGAATGTCTACAAATTCTCGTGTACGAGAATCATGCGCTGGTTCTAAACTATGTATCCCTGAATGCTTGTAACTGTCATCTGATGACGTCATGCTCTCCATAGCTCTACCAAAGAGATCGATTGATAAAGTTAGTAGATTAGAGAAACAGACGCATAAACATTATTATTATTATTACACATAACCAGGGTTTCTCAGCTATTTATCGAAGCATTGAACCGTGTCAAGGGTGAATTCATGCTTAAGGACGTCTAGCCAGGGTTAATTAGTGATGATGAAGGAAGATCGACAGGGTGATGATAGACGTAGTGCTAGGGTTAATTAAGAGTGACCTGAAGAACATGTTATATAAATAGGAGCTCATGATCAATTATTAGTCGATATGAACCAGCGACGCAAGTGTTGATAATAAGTCATCACCTAGAAATAATGAAATATTTAAAGACCTGAATCTGAAACGTATGCATACCAATGAATCCTGTGCTATAAGATACGACGACGATGATAATGATGATGGAATAATAAACGCTCGTAATGCTATACGTAAGAAATTAGCCTACTTTCACTGTGATAAAGCAGAACCTCATGATAATCGTGTTATACCGCGATCGGAGACCGTTGCTATCAATCTCTCATCAGAGCTTGAACAATCATCTCCCGCTACATCTGCTGATGATGAAGAAGAAGGATGCGATTCTAGCTTAAAAGATTATCACGAATTCTCTAACTATTATAGAGCATTATTAGCTAGCGGAGAAAACAAAAACGTAGACAAAACTAGATACGCTCTATATAACGACATCGATGAGTGGCGATTTGGTTGTTCGCGAGTACAGTTTCAGGGAAAAGATATTTTAATTAAAAACAAACTTTTCAATGGAACATCCGGCCTGTTTAATTTACTAACGCTTAAACGAATAAGCTCTCCTAGTCCAACAGAGGAAGATAACAACTATATGAAAATAATCTCACTTACTAATGCTCATAAGAAAGACTATAGGCGCAACGGTCGACTAATAAGCGTTAAACATTGGAAATACGAAAATGTAATCAGACCAAATTTATATACAATAACAGACTTTGAGGTTAGTCTTCCAAAAAAGTTAAACAAGTTGAAGCCGGATTGGATACGTCAGAGTACGCCTGATCAACTAGTGGACCGACTTCGTCTGTTGTATACTGTAAAGAAAGCTCTTAGCAACAGTCTCGAAAACGAAAACGAAATAATTTCAGTCATCACGGAGCTTAAAGCGAGAAAAATCATAGAATAAGTAAATATTTAATTTCTAGTTGTACTATGTAATATAGTCGTATTGTAATAGTATTTATATGTAATATGGTATTTTTGATATGATGACTAAATAAACGAAATACATTCTATAAAAGCTTCTTATTTCTCAACCTCTCACTGCCTCAGTAAACGTTCTGGTATAAATCTGTTTCTAGACTTATTTAATAAGATTGCATAATTCTCTATGGATTTCATGAAGCGATTGATTAATTTAAATATTTTTAGAAGAGGTGAACCTGTAGAGTTTTGGGTGGAATGCCCTTGGGTGGAAAATTATATCAAGCAATACATTTTTAATTTTTAATAATAATATTTTAGAGTGATTTATGTCTCCAATAGCTGAGTTGTTTTATAGAGAGAATAGAATTTGAAAAATATGTCGCGCTTTTTAAATTTATAATAAGTTTTAATTTATTATATACGCTATATAATTTTACTATATTCAGAATGTTAACTGATGTATGTTGGATATCTGTTTATCATATGTCTTTTACCCCTTAATATTATTCGAAGAAATATTAATACCTCTGGTATAAATCTCCCACGTGAGGGTTATCTTGCGAGATATGTTGCATTGTCTGCAAGAATGTATTAGTAATTGTCAAATTGTTCTTCGGTCAATCAATTGAATACCTTGTAAGGTTTGTTTTGTCAAATATTCTATTCAACACTGTAAATTGTATAATACATAATCGCAATATTTACTTTCACGCTGGGTACTCACGTAATTGCATTACTCGAAGTAAATCGTATAATAAATAAATCTGTTAATAATGCTGTGTATAAGGGCAAAGCGACCTATAATTTTAGCTAAAACATTATGTCAATTTTGAAAATGCTTGTACCAAGATCGGTTCTATATTTTATATTATTCAGATGTAATGAGAAACATACTAATCTTTTTTCCATATATAACTGGCTCGTTGGTCTAGAGGTATGATTATCGCTTTGGGTGCGAAAGGTTCCGGGTTCTAATCCTGGATGAGCCCTATTGCTTTTATATTCCGAATGGAATTTTATCAGATTAATTTGTAGCACTGCGTCATCGAATGCTGTGCATAAGTTGATTACCCGTAGACTTGTAGTAACTTACAGAATAAAACATAAAAAATAAAATAAAAGACAATAAAACATTTGTTGGGTTTTATTAACACATGATAAATATAAGAATAATTATTATCTAAATTATATACATTTTAAGCACTTTTAAACAAGTTTTGTATCTCTTCGTCAATCTCTTCGGGCACTAGTAGAGGACCTCAAGTATTATGTGATTTTATGTTGATCTTCAGATTTAATATGATGAGCCAAGCTGCTGGGTAAACTTGTTGATATTGAGCTGGAGGTTGATTATTGTTTTTAGCGTCCACCCGCTTTCCTTTTGCTAGATAAAGAAATATGCGCGTGTTAGTTTATTTCTAACTTTCTACAATTTCTATACTTACTTGAAACTCTTCGAGATCCTTAAGGATAGGACCTTGAATATTGTTCTTGAACCATTGGGCTAAATTATTGTCTCGGTATATGACTGCATTTTTAGTGTTTATATATTTTATTTCTTCTATAATAGTATCCCCTTTTTTGACTTCGAACACGCCTGTTAAAGCTGTGTTTACCTTTAATGATGCATCTTTCTTCAATGTATTCAGAATACGTCTCTGAAAAATGGTCGAGCAGTCCTGCATGAAAGCCTTCGGCGCGATATGCTTGGTGTTAGTTATTACAGCAGTTCGCATGCGTCCCTTAAATGCTGATTTCATATCAGCCCACTTCACGCGATCGCGAGCTGTCTCTTTTCGCTGACTATTGCTTCCATCTACAGTTTTTAAGGTTTTAATAATCTCCCTATATGATCTCGCTTGGACCAGGAGGGTTGATAGATGATTCTTAACCCCTATAGATGTTTCTTTTTCCAGTGCTCTATTGATTCTCCATATAGCTGAGGTACATTGTTTTAAAGCATTCGAGATGGCTCGAGCATTACCTTGTAGCTGCGGGTTGTATGCAAGACCTCTTAGGTTATCAATAAGCTGAGTTGCGAATGACATCTTTTATTTTTTTCTTCTAGATGTTTAAAAATGGATGCGACGAGAGGTAAGTGCTACGCGTCCAGTTGCTGCACTGAGACTGAAATCTAGAGTTAGGACTTCGTTCTATATTTCGTTAACACGTACCGCCGAGAAAACAGCTAAAAGCAGAGAAAAAAATATCGAGTTACTAGTCATGAAGCGGAATTTAAATAATACGTTACATAAATCACTTCAGTTATTATATTAAAATGCTAGTTGTAATTTAAAATGAATATACATAAATGAATTTTAAAGGAAAAAATTTTGAGGGGAAATTTCTGTAAGAAGTTTTTATAAAAGTGATAAAAGCAAAAAGTCGTTTGGTTAATAGCGTTATTAAATAATAACAATAAAATCTCAATGGATTAATATTACGTATGGATAACTATTACGAGATAGGATATGAAAAGCGTTTATTAGTTAAAGAATTTTTACGGTAACAGTGTAGTTATATAAATAATAATAATTACTACAACCCATAACCTAAACCAAGGCCCCAGAAGCTATAAGCTTGTGCAGGAGGGAGGGGGGCGATTATTATTATTATGTAGACCCCAATGTCAGATTGTTTAAATAATATATTTTTAGAAACGTAATGTATCCTTTTTTCTTTAAATTTGATTACGACGTTTTATTGCATAACAGAGAAATAAATAAATAAAAATAATAACTTACCTAGATGGAGCACTGTTATAAATAATATACTTTAGCAAATATAACAATTTAATAATAATTTAGAAAACAATTTTTATAGCACTCTTCACTATACGATATTATTATTAATAGTATATTATATACCAAGGTTGTGAAGAGTTTTTTCTAGAGCCGAGCATTATTAGATCCCGAGATGCGCAGCATCGAGGGATATAAGATGAGAGGCTCTAGAAAACACTTCACAACCGTGGTGTATATATTATTTTTTTCACTACTAGTACTTTTATTCCTTTTATTCTTCTCACATAAAAAACGTACTATCGCGATCACGGATTTTTTCCTGGATGCCAGTGTATAATGGGATGAATTTTTGCCCCGTGTTACACTAAAATCTGGATTATTGACTAGTAGTCAATAATAAAAAATTATTTACCACTAGGCAAGAAGGCTAACTTCACAAGGTGACAACAGACTAGATAATAGTATGTTTTAAAGCTAGTAGTGAAAAAAATAATGTAAACGCTTTCACAGATAAAAATGGCTACACTTCACTAGCAAGAGCTGTTTTAGTAATGATTAAAACATGGGCGTCCGCTGTTATATATATATGCCTCTCATTTCCGCTCGCATCTGATATCGATCACCTGTCCTCATAAACATATCCAAACTTGAAGGTAATAAAAACTAAATAAATGATACCGATAGCTTGGAGCGATGCAGGTGTACCGACCCTTTTTAACTTAATATATGGGATAGATCTGTAGAACAGATTATCTATTGAATACCTTGCAGCTGTAACGACCCTTTTTTTCTTTAGGTATAATTTCATAATAAATGACTATACCCTTGTTATCTAAGATAACTTATAGATGATTTTGTTAAGTTGAGAATTGGGATTCTTTTGTATTAAATATTTTTAACAGAAGTAATGCTATTGTATTGAAAGGGAGATAGTATCTGTTAATTTATTGACTATAGATGTTTTTTCTTGTGTTGGGGTTCGAAATTCTTTTGTATTATTAATGAAATCTAATGGTTTATTATAGACAGATTTTGTGAGTTGGGAGTATGGGAGTCTAAATGAGATATACATGGGTCGGATACATACAGCTGTGACGACCCTTTTTTTTCTTTAGTTATAATTTATATGTAGGTGTTTTTGTTAAGTTGAAAATTGGAATTCTTTAAATATTTTTAACAGATCTATTGCTATTATATTGAGAGGGAAAAATGTAGTTAATGGTAAAAGGGTAGCTGTTAATTTATTGACTATAGATGTTTTTTTTCTTGTGTTGGGGCTCGAAATTCTTTTGTATTATTAATGATATCTAATGATTTATTATAGACAGTTGTTTTTTTTGTCTTGGGAGTCGAAATGATCTGATATATATAGGGGAATCTGACCCTCTGTGAGATACTGAGACTTAACAAACTGACACGTTGTCCATTCTTTTACGATACATAAATTAAAACGTAAAAAGAAAAATATCGATGACCGTAATTTAAAGTTGAAACGTGTATGTGATTTTTTAATTCGTTATTAATGAAAATATGCATAACAAAATCTCATGTATTTTTAAAAGGGGCCTGAAGTTAATGATGATGTATGCTTATACGGTATCGCTAGAGCGAGCGCGGCCGCCATCTTGGATTTGTGATCTTTTCGCTAAATCGGACCTCCATAAGAAATAACATGGGATTTTGTTTTCGTTCTCTTGTTGCCTATCTACTAATTGCCGACAATAAATTTAAATCAAAAGGTAAAATTTATCACAAGAAATTGTTAAAACCACAACGCCTTGTTTCAGGAAAGAAACAAAATGCTCCTGTTGCTGATCTTGGTTCTCAGCCTGGACCTAGTGGTGACGCTTAACGTAAAAGTTATCAACAACCCTATCCTTTCCGTTCAAATTTCTATACCATATTAACCTAACACATCCCGAAGAATCCTTGTTTCAAATAAAACACGCATTGACAAACTTGCAAGATATTCTTAGAAAACAATCAACCAATCACTTCTCCATTCTACTTCGTGATAAAGTATCACATGCACTTTCCTTGACAACTACTATTTCGGAAAAATTAAATATATTTTCTGACAATCAAAGACGAAAAAGAGCACTTATTGACGGTTTAGGTAACTAAAATGTTTATCACAAGAGGTGAATGAATTTGTTAACTTAGAACAAGCATTTTCATTTTCAAATATTATTGATAACTTATTAATACAACTTCAATCAAACACTTCAAACCCTCGTGAACAACCTAGAAACTGCAATGTCGTTTGCCCGCTTGAATGTTTTGCATAGCTCAATAATAGAACCCTTTCAACTCAAGCTAATTATTTCCAAATTACACAAAAGCTACGAAATTAGGCAGTTACCTATACTACAAAATTTTATTAACTACTACTCTTTATTTTCAATTCAAATTGTTATTCAAAATAAAATAATCTTATTTAAAATTCACGCTCCTATAACTTCTTTAAGATTTAAATACCTACAAATATATCCAGTACCTATCCAAAATATAACAATTATTCCCGAACAACCATTCCTCCTACTCAACACCGAACACTACTGGACAACTTCAGAAAGATGCCCAGAAGTTGAAAGCAACTACTTCTGTTTACAACAAAATCTACAAAAACATCAGTCCTGCCTAGCTGAACTTGTCAGATACGGAAACAATTCATGTCCTGGAACCGCTGTTCATTTTTCAACAACTAGTGCAACACAAATTAACGCAAAATAATTACTAATAATACCAGCAACAATAACACGTATAATATCTCAGTGCGAATCAGAAGGGATCTACGAAATCACAAAACCTTGTACCGTCGCCCTGGATGGCTGTAAGATAAGCGTAGATGGAAAAACATTTCAAACCGAAGAGACATTACATGAAGAATTTTGCCAGCCTCGGTGGATTAGTGGTTTGCATGTTTGCTTCATAATCCAAAGATCGCAGGTTCGATCCCCGGCCGAGCTGGTAATCAAAGAACCTTTTCATTTCTTCAAATGTGAACACCTTAGATTTCTTTGGTCTGTGCCCTACAGATTGTTGTTTTAGAAAAGCAGACACCTGATGAAATTTACAACAGTTATATAATAGTTCAAAACTCATAAATAAAATCAGCTTCACAAACCTGCTTGTGTCAATATTTTCTTTCACGGATAACATTTTCTTCAATTGAGAGTAATATGCCCACAAGGACGAAGATTTCGCATTTTTGGATAGTTCAGAAATATAAGCCAAAATTATTCTTTCGTTTACTCCCCTTGCATCCTTCCGCTTCCTCCATTCACAAAAATTCGCATACTCTTTTTCGTATAATTGTTTAGATTTTGCTGGCACCATTTTATTTATAGCTTGTGAGGCTTCTTGAATGACCAATTCAGGCACAAAAACCTGGTTTTCCTCTTTATCATCACAGATTCCGGCCATTTTTTGAATATTTTTACATACACTTGACAATTCTTGCACTTTTGAGAAAAATTAAACAATTCGTTGTCATGGAGATTTAATTCGCAACCTACCTACATGATTTCTCTAGACCGTTCAGTGTGATTTCAATTTTTTTGGTAGATACATTTCGTCAAAATTGAATAAAAAAATATATAAAACACGTGAATTAAACCAGTTTATTTGCTCGAAGAATTAATCCACTCGCGCTAACGCGCTCGTGGGATTAAACATTCTTCTCGCAAATAAACAATGGTTTAATTCACTTGTTGTATAACATTTATTAATTATTAATTAGCCCTTTATGGAAAAATAATAATTTGTTAATAACAATTAAACAGGGCATTAGCGGACAAATCCAACATTTAGACTTTGGAATATAGTCAATTACCTACAATTTAAAAAAAAATCATCAAAGTCGGCGCCCAAAAGGCGAATTCCGAGATATTGCTCTTTATTTGTCTCCAGGAAACGGACTAACTGTCCATTATCCATTTGCTATTTTTTGTTAGTATTTGAGGATGCGTAAGTTTTAAATAATTATTATTTTTGCCCGATCGGGCGTTTTAGTTCATTTACAAGCTCTGCTCTCAGCTGCCTTGGGCGGTAAGTTGAACTTACCGCCCAAGGCTCGGTAATAAAGTACCTCGTCATTTAAGTCGAAAAACACTCACTATCATTCTAAAATTCGTCCGGATTGAGACAAAATTGTTTTTGTTTATTCAACTCCATAACAACCAGACACATTAACTGACTTGATAAAATTCACATTTTCAGTGTGATGTGTTTAATGTTTACTCTATATATTTAAAATTCACTCATAGATCCGATCGAGTAAAAAATAGTGTAAGCATTACGGGCGGTAGGTACGCTTTACCAGTTGAGGCTAATAGTGTGGAGACCGACGTGTAGCGGAGGTTTCCATATTAGCCAAAATACACTCACTATCATTCTAAAATTCGTTTGGATTGAGACAAAATTGTTTTTGTTTATTCAACTCCATAACAACCAGGCACATTAACCGACTTGATAAAATTCACATTTTCAGTGTGATGTGCTTAATGTTTACTCTATATATTTAAAATTCACTCATAGATCCGATCGAGTAAAAAATAGTGTAAGCATTACGGGCGTTAGGCACGCTTTACCAGTCTCGGCTAATATGGAAACCTCCGATACGCGTCGGTCTCCACACTATTAGCCTCGCCTGGTAAAGCGTACCTACCGCCCTTAATACTTAAATAACTATTAAGAAACAAGTTTCCATCTCGAATAACGCAAATAATGAACAATTTTGTAAAAATGTTAAAACAGTAATAACACAGAAAATGTAATTCAGCAGTTTACGTTTTATATGCCTGCTACTAATAACGAAGAGCGTATATCATACCATGTACACATCAAGGTCACACAATATGTGCGATGGTTATAATAAAAAATAGTGTACAGTCTGTCGTTAAGCAATGTTTCCGCAGTTTTTTCTGTAAGAAATGTGATTGATGGGTGGACTAACTTCAAGTTTTTTAATATCAAATATCCGAGAGAATATTAGTTTTGGAAAAAATGAGCTCATACCTAGCTGGACTATCAAAAGTATTCTTCAACGGTAAAAGAAAAAAATTCTATCTTGACAAATAAAGCTAGGAAAAGTAAAAAACGTTATGACGTTTTTATTTTTTTATAAAGAAAACTAAAACTAAAAAATACCTCATAGAGAGCTTTAACTTATTATTATACACATGAAAAAATATAGTATAATGTTTCAGTTCACAAAGAAACTCTGTAAAGAGAAAAAAATGGTCCCATATACTTAACATATGCCAATATTTTGGTGTGCAAGATCCTTAAGGGCTTAATTGAGTGTCTTAGAACCCGTAGAGTCAGTTAGCCCCTGAGGCGAAAGCCGAAGACGATAAAAGGCTCTAAAACACTAATGGGAAAGACGCGTATGTTGCCGATTGAGGAAATTCTTCCATTTTCATAAACGTTATTACTAATCAGTTATTAGAATATTAGTTATAAATGCATTAAACAATTATCAATTTTAAGTAGTTTTAATAATTTTAGTAATTTTTAAAAACCTTGAAGATTTAAATAAATTTAAAATGCAATACTGGTGTCCTCTAATGAATGATACTTCGTTACATCACACAGTTCCAAAGACGACCCACTGGTGGTGCTAATGTAACAGTTAGAGTCCTGTTTGTATTACCTGTCAGTTTGAAAGATGTTTTATTTTAAAGTTATATCGTCTACTTATTAACGGTAATTAATATAATAATGTACAGGGTGGCCCAAGCAAGATGATCCTGTACCTTATCTTAGAAACTGAAAGAGCTACGAATAAATTTTACATAGCAAAGTTGGTTGGTATAAAACAAATTTTAATTTTATAATAGTTTTGTATATACAGGATGAGTCATATTGCTGTGGCTACTATCAACTTTTTTATTGTCAATGGAACACCCTGTATATTGTTACTGTTTTAGATTCTACACTTTATTTTAAGTATGTTTGTCTAATGTATATATCGAAAGTCTGCACAGTTTCTGAGCAAATTCAGTTTTTCTGTTATTTTTTGAAAAATCCAAGTTTCTTTAAAAAAATAAATTTACGTAGTGCAAGCTACATTTAAACGATTATAATAATACACGACGCTTATATATATCTAGATCCGCGTTTCTGCATAAATTTATTACTGAATAGTATACAGGGTGTTCAATCTGATAGACCCAAGGTATAAATCTTTAAACAGGAAAATCTCACCTTTTTAAATGGGACACCCTGTATATTTAAATTTTATGTGATTTAGTTCCCTACCAACTCATGTATAATATGTTCTATCTAAAAGTGAACCGTTTCAAAGTTATCAGAGTTTTCCTGGTTCTTTCGATATTTTCCCTGCTAATTTGGATAGGAAGATAGGCTCTATCCATTGGCTAATCATTTTTTTTTGTTGAAGACTAGATTGACTATTATCAGTTACTTTCGACTTCAATGAGTTTTGGTATTTAACTACTGTTATTTGTCACTACTATGGTCATCCAATATACATAGCAATGCAGGGAGGTTACGTTGAAGATGAAGATACGTATATTCTAATCGTTCACTTGTTTATGTTTTACTGTAGTAATTTATTCTTATCCTTCTTATCTGTTGCTGTTTGTTAGAAATAAAAATGTTCTAACACGCATCTTACATTCTGCATGGATAAAAATCAGTTGAATCCTACTATTTTTTTGGGCTGAAAACTAATAATGAAAATGTTGAACTGCACTGTTACAAAACTGTAAAATCATAACCTAATCTGAAGTGTATAATTTCGAAATGAATTTATACTGTTCCAAAAGGAAATCGGACAAATGACACTGGTTAAATACATAGTTAAATACCGATACTCATTGAAATCAAAAGTAACTGATAACACATCTTGTAGTTGAAAGGTGAGGTAGGATACCGTATGCTTTTTGGTGTGCTGAAAACGAATCCTAGGTCAGAATTGACCCATCACCCAAGGATTTCGGCATAACCTCAAAAAATGTATAAAAGTACATCTAAAAGAAAATCCTTGGGTGATGGGTCAATTCTGACCCCGGATTCGTTTTCAGCACACGAGAAAACATACGGTACGGTACCTCATCTTACAACTACCAAACTTTTTTGTTTTTTGTGGGTTTGTGACAGGCTGAATATTGTTGTTAGTGTGTTATTTTCTCAAAAAAATAGTTATCTAAGGTACCAATTTTTTTACACCATCAGTTCAGTAGTTGGACCATTTATAAAAACCAGCAAAAAAATTGAGGTTGTCATTTAAAAAAACCAATGATGACGTCATTGTGCAAAAATACATGACGTCATAAGTAAAATTTGTAAGTCATAAGGTGGCTAATTAAAAAATAAAATTGACCTCTCCGAGCGTTTTGCTTGAAACCATTAAATAACGCAATTATGAATTTTATTCCTTACTTTATCACCACACTGTATAATGAAAACTTGTTCGGCTGGTTACGCACCGTTGTGATACGATTTTATAACAGTCGCCCCTGTTTAAACATACCTTTATTTGCAAAATGCTCACGGCGCAAGCGTATCATCAAATCATATGGTAGAGTGGGAGTACGGGTGTTCCGACGATTATTATTATTCTTTTCTTTCTTTTGTGTTTGTCAGTTTTGTTTTGACCTGCTTGTTGTAGCGGTCAATTGGTGGTATGCGAATAAAAATCTAGCATACGTGTGGGGTGTGTACGTTGTCAAATACGTTGTTTTAATAACATTTCAGCTTGCTAATTGCAATAGGTATCAGTGCACTGCATATTCAATGTGTATGGCAATTAAAATTCTAAGAGTGACGGTGCTCGCGTTAATGGGGTTCCATTTGGACAGTGCAGAATACTGCCAGGCACAGCACAAATAGGTATAACAATTATTCCGTTGTATTATTTTCAATTAAAACTAACACACTTTTGTTATATGAAAAAACCTAACATACACAATAACAATTGTGATAGCTATAGTAAGGCTTTGCATGGATAATTAAAAAACAATGGTTCAAGAAAGCATATACAATTGTGTTTATGTTCATATCACATAATTAAAATTATTAATAACACGTTTCATTGTGCATTGCATAAAAGAAGTAATAAAGGTTTTTGCTAATATTTAATGAACAATAAAACTCGGCATGCACCACACACATCTGAAACAAGATCCTAAATTATTTGTTAGACAATAGTATAAATTTTAATACAATGTTTCTATCAGTATGAGAAATAACATGGACAATAACTTGGAATAATAAACCCGAAGCTAATCAGGATTGCACATTATTGCAAAACAAAAACGAATGATTTATAATTTCAGAATATTAAAATATAGCTCGCTGTAATCAAAAACATTTATTCAGTATTGGAAGAAAGCACGTGTATTTTCAGTTCACCCTTAATAGCTGACAAAACATCAAAGTAACTTACTAATTAATAGTAACTTCCTGTAGTAGGCTTGTTACCCTAAGATGTGCTTTCTTATTATTATTATAGGTACTTTACCTAATTAATTCTCTTCCCCTACAACAATCTTATGCTATAATTAATGTATCATTCTCCAAATGTATTGTGCCTAATTGATTTGTGCAGCAACAATAATTTCTTTTAGACTTGCAAGATGCATGCACTACCTACTCTAAATATATAACTATTGTTACATTAGGTATTAAAAGGTTTTTCTCTAGTTTCTAATTTATTAATTTCTCAAGATTTTACAAATATCATAATAAGAACTGAATGAAGATTGCTATATTTTAAAAATGTTGTTAAATCTTTATAAAATAAAATAAAAGATTGTAAAGACTTAATTAAACTGTGATATTAGTAGGAATAATACTGTCTATACCAGAAATTATAACTAAAATTATTGATTCTTCATTCAAGCAGATGAATTCAGAGCAACAATAGACTAGAAATAATTATTAATGTGCAGAGAAAAATAAATTACTACAAGTAAAACTGGATATTCAACGTCTTTGAAACTTATTAGTTAAATCATTGAAAGGTTTTTCTCTAACTTACATGCTGTTGTGAATATTTTCTGTAAGACAAACTAAATGATTGTTGATTAGCTATTATTTTCTTTTATCTAGTGTGTTTAAATTATCCATGCAAGCCTCATATTATAAAAAAAGGGTGTGTATACTATTTATTAATGAGACAAAAAAAATTCATGTATCAGATATTTAACTTGTCCAGCAAACAGTATGTATTGTAGTATATAACTTGTATTTAACTTTATTTCATTTTCCATTAACATTGATATACATAAAGTTTAGGAGACTCGAGCATTACACATGCAAAACTTAAAACAATAAAACATAAATACAATTGAATGATAACAAACAGTAATCGTAAATATTAAATATGATAAATAATAACAAAATATATTAAAATAAATGTAAATATAAATTAAAATTTTGTATAGGAATGTAAATATCACATTCTGATATCACAAAATTTTAACACAATAAATGTCGAACGAGGATTGGATCATCATAATACTAAAATAGATAGTACCTATATTATTATTCTCCTAATAACACTAATACCTAAATCATATAGAATATATGGAGTGATACCTAATAATACCAATAATTCTGGAGATAATACCAAAATACAAATAGGTGTACAAATGCAGAAAAAGTATTTACTACTTAAATACAGGGTGCCCATTATGTATGGAATATAGTATATATCTCGGTAAGTATCGACTTTATAAAAAAATTTGTTATATAAAAGTTGTTTAACATTTTATTTTCCATAATAAGATAGCATTCAATTGTTTTTATTTCAGAAAACAAATGAGTAATGAATAACACTTTAATTTTTTTAAACAGCAATGTACCCTTTCATTAGGCTCATTTGATAGAGATTTTTTTTCTCTTTTCGATGACCTAAAATCTTAGTACCTTTATATCAGAAAATTTTTGAAAAAAACGTAAAAAATGTTTATTAAGTTAATTTCACCAATAACATAAATCTAGGTATCCGAGATCGTAAAGTATCTCGAATTATTACCCTAAAATAAAAAGATGTGCATCTACATAATGTACCGTAACCTCCGAGAATAAAGAGGCCACGAACAAGGCTTGTGTCACGTGATCTGACGTCACGAATGCCGGCTGGCGACTTGCGGGGACAGGCGATGCGTACAAGTCAAACGCCATTGCAGTTTAGATTTGCCGTGATCGTAGTCGTGTGAACTAGACTCTTTTTCTTTCAAAAACTCTCATAAATAAGTTCAAATAAGTTAAAGTGTTAAATTAAAGGTGTAGAATTTCAGATTTACCTGATTTATGTGAAGACAATTTATAAAATCAGTGAAAAGAGACTGTTTTTCAATTTCCGTATCGAGTGTGGGCGTTGGCAGAAATGGCCGCTGATAAATTTTGTATTTGAAAGCTGTTTTATTACTTATAAAATAACTTTCGGTTGGTGTCGTTCATAATATGATTGTGTATTGTGTCGTTTACCTATATAAAATACAATTTCATAAATATTTTGATTAGTTAATCAAAAAAGCCAACAGTTTGACGAGATACTTGGGTGAGTCTTGTTTATTTCATTAAAAATGCCTGATAAATGTTGCGTGCCTAATTGCTCAAGCAATTACGATAGTACCCATACGTATGTGTCCGTTTTTTCTTTTCCAAAAGATGAAGAGTTGAAGAAAACGTGGATTAAATGCATTCATAGAGACTCATTTAATCCAACAAAACATTCAGTAGTATGTATTAAACATTTCTCAGAGTCGTCGGTTATAACAATAATATGATAAATATGAAACTGAATTTCTAAAGACAGGTAAACAAAGGATTATTTTACGGGAATTGACAATGTTAAAATTGGAAAAATATGTACCGAAATCAATGAGAAATGTATTTTATGTAGCAAAACGTTGAAGTCGATATTGTTAAAAAATTGTCATATTCTTGCCAATATATTTCTCAATAACTATTCAAAAATAATCAACGACAAAATTAACACCCAAAACATGGATCTATCAAAGAGAAAACTGATTAAATTTAATGGTTAAGAAGTTATAAAACACATTAACGCATGGTTCTGGGGCTATTGGCGAGGCCTCCATAAGAGCCAACGCGTCTATCATGGGTACCTCAACGGTGACGTGGAAAACCCTATTCATTGTTTATCATAATATAAGTGCTTTTTTTGAAATAATATTCAGTTTTACTCAGAAATATACAAGTGTCTTTATGTTGGGTATTTTACGTTTCGCAATTGCCAGCCGGTTTTCGTGACGTCACGATTGCTTGGTCGCGGCCTATTTATTCTCGGAGGTTACGAATGTACAAAACAAAACAAATGAACAAAAAACAAAATGAACAGAAAATTATGTACGTCTCTTATAAAGCTTAAAGACAAAACGAAATTAGCATTAAAATGGTTTTCATGGAAATAAGTGTTCAAAATGTTCACCATTAACTGCAAGGCTGTGGCCCAACCTATCACGAAAAGCTTGAAAAGAATTTCTAAGCGATTTGGAAGAAATTACTGCAGCTTCAATTTGTATTCGTTGTTCTAATTCGGCCAGATTCTGGGGTCGGTTTGTATATACTTTTGATTTTAAATATCCCCAGAAGAAGAAATCGCAAGGTGTAAGATCCGGAGATCGTGGAAGCCACTCCACAGACCCTCTTCTGCCTATCCAACGGGCCGGAAATATCACATTTAAATATCAGCGTACATCTAAATGATAGTGGGGCGGTGCTCCATCTTGTTGAAACCAAAGATCATCTAGATTTACTTGGCAACCTGGAATAATTTGCTGTTGCAATAATTGCAAATAACGGTCACCAGTTAGAGTACCACGAATAAAGAAAGGTCCAATTATGTGATCTGCACAAATTCCCACCCATACGTTTAATTTTTGTGGTGTTTGGATATGATTTTGGATCATCCAATGGGGATTTTCAGCGGACCAATATCGACAATTATGCCTATTTACATTTCCATTTAAACAAAATGTAGCCTCGTCAGAAAAAACAATATTATTAAGAAAATTTGGATTGTTGTTGATTTGCTCCATCATAAATTCACAAAATTCAACACGTCGATCGTAGTCATCTTCGGATAATTCTTGCAATAAAGCCGGTTTGTGCGGATGTAATTTTTCTGAATGTAATATCTTCTGTATTGAACCTTTACTTACGGCATGGTTTAAACTTAACTGACGAGTTGAAATGTTTGGATTTTCTTTGATTTCTATTAAAATTTTGAGCTTTTTATCTTCATTTGTCGCAGACCTCTGCGGACCAGTGTTCACCAGATCTTTAACATTGCCAGTTTCCCTAAGCCGTTTCAAGGTTTAGCTAACTACTGACTGGGTGATTGGTTCTCGATGTGGATAACGCTCATTAAAAATTTCATATACTTCTAATTGTGTTCGTTTGCGATCCCCGTAACTGACCATAATTAAAATTTCTATACGTTCAGTTTCTGTTAAATGAACCATTTTTATTTTTCCATGTACCAACAACTTAATTAAATAAACAAACTTCTGTCACAATAAAAGCCTACAATCAATTGTTAAGACAAATGAAAGAGATATAGGATATCTAGATTCATGTTATTGGTGAAATTAACTTAATAAACATTTTTTACGTTTTTTCAAAAATATTCTGATATAAGGGTACTAAGATTTTAGGTCATCGAAAAGAGAAAAAAAATCTCTACATTTGCTGTACATTGCTATTTAAAAAAATTGTTATTCAACTGTTAAAAAAGTGTTATTCATTACTCATTTGTTTTCTGAAATAAAAACAATTGAATGCTATCTTATTATGGAAAATAAAATGTTAAACAACTTTTATATAACAAATTTTTTTATAAAGTCGATATTTACCGAGATATATATATATATATATATATACTATACTATTCCATACATAATGGGCACCCTGTATAAATAAATACATAAAGATACATCCAAATATTAATTAATTAGTCTGATACCATTTTTTTTTTGAAAAAATATATTTAGATGTACGAGGATGGTCTGAAAAGTTTCCGACCTTGACGTGAATATGGCAGCACTCGTCAATAAAAGCTAGGGAATGTAGTTGTGCATCTTTTGACAGGTACTCACCAAAATTTCGGCCATTTTGGACGCGCAGTTGTTATTTGACAATCGTTTGAGTGAGTCGATGTGTTTTTATGAAAATGGAAAAAATCGAGTATTGAGCTGTCATTAAATATTTGTTTTTGAAAGGCAATACGCCTACGCAAATCAAAGATGAGTTGGACTCTGTGTATGGGGACTCTGCGCCATCATTTACCACAGTGAAATTTTGGGCAGCTGAATTTAAACGTGGCCGTACCAGCTTGGGAGACGATGAACGTTCGGGACGCCCAAAAACTACAAACCACTGACGATAACATCGCTAAAGTTCACCAAATGGTGCTAAACGACCATCGAATTAAAGTGAGAGATAGCAGAGGATATGAATATGTCCAAAGAACGTGTTTGTCACATATTGAATCAAGATTTAGGCATGAGAAAGCTGTCCGCGCGTTGGGTGCCGCGTTTGCTCACGTTAGACCAAAAACGTGTTCGAATGAACATTTCCAACGCGCTGTTGGCGCAATAAATCAGAGTTTTGGCGCCGATTAATTACTGTAGATGAAACTTGGATACACCATTATACGCCCGAAACAAAAATACAGTCAAAACAGTGGACTGCGAAGGGGGAATCGGCTCCAAAAAAAAGCAAAAACTGTTATGTCGGCTGGGAAAGTGATGGCGACTGTTTTTTGGGATAGTCATGGAGTTATCTTAATCGATTATCTTCAAACAGGAAAAACCATTACAGGAGCATACTACGCATCATTACTTGACAAGCTGAAAGCTGAAATTGCGGAAAAACGGCCACATTTGCAGAAAAAGAAAATCCTGTTTCACCAAGACAATGCACCGTCTCACACCTCCGCGGTTGCCATGGCGAAAATCCACGAATTACGGTTTGAACTGCTTGACCATCCTCCTTACTCACCAGATCTAGCCCCAAGCGACTTCTTTTTGTTCCCTCATCTAAAAATTGCGCTCGGAGGACAGAGATTTTCGTCAAATGAGGAGGCAATCACCTTCGTGAACAATTATTTTGCAGAGAAAAACGCCGAGTACTATTTGGACTGGTTAAAGAGATGGGAGCATCGCTGGGAGAAGTGTGTAGACTTACAAGGAGACTATGTAGAAAAATAAAAATAAATTTAAAGAAAAAATGTCTTTTATCTTTGTTAGGTCAGAAACTTTTCAGACCACCCTCGTGAGCCAACGTTTTCTAGACTAATCATAGATAAGTATTTGGTATGTTAAGACATGCAAATAACATATTGTCAAAGTTAAAAATGTTATTTTTAACTTTGACAGCACGCTATTAGACAAAAACGGTTTGAACTTTCTTGTATCAGTTTTTTCAACCTATTCATTGCTGTTTGCTTCTGGCCTAACTGCAAGCAAAAAATCATTTGACTTCTGGTCATGAAAATTACGTTTTCGGTTACGACAGGAAGTTGACATGAATAAATAGGTTGCAAAAGACTGAGATAGAAAAGTACAAAAACCCTTTTGCTCTAATTTTAAATTAAGCCATTTGGGTTTTACACAATGTAAAATCTCAATTTTTAAATGTCGGTACAGATCTTAATTTAGGTAAGATATTATAACATATGAAATTGTGCTTGGTGGCCTTATCCCCACTTTTTTAAAAAATCTTCTAGGCTAGTTGCAGCTTCAACATTTTTCTGAAGATGTCGTTTAATAATAGCCCAATATCTTTCAATAGAACGTGCTTCAGGATAGTTTGGGGGATTGGGCTCTTTCTCGCCAAAATTGACTTTATGCTGTTTATAGCATTCCCTAGTGGCCGCTGCATAATGACATGCAGCTCGATCCAACCAAAATAAAGTAGGTGCTGTATACTTTTTATTCATTGGCAACAGCCTTTCTGATGGAAACATTCCTTACGGTATAAATCTGCATTAAAATTTTCTTGAGTAAATAAGGGGCTAGATTTCATATCACATTTGCATATGGCTTGCCATACTAAGACCTTTCTTCCATAACTTTCCACAAAAATCAACTTGTTCTTTTTGCTTGTATATGCATTTTTCTCAGTAGTGTAAAACTGGGCCGTTGGTAATCTTTTATAATCAATTTTGGACAAATTTTTATCCTCCATTATAACACACTGATCTTCCTTTGTTAAGATGTTGTCATACGGTTTTCTTGTCTGTTTTTTAAACTCTGGTTTCTATTAAGAGATCGCCACAAAGATTTCATCGATGTAGCATGCAAAAGTTTATTTCTCTATTGTTTCAAACGATAATGAACTTTTCTGTGCTACATTGCCAAAAATTTTCTTGACAATCTCTTAATAGAAACCAGGATTGGATTCTGGATTTGGTGTGGGGGGTGAATTTTGTTCACATGCACTTAGGCCACAATATGAGTTCTTTGTACTACCCCCGTTTGAAAAACATACAGCCACTTCTTTAGTGTCATTATTCAAGCCATTCAACCCATTTGATGAACTTGAGGACGTCCACAGGGGTGTGCTGCGAATTCCAACATGTCCGGCCAGAAGTCCTCCAACATAGAACTTCTAATCGAGGCGAGTGCAGGGCAGTCACAAAGGATGTGCTCCACTGTCTCCTCCTCCCAATTACAACCTCTACAGGTTGGACTGTCAGTTATTTCTAACCAATACATGTGTTTGTTTAGTCTACAGTGACCTGAAAGTGCGCCTACAATTATAAGCATTTTCTTTTTTGATAACTGTATACGGAATTGTGTCGTTTTTAGCGAAGGAGCCTCTATAGCTGGCGTTGCATAATGACATTTATCTAGGTTAACCCATCTGTTCGGGTGTCGACTCTGGGTTCTTTGTTTATTTAGACATGGAACAGAGTTAGTGACGGTGACAAAGCCAGTTCGGGACCCCAAAAGGGTTGATCTGAGCTGTGCCTGGCCAGTTCATCAGCCTGCTCATTACCAAGTATACCTGCATCTCTTTTGACCCATATGAGTTGCAGGACGTTATTCCTGGCCATAAGCTCCAGTGTTTCATAACATTGAAGTACTACTCTTAGTGATATTTTATTACTCTAGTAAAATAAGGATTTCTACCTCGGAATGAAAGTAAGAAAACTGTATTTTTGCGTGAACCTTTATCTTGACGTTCTGAAGACCGTCTGAAAAGTCTCCTATAATCCCGTGTCCACGTCACAAGATATTAAAGGTCAAAGGTCACGAAAATCGGTTTTTCACAATTATATTGTTTTATATGCGTCATATGTCATTTAAGGTTCTTATAAAACTTGTAGATCATAAAATTATCTACAATTTTTATTTTATGAATTTTGTCGTATGATCAACCATTCTCGAGATATAGCTCGGAGAGTGGCATGCGCGCATGTAAACTGCGGAGCAAGGTATATAGTTCGCTATAAAAAGTTAATTATTGAATAATATGGCACAATATTGAAATTATTATTTTTTATTCGATGTTAACAATTTTTTAATAAAAGAATAAAAAAGAGCTGCTCCCATTGCCACCTCCTCCATATAGACTAGGGCTTTACAGCTACAGATTATTTTTGTTCCTTTTAGATTTTTTGTTTTTTATAAATTTTTAAATTGCACTTTTTCTTTATTCGCTGAATCATTCCTATTGATGTTTCTGCTTTTTCGCAGTGTCGTGTACTGACAACATTGATTACTTTTAAACAAGTAAAATAAAAGTCAAATTAAAAATCAAAATAATAGACACACATTTAACAGAGTTACAGAATTATTTCATTAAGACCTTTAATAATATTTCTTTCAAAACTAACAATAATATAGGTAACTTCCTTATTAACAACAAAGATAAAATTGATCCTATGCTTAAATCGGACATATACAAATTAAAATGCAATGGTTTGCAACTAGTCTGAATGGTTTATTGTTGAACGGTTGAAGAGAATTCACATCTTTCTTCAACAGATTCGGCAAGAATCCAAGATATTTCACAAAAATTCATTCAAATGCCTATGGTTCATGCGTTGATTGAGGACAATCCAGATCGCAGACTACTCTTTTGTAAAATCTTAGAAGAAATGATCAGAGCAAACCTCAATTTGTCGAAAAAAATAATATTTCTCGATGAAGCAACATTTTGTCTTAATGGTACCATTAACAGGCACAGTTGTTGTTATTGGTCAAGAGAAAATCCGCATTGGATACAGGAAGTTCATTCACAGCATCCCTAAAAAATGAATATGCGGGTTGGTATTGTTTGAAATAACATAATTGGATACGTGGGTATTTAAATGGCAAAATCTATTTAAATTTATTGAGGAATGAATAATACCAGCTCTTACAGCCCTGTTTCCAAACCTAAGCGTTTTATTTTGTCCAAACAAAAATATTTGGTGTCAACATGATGGAGCTTTGCCATATTTTGCTATTAATGTTGATGATTACTAGGACGAAATAGTTCCTGTATACCGGATTGGACTAACAGGAGCAATCAAATGCCCAGCCCCTGCTCTCCTGACCTATTACCCTCAGATTTTTTTTTGGGACACCTGCATTAAAGAAAGCATCTCGCAAGCAAGTGTGCTAGGGCCGCTGCTATTCAACATATTTACATCAAACATCCCAACCATAGCGACCTTCGCAGATGATACGGTAGTGTCTTATCGCAACACAGCGATCCCACCTAAGCCATAGAGAAACTGCAGACTGCAATACACGAAATATGCTCATGGTACAGCAGATGGAATCTAGAGCAACTAAATCCCACTAAATGCCAAGCAAAGAAGAAACCTACTTAGCATAGTAATAAACACTAACATCATCCACTGGAATCCCACTGACGTAGCAGTGAAATACCTGGGAATGCTACTAGATACACAACTTACCTGGAAACTACACGTAAATCTCAAAGTAAATAAAAATTATGCGAGTTTATCCTCACTATCGAGCGAGGGAATCCTCGGAACCTAAAAATACCATCTTGATCTACAAAACATTAATAAGACCACTAGTTCTTTACGCATCATCAATCTGGAGTAACACAGCCAAATTCAACTTAGAAAAAGTGCAAAGACTCCAAAACAAAATCCTCTGAATAACAGTGAATGCTCCCTGGTACATGCACAACGCACAGCTACGCTGCGAACTACTCATGCTCACAGTCCGAAACTATATTATTGTGAGTGCTAACAAATTCTTGAAAAACATATGCGAGTGCGATGGTGCTGTTCATTACAATATAGGTAGACAAAATATTCATCATAGACTACTAAAACACAAGATTTGTGCTTATCCGAATTAGACAGTGATTAACCAAGTAAGCAAATGTCACACTAACTTGTAGGGGGACTTTCAACCACTATAAGCTATTAATTATATTACTGTTATTAACAATACCATGAATAACATTGTAATTTATTGTTGAACTGGCAAATAAATAATTTAAGAAAATCCATAATTTTTTATTAAGTACTTTAATGATTAATAGGTCATTACCAAAACGCAAATGGAATGCATTTTGAACATCTATTTTTTGGTACTGTGATAATCTGCAAACGCAAAACAAAAGCTAGGTGAGGGAACTCGCCAATAGAATTTAATAAAACTTTATATGGAGTGTGTGTGTGTGTGTGTAGGGACATTACTTCACTCCAACAACCAGAAAGTCACCTGGTGGAACAAAAAGATTTTGGTGTTTGAGAAGATTGCAGAAATCTGATTCTAAAAGATAAGAACAGTGCAGTTTTCAACAGCTGGTATTTTTTATCTAGAAAAAATGTTTTGTATCTTGTTTTTAAGCTTTGTCTTTAGTGGCAATAATTCAAGCAAAAATTATTTTTAATGGAAAATAAATACAATTAAATATGGTCTAATAAGTTTAAAAATAACTTGAAATATGTAGTTGTTAACAACTTTAAATATCTCTAAATACATTTAAATTGTCATAAATATTTTTAAATACATTTTAAGAGCAAAATATTTGATAAATAGATTTAAATACCCTACATAGTTGGGTATTTTATTTGTATTTATAAATAGATATTAAAATTTTCCTAAGTGACTTGCCCTCGTGGTAAATCTTCCTAAATCTCACTTTAGTGAAAAGCTAAATAAAGCAAAAATGTTTCTTAATAAGATAAAAAAACAAAAATTAGTGTCTGAACTGAAATGTATAATAAATGAAATAATAATAGAAAGGTGGAAGTAGAATTTATAAAAAGCTAGTTAAGTCTGGAGGTGGTAAAAAATTGATAATCGGCGATGAGACTTATGTTGGCTTTGATCTATCACAGATTCCTGGTAATATATTAACTACAAGGACATTTCTCAAGTTAGTGAAGGTGTACTTTTTAAAAGCAAAACAAATTTTACAACAAACTATTGGTTTGGCAAGCCATTGACGAAGAGGGTAGAGTTTCAGATCCGTACATCACCAAGGGTACGATAAATAAAAGAATATGCATTAAAGATTGCATCAAAAAGTGTCTTCTTTTTTTTTCTAACATCTAATTATCAAATTAAAGATGTGTTGTTCTGACCTGACATGGCTTCATGCCGTTATGCTAACCTCGAAGTACTCAAATCAGAAAATTTACAGTTTGTTACCAACAAGAATTCACATTCGAGCGAATTAACAAAAAATGTCTCAAAAAGTAAAAAAACGGCAAGAACACCCAACAAAGTGAAGAAACATAAATTTATAAGGATGGATTATACTAAACCAGAGGAAGGAAAGCAAAAGGACACAAGTATAGAAGAGTTAAGAATATTAATAGTGGGACTAAGTGCCAAAATGGATAAAGGTTTTGAAGATCTCAAAACAGAGATGAAAATAAAGGAAGAGGGATGGGAGCAAGAAAAGAAAGCGATGATTGAGGAAATAGGAAAACTAAAAAATAAAGTGGAATATCTAGAAAGACAAAATAGAAGAAAGCATATTGTAATTACAGGGATGGAAATTAAAGGAAATACCCAAGTATGTATTGAAAAATTCTTACAGCAAGCATTCCAAACAACACCCAAGATTAAAGTGGCATACAAAATAGGAAGAAACAACCAGTTTTAGTGGAAATGGAAAAATGGGAGGAGAAAAGAGAAGTGATGAAAAATAAGAATAAGTTAAGGAATACGGGAATCTTTATTGAAAATGACCTAACGTCAAAAGAAAGAGAGATACAATTTAAGCTGCGAGAAGGAAAGAGTAAAAATAAGAAGGCAAAAATAAAGATAGGGTATCAAAAGTTAACAGTGGGCTCGATCACTTAACCTCTGGAACAAGGAAAAGCTAAAAGTACAACGGGAAACAGAAAGAGAAGCGGCTTCCGTAACCCAAACCTCCAAAGGAACTGAGAATCTGTATCCAAAAAACAATTAGAGGTTCTAAAGAAAGAAGATGGGCGGGTGACGACAAAGCACGAACATGGACTTATGAACTCAGAAAATGGGAAGCACTTGAAGAAGAAAGACAAGAGATGGAAGAGGGAAACTATGAGAAGGGAAGACAAAGGAAAAAAAAGAAAAAGGTGATGATAACAAAATTAATATAGGATTCTGGAATGTACAAGGTCTCAATAAAGAAGGTAAAGTTAAGCAACTAATAGATGAAGCTAAGAGGTACAAATTAGATGTTTTGATGGTGCAAGAAACAAACATAAAAGAAATCTCAAGTATGAAGCTCCAAGGATACCTATGGTTTCACGGAGGAGGAACAGCGAATAGACTTGGGACTGCATTCTTTGTTGAAGATGAGATGGGGAATTTAATAGTAAACTATAAGGTTATCAAAGAAACATTAAATTACCTATTAAAGGTGCCTTTACGAGAATTAGCCTTGTTAACGTACATGTGCCTACAGAAGAGACTGAAGAAAGAATCAAAGATGAATTCTATGATGAGAACTATGAGATAGAAACTTTAATGAATGGCATTCCAAAATTCAACATTAAGGTGGTAGCCGGAGATATGAACGCAAACATTGGGAAAGAAGAAAGGAACAGATTGACATCAGGAAAAGAAAGCCTACATGAAGAGACCAACAAGAATGGAGAAAAACCTATAAATTTCGCTGCAGCAAGGCGGATTACAGTAAAAAGTACATTGCAGGAACGCAAGGACATTCATAAAGCTACGTGGAAGAATCCAGATAGGAAAACGCTCAATCAAATTGATCACCTGCTAGTAGAGCAGATACATGCACAATGTGTAGAACGAGTAAGGACGTATAGGGGAGCGGACATAAATTCGGACCATTTCCTAGTAAAAGCAGTGTTAAGACAGCAAATACCTAAGTTAGGAAGATATCAAGGGAAAAGAAAATGGAGAGGGCCAAAACAAAGTTTCGAAGACGAAGGCGAGAAGAAAAGGTTTACAGAAGCAATAGAAAAGAAGATACAAGAAACAAGCAGAGAGGAAGATATGCAGATGGAATGGAACTCCTTAAAAAGAACTATTTTAACAGCGGTAAGAAGATTTAAGGAATAGAAAATAGGAGGTAGTAAAGACTGTATGACAAAGAGTGGAAGCAAGAAGACTAGCAAGACTGGGTTTACTACAAAGGTATTCCGAAGAGAATGAGGAAAAGTACAAAAGGGTAAGGAACCACGCAAATGAGGTATGCAGAAGGAAGAAACGAGAGCAGCTGAGGAAGAGAATAACAGATATAGAAGAATCGCGCAACAAGAAAGATATCAAGAAGTTTTATAAGGACCTAAGACTGGAAAAACTTGCAATAAGGAATGGGAATATATATATAAACAAAGAAGAAATGGAAGAAGCATGGGTAGAACATTTTGAAGAAATATTTAAAGAAGAGCACCAGGAAATGGAAGGAAACATAGAACAGAGGAACATGCAAATATATGAAGACAAAGACCGAAGAGTGCAGGATCTGATCAAATAATTATAGAGCTAATTAAGAATGCTGGAGATAAGTGGATAGAAAGACTATTCAAGTTAACTTTAAGAGTATGGAGACAGAAGAAAATGCCTGACGACTGGTACAAATGAATCATCTGTCCGATACCCAAAAAAGGTGATAACCAAAGAAGGGAAAACTACCGTCCTATAGCTCTTTTAAATGCAGCGTATAAAATTATAGCGCACTTAATAAAGAAAAGGGTTCAAGAGGAGTGTGAAGAAGTAATAGGAGAGTACCCGACAGGGTTCAAGAAGAGGAAATCAACAGTGGACAATATTTTTATAATAAGGCAGATACAAGAGAAATGTAAACAGAAAATTATTATAGTATATGCACTGTTAATCGATTTTAAAATGGCTTACAACAAGATTAAAAGAAAGAAAGTTCAGGCAGCAATGCAGGAATTAAATGTTAAAAAAGAAACCAGGGACCTAATTGGTATGATGCTGAAGAACACAACAAGCCAAATAAAAGTACAGGGAGATTTATACCAAAGTTTTGAAGTGAACCGGGGCCTAAAACAAGGGGACCCCGTGTCCCCAATTCCATTCTATCTGGTGTTAGAAGGAAAAAGTTATTAGGAAAAGCCAGATAAATCCGAAGTATAACATTTTGACAAAACCGTACCAGATTCTGGCCTATGCAGACGACCTAATAATAATGACAAAAACGCAGGAAGAACTTAAGAGATTAGTGAAAGTTTTAAAAAATGAGGCGAAAGAAGTTGGGTTAGAAATAAATGAGAAGAAATACCAATGTATGGTTTTAGGCAAAGGAACAACAGAGACAAATAAGGACCTAATAATTAAAAGTAAGCAAGAGAATAATAAAATTAAATTTAAACTAACAGGAAGTGCAGTGTACCTGGGGGTAGAGATTAATAATAAAGGAGACATAACATCAGAATAGACAGACGTATCGCGATAGGTTGCAGAAGTGCGGGTTCGTTAAAAAACTTCCTAGGCAATAAAAACATATCGCACTCCCTTAGAATAAAAGTGTACAAAACAATAATCAGACCTACTGTGACATACGCAAATGAAACGTGGGTGCTAACCAAAGGAAACGTCAAAAAACTAAAAATATGGGAAAGGAGGATTTTAAGAAAGATTTACGGTGGGGTACAGGATGAAGAAGGTTGGAGACGCTGAACGAACATGGAACTGGATGAGCGTACAAGGAACCAAAAATAGACACAATCATACAACAAAATCAACTACGATGGGTAGGACACATAATGAGAAGCCAAGAAACACACTTAGCAAAGCAAATTTTTATGACCAATATGGGAGGAAAGAACCGGAAGGGGCAGCCAAACAAAACATGGTGGGAAAACATTGAGGAAGTTCTAATGGAAGCAAGAATAAACAACTGGAAGGTGATAGCCCAAGACAGACTGCAATGGGAAAAGACAATACAAGCTATAGGCCTGCAGGCCTGATGATCTGTGATGTATATATACCATCAAGAATAACACACCTAGTTTTCCGCAAGGAAGGTTCATTGAACAGTTTTGGGCACCTTGTAAGAAAGAGTTTGCTAAAAGAAAAGTCTCAATAAAACCTCTTCAAAATTTAAATAAAAAAACTTATTTACTTAGGGATGAGTCATCGTTGACATTGCTACATAAATCTTCAATAAATTAAAAAGTTATATGGTGTAAATGTATATGTAAATTTTGTTTCATTTTTCAAATCTTAACTTTTTGCACATGCTTTAACTCTAAACAGCCATGTGAGCCAGAAATTCACCTAGATAACCACTGACTAATTTTAAAATTTTAACCAGAATACCTACCGATTTAGAATTTCTTAATTAGTTATCATTTTTGAGATATCCTCTTTGGAGGATACTGGAGTAGAGCAAAAAGTGGTGGTACTACTAGATCTTTTAGCATGTAACACTAATAACGGTGAAATTAGGGGCAAAATTTTGAGTTAGAAGCAAAAAATATCAACAAAGTGTTTATAATAATTAATGAATTATTTGACTATTTTAATAGAATTATGAATAATCTGTTGTTGGAGAGATCATTTTACATTATTCGTTGATTGTGCATTGTAGCTGTTGATATATGCATTTTATCTTAGTGTCAAATTCATTGATATAACTATGGAAGTAATTTGATTAAGATAGTCAATTGATCTTCTTAAATAAATTAGAGTACTTAAGATAATAGGTCACATTGAGTGTTTGATAAATTTCTAATGCCTTTTGTAATCCATTTTGTGGACTGTTGCTCTTCTGTTTACATTTTTACATACATATTTTTAATGGACATATTGTATTAAAAGCCTCTCCTAGGCTTTTTTCTTATAAAAAAAATCTAATAACTTTTCTTCAACATCATCGTCAGAGTAAATCTTAGCTCATTGGATTCTACCTATTAAGTGCTATTCATTAAGTTAATAAATTTGACATAATTGTATAAGTAGTAGTATGTTCTTTATTGGAACGACTGGTCGACATTAACGACTTGCCTTGCACAGTGTATCACATATACATACATAAATTAAATAACATTATAAATGTTATACATAATTTCTATACCTGCTAATAATAATAACAATATATATACATAAATTAATTAAGATTATAAATGTTAAGGTACTTAAATTATACAGATAATCCTAATACATATTAAACTGCTAAATACTAATTATATTTAAATAGGTAGGTATTTTAGAGTATTTACATTGCCTTTTACATTTATTGCAAGAATTTGCAAATTGTGATCATATATGCCATTGCCTATATTACACAAACACTTTAGTTAGGTGTGTTAGTAGTGGGAGATATTGCCACTCAAGAATTACAGAAAAAGAATTAATAAATTGTTGATTTTAGTCTGACATATCGTGTGATGGAATTAGGGACTTAGAACAGAACCAAAAAATACTGGTTTTATTCGGTTTTTTAGGTTCCCTGACACAAATTTGATAAGTACTGTATCGAAAAGAAAGTTGACATTTTTAAATACTTACAAAAGCAAGCTGTAAAATATTTTTAAATAATATTGATAATAATTTGTTTATTAACCGCTTTGTTTTAAAAAATTTCAAATTTGTGTACAATGTACAGCAATGATACGAATTAATATAAATGAAAGAAAAGCAGTTTTGGACGAGTAATGCAGAATAAAAGGGATTTTTATAAGACAGTTTGCTAAAAATCGCAATGTTGAACATTCAGGTGTTCGTAAATTGATTAAAAGGTTTGGCGAGACTTGTATACTGAAAGATTGCCTAAATCTGGTCGCAAGAATTGACCCTCTAATCCAGGACTAGATAGTAAGGTGTTGAAGATGTTTAAAAAGTTAATCAATGTTGTCAGTACGCGGCGCTGTGAAACATCAGTAATATCGATAGGAGTGATTCAGCGGATAAAGAAAAGACATAACTTAAAAACAAAAACAACCTAAAGCAGACAAAAACACAATTTGTAGCTGTAAGAAAACAGACAAGAAAACTGTAGGACATCTTAACAACGAACGACCAGTGTGTTATAATGGACGATAAGACTTACTGCAGATTTGATTATAAAACACTGCCAGAAACCCGGTTTCACACTACTGAGAAAAATGCATCTGTGAGCAAAAAGGACAGGTTGGTTTCTGTGGAAAAATATGGGAGAACGGTCTTAGTATGGCAAGTGATATACCAGTGCGGCATGAAATCTAGCCCCTTATTTGCTCAAGAAAATTTGAATACAGATTTATACCGAAAATAATATTTCAAAAAGTATGTCCTCAATGATTCAAAAGCATACAGTTCCTACTTTGTTTTGGCCGCACCTAGCTGATGTCATTATGCAACGGCCACTAAGGAATGGTATAAACAGCATGAAGCCAATTTTTTGCAAGAACGATCTTAATCCTCCAAATTGCCCTGAAGCATGTCCTATTGAAGATATTGGTATATTATTAAACAACAGCTTCAGAAAAACGTTGAATCTGCAACTAGCTTAAATTAAAAAAAAAGTGGAATAAGGCAGCCAAAGCAGTCACAAGACGAGTCGTCCAAAACTTAATGGGTAACATGAAAAAGAAAGTAGGATATCTAGCAAAATAATAATATTTTTTTAATATTTTGTAAATTATTAAATTTTGTAGATATTAAATTGCTGTTTTATTATAAAATTATTAAAAATATTAGCCGGCAGTACGGCATGGTGGTCATAGTGGATTATATCGCTTAACAGAGTTAAGTCGAGTTTGCCCCGGAAAGTACTCTGATGGGTAAACACGAGCGCAGTGTACTTGCCTACATGGCTCCGCTTCTTCGTCTCACACCCACATATCCACTCTGCGGCCAGTGCGTCCGGCACCTCAACTCCGAAAGGTATTAGGGGTTAAAGATTATGTATATATTAAAAATATTGCATAATTATAAAAGGTGATATGAGTCTGAAGGTGTCAACTTCCTTTTCGATACAGTCCTTATAGTATACTAGAATGGTTAAAGTGTGTGCATTCTACATTGTGCAATCTTGAGTTTTGATGGCCCATCAAAAACAGCATCATTGCAATGTGGAATTCTTTCCCCATCTGTGATAATCTGTTTTTTTGCAACATTATGTTTAGTTTAAGTACTTTCTCGGCTTTTACTATGCCTAATTATAATTTTGGCACAAGTTTTATGAAATACTAAGTAATTAGTTTTTATTAAAGTGTATTTTTGTATATTATTTAATAATGTTACGAAGCTTGGCTTGCTTCGTTCTCACTTGCCTCCACCATGCTTTGTCTTTTATCTTCCCTTGCATTACCCTTCATGATGTTACCAAGTCATGTAGCATTAAATCAATACACCTTTATCACTAATCACAATTTGTAGGGCCATTTCCCTTACTTTGGTTATTACAATAGAAAAGACTTTTTACTTCTTTTGTGTTCACAATACCACTAACTATCCTTTTGATTCTCACTTCACCCATCTTAACTCTTAATCCCTACTACAATTTCTTTTTGCAATCAAGGATGGCTCAACATTAATCCTCTCTATTAACCAGGGCAGTGTCATAATGCTAGAGTCAGCATTACTTACTTTTGTGAGCAATAATGCTGTGCTAGTATTATGACACACTTACAAATTGCAGAGTAGCTTCATGTCATACTTGAAATCAATGTGTTTATGTCATTGCATTATAAAGTACTGTTTATTGTATTGTTTTGCGACAGTGAACTGGCTTATTATTTTATTCGTAAAATAAAGTGGTAGTAGTAAAATAAAGTATATAGTAGTAAAATAAAGTATGACAACTGTATATTACATGTCAAATTTTCTTCTGTCAAGAATCGATGTCAAATTTATAAACTGATTTTTTTTGGATAATTAGCCAATTTTAGGAATCGAACATAAAGCTTTGTATGCAACTCTTACATAATCGGACCTTATAGACTCGTCCTTTTTATAGGCCTTGCTCGCTTCGCTCGCTCGGCCATAAACTGGCTTATCTATAAAGTCCTACATTATGTACTTGTTACATAAATAGCTATTATCTTTATTACTGGGTCAAATAATTTAAAAATGAGTTTTGTAATAATTGTTGTAACATCTTTTTGGAATAATAAATTTTTAAAATAATGAATTGATTTAATTTGGTTTGAGTTTTTTCTTCTATTTTTTACTTCGTTACAATAATAAAAATATAAACTAACTATTAAGCCCTTGTAGCTCAGTGGTTATGGTATTTGACTACCAGTCTTGAGGTCCTGGGTTCAAATTCCAAGGAATGATACAGTGGAAATTTTTAAAATATCTAAGGCTTCCAGGTTGACTCAGCCTGTGAAGATGACTACCCGGGAAATCATTTTCTGGAGTAATAATAGGTGGACAGTACATAAAGCTAGCCACTAATTTCTAAATACTAATTAATATTATAGTCATGACTCCTTTCTGATGATACATACGTGACTCCGGATATGAAAAGGTACTGTGGGGATGAAAAAAGTAATTTTTTATTAGTTCTACCACCATTTAGAATAAAGCTTCAACAGTGAAAACCAAATGTTAATAGCACAATTCTTTCAAAAACTGCAATTTTTTAAAGTAAAAGTTTAAATTATAATAAAAATCTTTGCTTCTATATAATTTACATACATTGTCTTGTAAGTGATCTTTAATATCATACTTTAATAAATGTAATTTGCCACTAATGTAATTTGCATCGCAACAGTACCTTTTCTTAGCTGGTGTCTCATATATTCCAGAATACTTTCAGATAGATACTGCCCATCATTGATTTTATGTTCATTTCTTTCTCTTATGCACTATATACTTTCCAAAATAATAATGGTGGTTGTTGCCAAAATTTTCTACATGGTTTATAAAAATAAATTTGTCTTGTTTTTAAATTTTCTTAATACTTAAAATTAACAATATAAAATTGTTGATTATTTACCTACATATCTAGATTTGTTATTTTATAATCTGATACAGTAATATAGTTTGAACATATTTTCGATTAGTCACTTTCTAATCAAACATGAAATAGTATCATTGATTGGAAATGTATGAAACATTAGATTGCCATTATTATGTGATAAGGAATTATATTGAGGTATTATATTTCTAAGAGTTAATGTTTAACCTTGGTTTAAATTCACAATTGAAAATGCATAAACACAGTTTCTTATATATAGTAAAAGCAAAAATATAAGTAAGACTATGTTTCAATATCAAATTTCGTTTAACTACCAATAATCTATTACAATTCCTATATAGCATAAAATTACTTACAAAAAATACTCATTAAAAACTGCAAAGTCTAAAGATTTTAAACAGTAAACCTTAGAATATAAAACTTTAGGAAGGAGCGTAACTACAATGCGCAATGATATTTAAAAGCGACGGATATGACGTCATACTGGCCGCCGTTAGACACCACCTAAATCTGCTTTTCTCTCAAACTTCGACAAATACGAAGAAGGAAATTACATTTCATAAGTAAGTATTCGTTTGTTTAAAATATTAAATATAAAATTTATATTCCAAGATTAATTTCAAAATACTAAGTTTTAAAATTGAGGTTATGTAGTTTATGTGCACATGTCGAGACAGTGAGAACAGCCAATGGAAATATCTAATTACAAAACCGGAAACACCTACTTCGCCTTATTGAGACCTCATCCCGGTCGTATGTAGTAGATGATTATGTTCCTTCCTACAGTTTTACATTTTAATCAGTAAACTGATGTTATCTATACTGCTGTGCTTAGCAAGAAACCAGTATCTGCAAGACAGCAACTTAAGAAATATACCATATTTTTTATTAGCATTCATTTAGATTTCACATAGTATATTTCTAGACAGCAGTTTTTGCAGATATTGTGTTCTTGCTAAGCACAACAGTATGTATACAGTGTGTTTTACTTCACAGCTTGACACTTCTGTATTTTTGTTATTTATTTTCAAATTAATTTTAAATTTTTACCAGGTATATAACCCCTTAAGGCTGGCGTACTACACGGCTGCGCCGACCGATAATCGCACTAAAAACATGCTCACGTTTTTTGGATAAGAAATGAAAACTATTAATTCAATTCTTTGAAAAAGTACATAGTTACGTTCACAAAACGTGATTCGAGTTCCTGGGGGAGTTTTAATTGTTAAATTAGACTGGTTTGGCACTGTACACTGTGAATAAAATACCCCTTTTAGAGGTAACAATAAAGATTTTTTATCTGCCATGTTGAAATAAGATATGGCATTCTTACACCCCCCTGGACCTAAAAAAATGGTTCTGCATTGTAACAAAAAATACTGCGACAAAAATGAAATCTGCCTTTGTAAATGATATCAAAAAAATGAATGACCAGTTTTAGGATCCGCGAGCAGCCATAGTGTGGACAACAACACAGTCCTGACTCACACCCATCTCACACGAGAAGCGGAATTAGTGTAGCTTCAAAACTACAGGTAGCACTACTCGCGGTGGGAAGGAATGAACTGTTATTAGCCGCCCAATTCTACAGAAAAAGGACGAGTTCAGTAAATGGTTACGAGTAGGCTACAAAATGGACTAATAAAATCGCGGCTAGCCCCAAGGACCAAGCTGAACTATATATTTTTTAAGTTAGATCATATAATTTTTTTAGTAATCCTAATAGAGATGTTTTTCTAAAAACAAAAATAATGCATCGCAAGCCTACTCTTGTGTTAGTGAATTTTCTCTACAAATTACTTCTGAAAAAAAACTAACCTTGAAACAAATGATGAACGCACAGTGAGAAGAAAATGGCGCTCAACTTGAACATCAAAAAAAAATTTTTTTGGTTTGAATAAACATTGTAAAATTATTTATGCAAAAATGCACTATACTTAGATACTAATAAGTAATAACCAATAAATAAACAATGTTGAAAAAAAGACTTCATTACTTACCCACAATCAATAAGTTTAGTGTTCGTGAAATGATAGTAACAATAATAATATTATTTATATTTAACTGCTTAACACTTTGCGTAGTGTTTTATCTTTTTAACTTTTAACTTAACTTTTTATATCTGACAATTTAGTTTATGAATTTTTATAACATATATACCTATCCAAGTTGGGAAGCTTAATTTCGATTTTAAGCCACGAAAAGCGTAATTTAATTGAAAAACTATATAGACGCACTCAAAGTAATGCGTTTATAGAAATTTTGCTATAAACGCACTACATTGACTGCTTTTATAGCTTGGTAAGAGAACCAAATTAAAAAAAGGGATTTTAATTAAATTTATTTAAATATGATTACATTTTTGAGGGCTGCCGGCTGACTCGATACGGTCAAGTATGACATCAAAATGTGTCAATTTCCTAAAACTCCGAGCTTTACTTATCAGTCTTATTCTTTTTATTTTTCTTTGCATGTTCAAATGCTTTTTGTGCTTCTATTATATAAGGCGGATCTTGACATTTAAGACGTTTATGTCTTCTGTTTAAAATAATTTCTGGTGCCACACATAGTCTATAGAATTTGTCAAGTTTCGGCAACATCACATTATGCCAAAGTTCGTCATCTCTCCAAATCTCTTGAATAAACAACTCATTGTGGTCACCAGAATACACTACAAAGTAACACTTGGACTTGTTACATATGGATAATTGTCCCTGAATCTAAAGGACAACAACAATTATTAGAAAGCTTATAACATTATGAATTATTTCTTACTTGATAGAAGTACCCGTGAGTTGGCTTTAGTTGTATATTGTTTGTTCCTTTCTTCAATTCTAAACAATTAACTTCCCTTTTAGCAACACACTGCAATAAATTTTGTTGGCTAGTAGCCACTTTGTACAAACATTTTACTTCTATTAAATCTCCGTCATCTGTGATTCCTAAAAAGCAGTCATAGAAAAAAAGGAATCATAGGTAGGTATTCTGTGGGATATGCAATATTATTTATTGTAAATATAATAAATAATGAAAAGAAGAAAATGTGGAGATAAGGTTATTCTTAGTTAACGGAGGGGGAAATTGTAGTACCTACTTTATTATAGAAAAGGAGTGTTTTAATTGTGCTGGGGTAGCACAAGCACAAAGAGTGTTTAAATATTGTGCTATGGTTGCACAGTTCTCACAACAAATTAAATTTTGTTTTCAGAAGTGAGGACTACAGTTTCCCGCTCTGTGAATTATTGTAATGCACACCATCTGGAGAAGCGGCCAAAAATCCATTTCGCTCATAAATATGTAATCCACTGGGTTCAACTTGTTTCCCAGTTTTTTCGGTGAACTTCCGGATAGCGACAATTTCATTTTTTTTACCGTAGGCTGTAGCTGCAGTATGAACACCGGAGGTAGTTAGAATAGTTTTAACAAGGGAGTCGCAGGAGGTATGGTCCATCCTTCTCACTACTGCGCCAAAGTTGGAAGCAGTCAAACGATTTTGTCTTTCACTGACATACAATGGATTGTCAAATTGCCCCACTGTTTCTCTAGAAATCCTAAGTATTTCCTCCGGTGTTATCTGTAAAATAAACATTTTCTACAATAGCACACAATGTACATAAGATACCTTAGGTACCTGCAGACGTTGCATTACTTCAGTAATTTCTTGGTCCAGATTTTCAGCATCCAAGAATACTTCCGCTATATCAGGTCCATAAGCATCAGGTTCCTTGGGGTCTTTACTATATTTCAAGTTTTTTGATGGTCTAGATTGTGGATTTTCAAGTTGCCGGCGTTTTTTTTTAATTATTTCATCTTCCTTCCTCGCCATGTAGCGCTTTAAATGTTTGCCTGGACTTTTGTCAAAGGTTTTTTTCCACGCCTAAAATATATATGCAATATTAATTAACAGGTATGATCCAAAGCAGACTGGAAATGGTAATTTACTTTTGCGTGCCACAAATGTCCTTCGTTAAATTTCAATCCTGACATATATGACCTACTCTGAAACGCATCTCTTTGCACAAGGTTTAGCCGTTTTCCCATGTTGAATCGTGATAAGATACTCATGTAAAGTTCAGCCCGATTACTAGTTTCCTTGTCTATCAGAAGATGACATTTGGTCAGAAGAAGATTTACAGTGGCATATAAATGATGATGGGCTCCTGTTCTAACCAATTCCTCTGTTCGGTCTAGTGATTTGTCGCCCAGCTTTGCAAAATAGGAAATGTAATGTTTTGTAAAAAAATAACTTTTGTTTTTCAACTTACCTTATCGCACAAATAATCTTTACAATCTTCATGATTGCCATACACATGTTTAACTGAATTCCTAATATCAGTTTTGAGGTTCTGTACATCTCCATGTGCATTGGCGTAAATTGCATTTTGGGCTGCGCTAACCAAAGATTGTATCGTTTCCCTAGTAATAAGCTTCCTAGCTTGCAGTGAAATATTTTTGGTATCACTTTTGATCTTATACAAACCCTTGCTGTAATTTTTGATACAATGATTTGTGCACTCAATTTTCTCGACCTATATGAGACAAAGCTGTTGCCCCTATTTTATTCTTTTATATTTTCCTCACCTCTAAGCCATAATCAACTTTCTTTCTAATTTCTGAGTATACGGTAGAATCGCCATCACCAACAAACTTTTTGTATTTTAGTTTGTAAGCAGGAATACTGCCGTTAAAACCTTCTACAAGTATAGCAGATTCCATCGAAGAGGAAGATTTGGTCCAGTTTTTGTAACAAATGTGTTCTTTGACTGGCTCTCCTTTGTTTTCGGCCCTAGCGCATATGCTACAAAATTTGTTTTTAACTCCTAGGAAAAGTAACTTGTTCGTTTCTTTGCCTATGATAACAGCCTAAAATGATTTTTATATAAGAAGTATATGATTATATTGTATCGTTTGCAGAAAACATGCAACGGATATTTTATTAATGTAGCTTACAACTCCCGATAACGCATTGAATGAATGCCCATAGCTTCGCTTTGACCAACCACCGTCAACTATCACTGTTATAGAAGCAATACCATGTTCGTCAACATGTCCCTTAGAAAGCGCTATGTCATATTCCTCTTTAGCTGCTGCTTCCATCGCTTCCCATAAACAGTCTTTCCAAATCTTTCGAAATGATTTTGTTTTTATAAACGAAAACGTCCTAACAAACATTATACTACTTACACTGCCAAGTTGAGATTGAATATTAAAAAACATATTTTTTGAAATTGGAGGGACATCTAAAACACTTAAAAACTCGGCCGTATGTTCAAATGTGCTACCCGTACATAGAGTTCCCCACACAATAGCTTTATTCAAGTTCTGGTTAGGTTTTTCGGAACGTACAGATAATACTTTCGAGCACATATTACATCTGAACAGAAAAGTACTGACTAAACATATTTTTTTTTCCTTCCAGAGCTCTAACATGCTGCCAGTGCAATATTTTGAGTGCTGCGACTGTAGACGGATAGTTCGATTCAACAAATAATTAATATTTACAATTCGATTTCCATCAATTAGTTGTTTCGGCTCCTCAACTTCTACTTCCAATTGATGTGTCATAACTCTGGATGAATTATATTTTATGTGAATAACCTACATGCTCACAGTAGAAAACTACCTGTACCTACCTTTCATATTCATCCAATGAGCCCCACTCAAAGTCATAATCATTGTCAACATTTTTATCAGATTCCACAGGAATTGACGATGTTGAAGGAATATCTTGGCTACGGATTAAAAGAAATATGTTTGATATTTCGAGGAGTTTTAATAATGTATCTACTACTTACTCGAAAGCTTGCTTTTCATATTCATCTAACGGTACCAATTCAAAGTCGTCGTACGAAGAATGAAGGGATGTTGACGCAACTTGTTGACTATCAATAATAACTTTATTAGAACGGATTACTTCGTATTACAGAGAAAATAATTATAGATACATATGTAGAAGTATTATTCAAAAATAGAAAAAATAAAAATTAAAAATTAAAAATACTTACACATTTTTCATGGCATTGTCGACCAATTTATTTAGAATAAACCTGCAGTCTACGGTCGACTGTTTTTCTCTTTCTACCCTTTCTAACACATCACACAAAATGTCACTTATCAATTTTTTATTGTTATTGGTTTGTACCCGTTTTTGTGCGGCAATTGAACGTTTATTACGTTTCAGGCATTGTCCAAAATTCGGCTTAGAACGACCCATGATTAAAATCCAAAAATCCTTGAACACTACAAACTAAGCGAGAAAGAAAATTTCTATTTCAGACACCCCGTGAAAATGCTAACGCAGCAGAAACGGCATAACACTAGGTACTAATATTTCTGGTTATGTTCGGTCCCCCTCCCTCGCGCGGTCTACATTTTCCCGCTAATACGTCTGGCGTGCATTTCCAGGAAACTGCTTCCAAACAAAACTCAGCCGATATTGACAACTGCCAATAATTTTAATAAGTCAACAAAATTGTCTACTATGACATCAAAATGTGTCTTCCTAAAAACAAAAATTGACCTGTCTCCCGGTTTTCGTCACAACTCGATAATTACGGTTTCATGGAATATGTTTACTTTAGTCCACGTGGATTTGAGTGGCATATGCCTACTGCCGTTTCAACCAATCATGGGCAAGTTGGGTCTATAAATTAGAGCACTTAAACGCTACAACTAACGCAACTATTTTTCTTTCCCTCATTGCTGGCCCCTGCAGCGGTATGGGCATCCTAGACGTATGTCTTAGTTAAAAAATCGTAGAAATTCAGGCCGCGCCTACCGAAGTTAAAATTTGTTGCTCTAACAGGAAGCTACATTTCTTTTCTTTTGTCGAATCAAGTTCACCTTTTTGTCAATACGAACCGCCACTTTACCACACCAAATCGTAGCCCCCGCGGTGCATTTTCGTCTCACCTACAAATTGAAAACGGGACGCCCGTCTTAAAACAAATCTTTGGGCAATTAAAAACCCCGTTTATTATAAACCATCAGCCTACAAAAAAATTGAAAAAACATATTAGGCCTTATTTAAGCTGAAAAGTCGTTACGGAAATTTGTTTTGGGCACTTGGAAACACCAAAACTAAATTTTGGTTAAAAAATCTTGACTAATAATTATTTGAAATTTCAGCTCTATAGCCCTGCATTTTTTTATTTATAAACGAATCAATTCCAAATTTGTATCAGGTATAAAACTCTTTAAAAGAGCTTTTTGTGCATAATTAAAAAACCCATTTATTACAAACCACCAGCCTACTATGATCAAATATAAATGCAAATAACCGAAGAAACATAGTAGGCCTTGTTTAATCGTAAAAGTCGTTACAAAATTCTCTTCTGGACCAACTGAAAACCCCAAAACCAAATTAAGAAATCTTTAATAACAATTATTTTAATACATTATTAGAATTATATTAAAATTTTTATTCAACTTTATACCCCTGTATCTTTGTTATTTATAATCGAAACAGTTCCAATTTTTTATCAGGTATAGAACCCCTTCAAAGAAATTTTTGTGTAATTAAAAAATCCTATTAGAAACCACCATCATACTATGATCAAAAGTAAATGCAAAAAATCGTAGTATCTAGATTAATCCTAAAAGTTGTTACGCCAATTTGTTCTGGACCACCTGAAAATCAAATCCAAATTTTGGTTAAAAAATCTTGAAAAATAATTATTTCAATAAAAAATTTGGTTTTGGGGTTTTCAGGTAACCCAGAACAAATTTTCGTAACGACTTTTCCAATTAAACAAGGCCTAATATGTTTTTTCTGTGTTTTGCACTTATCTTCGATCGTAGTAGGCTGGTGGTTGATAATAAATGTGGTTTTTAATTACCAAAAGATTTATTTAAAGGGGTTCTATACCTGATAAAAATTTGAAATTGATTGGATTCAAAATAACAAAAATACTGGGGTGTCAAGCTGTGAAAGTGAAACACACTGGTCACTGGTCACGATTCCATTAAAACATCAGATTTTAACTCGGCGGCCTGAAAAACCCTTATATTAAATCATTTCCTTGAATCTATTTATTTTTCATGCCATTGACAGATATATTGACAGCTGTCATCTGGCCAAATTTTCAAGACTGCAAACTTGAAAAACCTTATATGCTGTAAATTTCCTCAAAAATGCTCATTATTGTAGTTTGAAGACAACTGTCAAAAATATTTTGGTATTCAGATTCGTATTCAGCGACCCCAAAAACATAAAGATACACATTTTTTGAAGCAAAAACATTGAAAAACAATAAAGTTGTACCGAGAAAACTCTGGAAAGACACCAAACAATAAAATTAAATAAAAATACTTATTTTTTTAAAACTTCTAACAATTTTAGGCACGTAGAGGCACCGTTTAAATTCAAAAAAATATGTTTTCACTTATTTTTGCATCATTTTCAAATGCTTTAGGGGGTGCGGGAAAAATATTTTTTTTAATGATCACCCTAATATATGTACACTATATAGTCACAATCTGATCAATTATTATTATATTATTATTTCATGTCTTTGGCACCTTCTGGTTAAAGACTGATTGAACTTTAATTTTATACAAGTACTTTTTTGGTATTGGTATAATTTTAAGGATGGTAAAAGATTCAATAGTTTGAAACATTATCCCTATTCCATGTTTTGGGAAGAATAAGAATCAAAGAGAAATTTTTATATTTTATCATGATGCTAATGATCATCAGTGATATCGATTAGATGTAGCTGATGTTGATAAGTAAAACAATCAACAAAAATTTGGAAAATTTTAAAACACAGGAAAGCCGTCTATCAGCTTGAACTCAAAGCCCTTAAATATTATTAAAACATCAAAATTATTAAATTATTTTGAATTTATTTGGAAAAATGATTAAACTCATAAAAGAGTCTTTAATCAACATATAACAAAAACAACATGCAGGTAATAAGTACTAGTACTTATACACATAATGCATAAACAACAAATACCAATTGTATGACCTCCTTTTCAAAATAAAAAGAGACATTCCAGGAATAGAAAATATAGTAATCATAATCATAAATATTTCATTTAAAGTTACATTTTATAAATATTTGAACTTATAAACTAAAAAAAACAAAAAATATTTTTTTATTTACAAATAAAACATTTAGGGCCGGTATTATAAAACTTTTTATTTCCTAGATAAAATTTACTTTGAGAATAAATTAATTTATTCTGTCAATTTGCGTATTAAATTGACAGAATAAACTAATTTATGTCCGGTCGGGCGATTATGACCTATTTAGTGGCCTTTTTTTAAAGCGTAAGTTGCTAAATTAGAGCTCTAGGGCTCTTTTTAGAGCTCAAAACGTTTTAGAGCCCGCTGGAAAAATAGTTACCCTTGTTTACGCCATCTCCATAGTAAGAACAGTAATGATATACCATTGCACCTACCTACTTGAAGTTTTATCTCTGCACTTACCTACTTGAAGTTTTGCACTTTTTAAATTATTTTTATTTTAAAATTAAATATTAATTTAAACTTAGGCCGGACATAAACTAACGTATACATTTCGGGCTTAATTAGTGTTTTAGATCCCTTTATCGTATTAGCGCCTTTGGCTTTCGCCTCAGGCTTTCGCCTCAGGCGCTAACTGACTCTGCGGGCTCTAACACACTCAATTAAGCCCTTAATACATAATATACTATTATTCTCAAAGTAAATTTTATCTAGGAAATAAAGAGTTTTATAATACCGGCCCTTAACAAATATCTCCTGTAAATGTTAAAAATGAGTTTGAAAATAGATTTTGTTAAGTTATTGTTAAAATTGTCCTTAATTTGTGTTTGTTAATATAATTATTTGACTTTCTGAAATTGGCGTTTTCATTACAAAATTATCAGACAGGATTGATCGAAAAGTTGTATTGTCTGCAACCTCTAAAACATGGTAACTTCAATAACAAGATCCGTTTTTAAAATAATAAACCTGAGTTGGCTGTAAGTAAAGGCCTGAAGTGACAAAATTTGACAACAGTCTGATGTTCGTATGTGAAATAATCTAATGAAATAATATTGAAGGAGAGTTGTTAGAAGACTTTTCCCTGTATCTCAGAAGTCCATGATTCGATTTACATTTTGTTTGCGCCAAAAGATTTTTTTTATTTCCTATTTAACATTTTAAAGTTAGCGGATTGAGGGGGTGAGATGCAAGATTTTGCATCTATACATATGCTATACAATTTAAATATTCCATTCAAAAAATAAATTGACTTGTTTTTGCTGAAATGAATGTTTTGTATAGTTTAGAAGATATTCAAGGTCATTATTTAAGCTATCGTACTTACTACCTTCAAGAAGGCTTGGCGTCCCGTTTACACAATCCCATTAAAAACTAAACTTGCAACTGTTGATGAAAGATGCATTTGTTTAGAGCAGAGCAGACAAAGTCAGTAGCAAGACTTGCAGCGACATACAAAAATTATTATTTTTTTAATTTATTTATTTAACAAGCTCAGCCTTACATTTTCTATACATGGCTTTGTTATATTAATCCTATAGCTACTAGTATCGTATAAGGGCAGCATAATTCAAGTTATGCTCGTCTGTATCTTCGATAACTTATAAATAGTTACAGTGATTAAATCGTTCAATTTCAATCACTGTGGTGAGAGAGAGAGAGAGTGTGTGTGTGTGTATGCTGTTAACTTTTTTTTTAAATGAATATGAATGTTTGTTTGACCAATGTTATAATATGTAGCACCGAGGCACGTACTACTATTTTTGGTATATTGTTAGTAGTTGCAGTTCTTGATGCAATTGTTGGTTTCGCAAGATCCAGGTGGTTTCTTTAATGTTGACTGCCCGTATGCAGGGCATGCACTGCGCACACTTGTATAGGATCGTCCTTGTCTGTGTCTAAAATGTATTTAAGTATCATAATTGTTATTTTGTAACAAGGACAGAAAGTGCACATTTATAGCCAAGGCAGAACAGGCAAAGCCATAAAAGCACTTTTTTGCTGAGGTGCATATTAAATTTTTCCATTGACCTTGACAGTGAAATAAAACATCTACAAAGTTTCCTAGATCTTTCATATGCATATTTTTTCGGTATAGTACAAAAACTGTTTATGGATGAAGAAGTAATATGTAGCCCCCAAAAAAGCAACATTTCCCATTCAGAAATAGGTACATACAGTTTTTTACTACGATTGATGGAAAATGAATTTTTAATAGACGGTTTTAAAGATATTGGTAAGCTTTAACTTGGAAAATCGCAATAGAAACTTGTTAAAATATTTTTTACCATGCAGGAACTTATTTAATCTTATCATATTGAGCGCGAGGAACAAGAATTTCCAATGTTTCTGGCAATGATGGTTTGGTATCCTTTACATCATAAGGAATACCAAGCTACCACTGCCAGAATTATTAGACAGTCGGGCATGGTTGCCAGACCGTCCTTAACATGCCTAAGTGGAAGGGTCGCATGACATACTTTTACCACTTGATTATTTTTGCTAATAACTTTTTGCATCATAAGGAATACCAAACCATCACTGCCAGCAACATTGGAAAGTGCCACATGGGTGCCAGACTGCTCGACAGACATTAAACAAGCGTCCTCTGCAGGGCGACAGAAATACAAATTCCTTATAGCCATATTCTTGTTCCTCGTGTTGGGTATGATAAGATTAATAAATTTTGGCATGGTAAAAAATACATCAATAATTTCCTGTTACGGCTCTGTAACTATTCGCAATAATACAGATGACAGATAAACAATTCTCATAACGCTCTCCTCTCCCCTAAAAAAAGTTTAAAGCATCCCACCTTGCCACATTCAAAAAGTGGCCACTTTAATTGAACCATAAGTAAAAGAACTGAAACAAAAATTCCCTACTGTGTTTTTCAATCTTATCAGTTGTCGTTACTTGGATATTGATGGATTCAACGAACACTCTAAGCTTTTAAATTTGAAATATACATGTCATATTTCTATTAATAGAAAATGATGATAAAATTAGGCACTTAGTGCCACTATGGAGCATAAGATTAGTCAACAATTGTTTTGTAAAGATTCGAATTACCTTGCATCACAAAAATATACTGTCTAAGGTTCTTGAATTTTTAATATAACAAACAAACAAATATTTTGGAGATCTGTTGATATGATTTTCATGAAACTAGCCAAAGATCACGCATTCATGTCTCGATAAATAGTATGCATGTCCTTATTATGATTATAAGCAGAATTTTATCTTTGAATATCTTTATATATTTTTATTTATGTTTTTCAGTTGTTAAAAGTGGAACGGCTGTTCTGTCATACAGCAGCCAAGTTGGAGTTACCACAGAGAATTAGTCGATAATTAACTACTACACCTTTATAGTGTTATATCGAGTTGCACATAAATTTGCACAGCCATGCCTCAGAAGGATATTCAATCCCAACCCGCTGCAGCTAAAATCCAGTACAAGGGATTCAGCTTCTTAATCACCGACCGGCCTTTCAATTTTACCATTTACACTTACATTGAAGAACTGAAAAAGAATAACGTGAGTGCAGTTGTCAGAGTATGCGAGCCTACCTACAGTGAAGAACCGCTTCTGAAAGAGAAGATTGCTGTATATGATCTGGTATATGAGGATGGGATGTACCCACCTAGCTATGTGGTGGAAGATTGGTTCAAGTTGCTAAAGAAGCATTTCCAAAAAAATCCTGACACTTGCATTGCTGTACACTGCGTTGCTGGACTGGGTAGAGCTCCAGTAATGGTGGCTTTGACGTTAATTGAGCTGGGTATGACTTATGAAGATGCAGTGGAATTAATTAGAGAAAAGAAACGAGGCGCAATCAATCAGAAGCAGTTACGTTTCCTTGAAAAGTACCGTCCTAAATCTCGCCTCAAGAAAAATTGTAATAGGAGCTTCTGCTGCGTACAGTAATACCACTTCATGCTGTGTTCAACATTGGAGGATGCTGTTGCTAGAAAAGCACATTTCTCATTTTATCTCATTTAATGTACTATGATGTTGAGAAGATTTTATACTTTTAACTATATTTTAAATTGTAATTGGATTTTTTTTGAAACTCATTATTTTTTAATTAATAATTATTTTAGTATTCATTATTTTATTTTATATTGAGAAAATTTGATAATTTGTATTTTAATTTATGTTGTTCTGATGTGTATTGTAATTAAAATTTTTGGATATACTCTAAAAAATTGTATATGTGTATTGACAATAAATTAATAATTATTTAATGTTTTATTTCAAAAAGAAGAATGATTAATGTGTATGATTAATCTACAGGTGTGCTGTATACTTAAGAGTTATTTTAAATGTAAATATAAATATCGATAACCTGCATTCAATCAAGAATGTTACAAATAATAAGCAGGTGTACATCGATGCAAAATATTTATAGTTAACAGTAAACTTTGTAAAACAATTTATGAAAATGTTTACAAAAGTTTATAAACAGCACGTGCAGTTGCATGCCAGTCAGTACAAAGCACAGCTATAAATACATAAAATAATAAACTTTATATAATACAATTTAATATCATTCTATATTTAATAAAATAATAGGCCAAGATTATTTATTAATAATGAGGTTATCCGGTTGGCCATAGGGCCTGGCCTTGACACTATATAAGGCAAATTCTGAATATTTTCTGAAAACTTATTAAAAATGGATTTCACTGATACCAAAGTTTAGTCAATATCTTGATCTTGATATTTTAATATATTACTCAATAGCAGTATCTGAATAATGTGATGAATATTTCTCTAAATACAGTAAAACCTTGGATTACGAGTAACTTGGTTTGCGAGTATTTTGCAGAACGAGCAAAAACTTTTAATGAACTTTAACTTGATTAACGAGCGATGTCTTGCATTACAAGTGCAAGCGCGTGATTGTTTGTTTTATTTTTACGTATAGTATATGTATTTTGTATCATTTTTATATGAATAATAAATAGTTGTAGAACGGATCATTTGAGTTTCCATTATTTCTTATGGAGAAATTTGCTTTGATTAACGAGTGCTTTGAATTACGAGCACATATCCGGAACAAATTATGCTTGTAAACCAAGGTAGCACTGTATAATCAACAAATGGTAAAATAAAAAAAAATTCAAATTTCCTACTTCTTGCACAAAGATATAGGAAATAAGTTATTACGTTTTCTGCATAATTGCAGGAAACTTATTGCACGTTTTCTAGCTTATTTTGCACACTTGCCAATAGTATATTAATTACCCTGGTCACACTTATCATTTTCAACATATGTAATTTCAAAAAGCGAATTTTCCCATAAACTGTCATGTTAATTACAACTTAATATATTTACTTTTATTAATTACTTGTGGGTATATCAGTCAATAATGGAACATTAATAAGGGTCAGTTGCATAAAGCATTGTTAACTGCATGGTTATTTAGACACGTTGTTAACACATGATTGGTTGTTGTAGTGTGATTGGTTGTTTTAGACCCGTTGTTAAGGTTATCCAATCAGATTGCTTAACAGAGTCATCAATTTAATAATTTAGTTAACTATGCTTTATGCAACTGGCCCTAAATTTGTTAATTAGACACCTATATTTCGGTAAATTCATTACTTTCTTTGAGGCTAAGAAATGACAGTTTCAATTTGAATGAAAAGAATGTCAAATTAAAACTTTTATCTGATTCCTTAATTGTAAGAGTTTTTAACCACAAAAAAGTAATAAATTTACCAAACTATACACGTCTAATTAATAAATGTTCTATTATTGACTGATATGTCATGTTAATGTTTTGCCAAAATTATCTATGCGGCACAGTGTCCAGTCATGACATTGCATATTATATTAGGTTTAGCTTCTAGTTTAATTAGTATCATTTAGCCTGGTCACACATCTCAGGCCACTACACCATTATAACAGGATAATATTTTTAAAAAATTTATGGTTCAGACATTTACTTAGAAACAACACTGTTAATATATATTATGTAATTAGGAGATCAAGCGATACTTTAAATCCAAGAAGATGTATGTAGCCAGCCGAGGCATTATAACATCTTCGAGGATTTAAAGAAGCTTGATCTCCATATTGCAAGTTGTTTTATTTTATTCAATCCTAATTTCTCCCTTTTAAAATTCATCTGAATTTATTGTATAATGAAGCAAGTTGCCTTGTTTGTGTCATCATACGCGTAACCAAGGAGATAAAAAGCTGATGTAATCAGTAAGAAAATAAATGAAACATGCGGAAATGAGATGGAAGCATATACACCGCAATTAAGGAAACCGAGAATAATTGTGCATAATGTTCCAGAAGATATTACAGCGGAGAATGCAAAGGAAATAATATTGATGCAAAATCCAGTCCTTAGATTAGAAAGTGAGGTTATACGAGCAATATTTACTTTTCATGACAAGAAAAAATTTAATTTTAGAAATAGATGGAGAAACAAGAAAAAGACTATTGGATAAAAAATTGAAAATCAATTGGGAGATTTGCAGATGGGAGGATTATGTGGTAGTCAATAAATGTAATAAATACACAGGCCATAAAGCCGAAAACTGTACAGGGAATTTAACATGCCTAAACTGTAGCTTAGAACACAAATTGAAGGATTGTACAGTAACGAAAGATAATTATAAATGTAGTAATTGTATTAATTATAATAAATTTAATAGGACTGCAACAGTAAATGAGTGTCATTCTTCATTGGATAAAATATGTCCGTGCTATGTAACAGCCCTAAAAAGAGTAAAACAATATATTCAATATTAACAATGGACCATAGAAACAATAATAATGAATGCTTGAAGATTAATTGTTTACAGTTGAACGCACAACACTCAAAAAATGTAACCAGTAAGTTAATGCAAAGGGTAACTGAAACAAATACAGATATTATATTTTTACAAGAACCTTATGTTTTAGACGGCAAACTAGTGGTAATAACGAAATCATATAAGATTTATACCACAAAAGGGGGGAGGATATGAGCCGCAATAATTATAAATAACATAATTATGGATGTTGTTTTAATAAGTCGACTCACAGATGAGGATAGTGTGGCAATCGAAATAAACTATAAAGTTAAAAAAATGTATGCAGTAAACATGTATTTCGATATCGAACAAGACATCGAATTAGATTTTAGAAAAATTGAAAAAGTTAAATCCTTTATTAAAGAGAATGGACTAATTTTATGTGTGGATAGCAATACTCGTTCAGTTAACTGGTATGACTATGTAAGCAATCAGAGAGGAAAGAAAATTGAAGAATTTTTAATAATTAATGAATTTAGTGTAATGAATGAAGATGTGGGAATTCCGACCTTTCAGACTGACAGAGGTCAAAGTTGGGTAGATTTGACAATTTGCAACAATAAACTGGTTCCATGTATTAAAAATTGGGATTGAGGTAAACAGGAAAGTGGTTCAGACCACAATGTTATAACCTTTAATATAGAAACAGCTACACAAATACAGCATATACTCAAGTTTGAAAGATTCAGGTATAAGTTAAAACAGAAAATTATGAAAAATTGAACAAAAATATAATTGTAGGGATGAAAATTGAATTTAATTGCAGCAACGATATAGACCAGGTAGAAGAAATTGATAAAGAATTATCCAACATGGTTAGTAAATGTAATGGTTTGGAATTCTTTATGAATACTTTTCAAAAGGCACTAATGACTGCTTGCAGGAAATCGTTCAAAGTATCTAAGCGCAGGTTGAAGAATGTTAAAGGTAGGTGCCCTGGTGGACTGTTGAGTTGACCATTCAAAGGCAAAAGGTAAACGCGTTAAGACGAAGGTATCAAAGATCTGGTAATAATGACAGATTAAGAGAAGAAAGAAAAAAATTATATTTTGAAGAAAGAAAAGAATATATGGCAAACATAGGAAGAGAAAAGAGGAAATCCTGGAAAGAATATTATAATTTAACCACAACTCAAAATCCTTGGAATGCCGTTTATAAAATAGCTGCAGGTAAAACACAACCTTCTGTAATATTATCAACCCTTAAGAAAGCCGATGGCTCTTACACAGATAACTTAGAAGATATGGCTGAACACATGATGCAATACTTTATTCCCGAAGACAAATTGGAAATGGATAACATAACACAAAGGACGATCAGAGAAGAAGTAAAAGAGGAATTTAACACTTCAGAGGACAAGAAATTTACTGAATATGAAGTTGAGAATGTGATAAAAAATATAGATAGTAAAAAAAACACCGACATTTCGTCGTTAATTCCGACATTCTTCGCTTACGTATTAAAAGACCCACCGATCAGATTATTTTTCATATATTGTAAAATGTGTTGAAACAGATTTTTAATGAAAAAATAAAAACAATGTAATTATTGTGGTGCTAAAAAAGTATGATTTTAACTCGAGTGAAATGCGTACAGTAACAGTTCCGTATGATAATTTTTTGAAGTAAAATACTGACAACTGGTCAGAAAAACATAAGATACAAAGCAGCCAAGATACAAATTCAAAAGTGTTTAAAGTAATAATTAGAATTGCTTTAATGTTTTTTTTCTTATATTGTGCTATTAAATTAAATTGCAAATATGTGCAATTTACCCTAAGTATATTATGATTTTGTTTTCATCACTCAAATTCATTTAATACGTTAAAAAATACATAACAAAATGACTAAAATAGCATTTTATGAAGGTTTTACTCAGGATTTTATTTCCTAATCCTAATATTTGTAGATTGTGAAATTATCTTATTAGATTGATATATCTTGGATTGAACAAATCAAAAGCAAATGGTACATTTAAAAGTACAGTCATTAGCAAATGTCTTGTCCCGAGCAGGCAACACATTTAACAATTCTGGTAAAAGAAACGACGTACGTTTCGGAGCATAGCTTCTTTTGTTTACAAACAACACACCAAATATAACCAGTTTTAAAGGTTGCTACCCTACCTATGGTGGCTTTGTATAACAACAATAGAGTAATAAAAACTGCTATTTTCAAGTGAGTTTCTTATTTTACTGGAATACTAAACAGCCGTTTCACTTCTACTATCGTTTCTTCTATTTTTTAAGAAATAAATATCGTATACTTTTTTCTACTTTATTATAAACTCTATTAATTTATTTACGAGTTTGATTTGTTTATTTACAAAGTTTAATTATTTTGTAAACACTAAAAAAACTAAATTTTTAGTTCTAACTGTAATCAGTTTTTATTGTAAAAATTAGTAAAAATAATAAATAATCAAAACTAATAATTATTCCCCGAGTTTCCAAAGTAGAATCAGATTGGGCATACAAACGAGGCATATTTAAACATTAAGGGCCGGTTTATTCACCTTCAGGTAAAATTCCCAGTAGTTGTCGGTCAAATAAATTAAGTTTAATAATAATATATTCACAGGATTATATCTTGAAAGTAGTTAGAGGAATGTTTATGAGAAACGGTCCAACTTTTGCACTCAGGTAATACATGCAAGAGAGAGATGGGTAATTGACAGAATAATGTGTTAGAGAGAAAAATTAAACCCATTGACTAATCTACTTAAAAGGAGGCGGGATTTAAAAAATGTGTAACCTTTCACAAATATTTTCTAAAAATTTTAGGTAAACAGATATTAATGATATGATCTAAGGTTCTATGCTTTGTCAAGGGGTTTCTTAATTTTTGTTTTCTGACTGTTTTGTTTTTAGTACTGACTACATCTATGTTTCTAGTTTTTTCTTAATTTGTAGTATTTTTATTAAAACAACTGAATATTTAATAACTTTTTAAAATTTTAACGTATTTACATAAATAAATGCCTATATTATTACTTTATTTTTATTTATCGCTTACATTAATTTCTGCGATATTTAATTATCTAAAATACTCCTAAGCCTCTATTTTTTGATGATTGTTTTCATTATTATTTTCGTTTAGTTATTTTTTATTAAAGGTAAAGAATGAAACATAAACACGCTATATAACTTTGTTTAACTATAAGATGCTTCTATTTAAGAGGACTATTTTATAAAGTGTGTTAAAGAAATTTTGAATAGAATGAGTAACAAGAGTTTTTACAAGTGTGTTTTCAAAATAGCTTTAAGCTTTAAAAAATTTAAATATCTTGCCCGGGTAGTTGTCTATCTCTGTTTAATTCGGTCTCTTTCGTACACAGTATAAGGGGTATTTCTATTCTTAATGCAGCAACGTCCTTACTCGGGACAAGACATTTGCTAATGACTGTACATTACATTACAAGTCATGCGTGGTTCTTTGACAGACGAGGAGGCGTATTGAAGAATGCAAGGATGCGCAGCGTCTAAACACTTTTTTAAAGCCTCCGAGTCTGGCAAAGACACTTTCATGACGTGTGATGTATACTATTTTTTCTGAAATCTTGGCGGACCACGCATCCAAGGTGACAACAATGTATCCAAGTTGTTGAAAACGTTTAAAAACTAAAGAAATTGTAACCGAACATTTTTCTAATTTGTCCACATCTTGTGTAAACTTTAGCAACCTTAGTAACTGTTTAGTAACTTTTAACATTAATATTAAGGAAGTTGTGGCTGTAGAGCAAAATGATGAAAATGTAAAAGAAATTAGCGCAGTTGATAGATTTTAATGCAGAAAATTATTTTCTTAAAAATCTTTAATGTTTAGGAAGTTTGTTTATGGATAAATTTCATTTAAAAATAACACGCGATCTTATGCAAAATGGTTAATTGTTGATACATTTATTATAATAACTTCATAAAGAATGATAAAAAAATTTGACACTAAAACATTTCACGTAAAAACGTTGTAAGATTGTGCCGTTAAAATTTCAAATTTGTTAGAAAGATACTTTTGGCAAAAAAAATTAATACGAAGAATTTGTCGATTGAACGCTTGATATAGCTCGCAAAGTAAAAACGTCATAACGTATTTTATGCACAGATGCATTATAATTAGACTATTATTGATAGATCTATCTAAACATAACTGTCTCTTTATGCCCCAAGGGCCTCTTTATGATCCGACGGGCAATAATGAAACGTCAATTAAATGTCAGAGCTGTATTTGTAGAACTTGATTGGTTCTTAATATAATTTGTAAACTTATCACCAATGAAAATAAGCTGAAATTAAGTATTTTAGATAGTAACTATAGTAACGTACTTCGTACGACGTGCCCAAAAATGATTTTCATCTAGTTACCTTTGAAATTTTTTTTTATGTTAATTTTTCTGTGCCGCTCTATTCTTTAAGTTTGAACCACGACCTTCTAGATTTCACGAGACGAAGTCTCTTATCCGGCCTGCGCACTCCATTAGTTCAAGTGTTTCTCCGCTGGCGCCACCAAACACGAAAATGCGGAAACGGATATATAACACGTAAACGCCAATTTCAAACTACGCTAACTTCGCGCGCTTTTATACTTTTTGTCGGTTTTGCGCGCATCGTCAATAAATTATATTTTCCTAATCTTTTAAGGCAGTTTTCTTTATTTTTTAATATAATTACGTTATTTCCTTATTTGTTTAAATTTTCGTAGTTTTGTTGCTGTTTTTTCGTTCACTTTAGTAATGGCAAACACTAGCAGAAAAAAGTATAACTGCCGCAATGCAATGTGTAATAGTACTGATCCTACAATATCATTTCATGAGTTTTCTTCAAATTATACCTACCTTACGAGAAAAATGGTTTCAAATCTTACGTTGGGGTTATGGACACCAACACTCAACAGCAAAATAATATATACTTCTTTATTTCGACAGATCAACAATTACAGATACCTGAAAGAGTCAATTTCTACATCGAACTTTAAAAATATAACAGAATTAATAAAAGAACTCCAAACCTTATCTATGCATCTCGATTGCGAATTCTTTCAGCATCTGTAGCCCTTCTGGCAGGATACATTGCAAAAAAACTGAAGAAAGGATTGAATGTCAATAGCCTATTAGATTCTCTGTTAGCTGCCTCGTGTTCAAATTCACTGATAGGATTTGTAAATCTTCAAAGCAGAGGTGCCTTAAAATACTCCACTAGAAGTTTACACTTTTAATCAACCAAATAATCGAACTTGTAATACATATTGTAGAACATTTACCTGGAGAATGTAATCCGTCTAATATTCTAACATCACTAGGTATTTCTAACTCCAATTGCTTTTTCACAGTTTTTGGTTTGCCACGACCACAAGCAGGAACTTAGTAATATAATTCTTTAAAAATTGCTAAAACCTTGTTTGGCAAACAGAAACATTGCAAAAACGTGAACAGATAATGTACTTACTGCTCAGTATCTTTATATCCTAAATCCAGCTCACGGGAAGTTATAAAATTGTAATTTCAATAATGTTATTGAACTTGTAAATTAATTTTAATAACATAATTAATTTAATTATATAAATTTATTTAATTCGCAAAATATTTACGTAAACATGCAATGCTTGACATTTGTAAGGGTTATCTAACCTATATATCTTCAAGTGACAAATAAACATCAGCGTGTCAGCTAGCGCCAAAACGGCGAAATTTTGCGTTTTCTCAGAAACAAAGTTTATATGGGAAATCGTAAAAGTGCCCAGGCCGGATAAGAGACTTCGTCTCGTGAAATCTAGAAGGTCGTGGTTTGAACTAATTTGATCTGTCAATCAAATGTCAGTATGTCAGTTATCATTTTGAGGTTATGTAACAACAAAAAGCGGCAATTTTTACTTTACATGGGAAATTCACAGGCGACTAGATGAAAATCATTTTTGGGCACCCAGTATATATGCACATAAGTATACGTACAGCGGCTTGATGTAACCTACGTACTCATTTAATTATATTTTTTACACAATAATAGATTTGAGATAAAAACAATCTGTGCATAAAATAGTGTATGCATTTCGGGCATAACTTGCTTTTATGGCCCTACAGCCTTTTCCTAGCCCTCGGCTGACGCCTCGGGCTAGAAATAACGCTTCTGGCCATAAAAGCTTCTTTATGCCCTTAATACATAAATAACTATTATTTCAACTTTCTATGTAAATGACACGTTACAGGCATTTATGGTAACTAAGTAAATGAGTAGTTACAACTATACAGCCCTGTAAAACTTCACAGGCTTCCAAAAGAAACCTGTAGAATTTTACAATGTTCATCAACAAAAAGCTATGGAAACTACTTTGTTGCTTAACCACAACACCATGACAACGCCTAGCTAAAAAACGGTTATTGTTCAAAAATGAAGGCAAGACAAATAAAATAAAACGGCATTTACTTAAAAAACTTACATTAGAACAATTAATTATATTGTATTCATTATAGTCAACATCCTGAAATAATTATGCAAATAATTATAATTATGATAACATGTGACAATTATAAGTACAAATTAAAGATTCCAATAAAAATCTAAAAACGCTACTTTTTTCCTTGGTTCCTCTCTTAACTCTTCGTCAACTATAAGGTGGCATAACCTCTTTCTGGCTGTCTGATCTAGGATACCTTTCTCGAAGTACAGATCTAATAAAGCTCTGCCCTGTGAGGTTTAGTTAAAGTGTTATGCATACACTTCCTGCAATGAAAAGAGAACATTATTCAAATTTCAGAAATGATAGGTATGTCAAAAAAATTGAAGTAAAAAATAATAGTCAAATTAGAAGAAATAGCAGAAAATCGAGGTAAGTCCGTGGATTTTTGCATAAGGCTCCCTTGTGGGTTGTTAAATCACCCCCTCAAAGTCAACACCTGTAGGTGGTGAGGTCGAAGAGATAATCAAGATAAACCACGCGCCCTAACGGTTTTTGTCGTTTTTCTCGAAAACTATTACGTTTATTGAGATGGAGATTAGGTAACATAATGCTTATTTAAATCCCTATCAAAAATGTTTTTTCGTACCTCGCTTTTTTTGTGCATTCGAAGAAAGAAGATATATCATACATGGATTAGCAATTTGCACCAGTAAATTTGCTCAAGGAACATTCGGGCGTAACTTTTTATGGTCTCATATTCGTCATGAAGAAGCTCAGAAAAATCTGTTGAGATCCGGACGCAATCGTGGTCCAGTTATCTTTTACCTTAGCATCTCTTTGTCAAAACCCATTAGGCGAGAGTATCGATATTCTTGGTGCCAGTCGGCTGAAAAATTCATACTAGCAAGTTAATTCTTAGGAGAGTTTACTGTACCAGTTAATTTTTGTATCCAACCCAATACGGACAGGGTGTTTCGCCTGTTTTCAAGTCCAAATTTTCTTTATTTATAAGACTTTGGTATCGAGTAATTTTTTTTCTTGAATGATTTTTGATGTAAAGTTTAAATACACCATTTAATTCCTGACTTGCTCTTATTGTACGGGCGCCACAGTAAGGCAACAGTTTCGTTTTAAATCGTATGTTTCAGTTCTACAGCAAAAATCATTCAAGAAAAGAAATTACTGATCTTATAAATAAAGGAAATTAGGATTTCAAAACAAGCGAAACACCTGTACATAATGGGTCGAATAAAAAAATTGACTAGTACAGTGTACTCTCCTAAGAGTTAACAACTTGCCAAAACGAATTTTTCAGCCAACTGACACCAAGAATATCGATAATCTCGCCTGATGGGTTTTGACAAATGGATTTAAATAGACTTTATTTTACCTAATCTGCTTCATCTCGATAAACCTAATAGTTTTCGAGAAAAACGACAAAAACCATTAGGGGGCGTGGTTTACCATCATTATCTCTTTGAGCTCACCACCTACAGGTGTCTATTATAATCTCGAGGTCAGGAATGTTTTGAAAAGTGCCCCGAGTCACAGATGAAGAATAATTTTCTTTAAACATTCCTGATCGAGACAGAATTTCTGGTTACTACTTCAAACGCGTGTGAGATTCGGTACGAAGATTTCACACCAAACTTAAAATTAAAAAAAATCAAATATGAAAATAAATTGTCGAGAAAAACTGACATGGAATTTTCTAAGTTATGTATTTCTGTTGAAAGAGGTTTAGATCATTATACAGTGATCATGAAACAGTTGAAGCAACTGGAAGCAGTGGTGAAACACTTTACCCTAAGCAATATATTAAATTACTGAAATATCACAACTATTAATACTCACACTCGCATTATTCCCTTCAACCTGGGAGGTGGTGTAGGAATGCTGTATGTATCTGCGACAGGATCCAAAGAAATACTATCCTGGCTGAAGGATGGATTAGAACTATAGGTGGCGTCAGATTGACTTTGGGTAGTGCTGGTCAACTGACCAACTGGTGGTGGCAAGTCCCCAATTTCTACGTTCTGAAGAACAGTCGTAGCAGCTGACTGAAAAGGAACAATGTAATTCTGTTACTGTAATAAATAATAATTATTAGTACTTGAAGTTTAGTCTATAATACTACATTTCTTATGACAACATTTCGAGAGACCCCTCTTGCATAGACCAGGTCCAGAAATGTTTATTTAAAAGGTTATTGCCCACAAATTATTAAAAATCACGTTTTTACGTTGTAGATAATTAAATTTCAAACGTACTAACTATACTTTAAAGCGTACTAACCTTCCTTATTGCTGTCCCTTGGAATGTAGATTTCCACTGCTATAGGTTAAACATAAAAACAGAGCGGTCCCCTGCAATCGGTATCAAATCTCGGGAGATATCTGCTGTCAGGCATTTCTCTAGTAACAATAGACGACTAATTAGTAGCCCAAGAGCTAGCGACCAAAAAGTGTAAGAGTTTTGTAAAGGCTAATATTTTAATATTAGCTTATATTTAGGGTGTAAATAAATATCCTACACAAAATAAACTCGGATATGGGGACAGTCGGCATCAGCGCACCTTGAAAGTTGTACCAAGAAGTAGCGTCATCTAAGTGTTTTCTAAAAGCTGAAAATTGATCGCTAAGTAGTTTATGTAATAAGAAACTGGAAAACAGTCGTCAGATAGCGTAATGATCGTACGCGTTGCATCAGCACCAATGCGGTGGTCGCATGTCTTCAAAATGAGGTCAATGTAAAGAAGTGATTTGAAAAAGCTGAGATTTGGTATAGTGTTAGTTTATTGAATATAGTTTCTCAAAAAAACAGTCGGACTTCATTTTGATAGAACCGAGCTAGTCAGCAGTCGCTAGAAGCAGTCGTTACTTCTAGAAATAGAGGGGCTATATAGGTGACTATAGTCCCTTTATTTTCAAATAGTAGCGACAACGATTGATCTCGACGCTGGAGCAAAATCACCAGAACGATGTTGGCGACATTGAAAGTTACCAGATTTGACATTCCGTCTTACAATAAATCTTAGGTTTAATAGTAGTCATGCACAAAGATATTCACATTTCAACATTAATTTGATAATGAATATTCATTTTCTGTAAAAACTATCATATTAATATAATATACATCTATGAAATTGTAATCTGGAAATAACTTTCTATTTAATTCGGATAACAAGATACACGTATTATAGTAATTTTATCTTTATTAAAGTTTGTGTCAGGTCTAGTTACCTATGCCAGCTGGTCGACCAGAGTACCGCAAACCGTCGCCATATTGGGGCAAACGAAGCACGAAATTGTTCATTATTTGTTGTGTATTGAATTTAATCAAATGCACATTTACTTTAAAAGGTTTTTATTATTCTGAAAGATCAAACCTATAATATGTCAAACACGTAAAACGTGGTTTTAATTTGTCCATTATTAAAAATCACCCTTCTCTGTCCCAATATGGCGGCGGTTTGCGTTACTCTGATCGACCAACTAGCCTAGGTGACTAGATGCAGTGACTCTATTGCTGCACCTTTCTATCTATATTTGAAAGTCATATCAGTATTAATTTCAGAGTTACAGCTACGTCTAAAATACAATAACTGCCTTTGGTAACAGAATAACCAACTTAAAACACAGTAAGTGCAAACTTTTGAAAATTTTATTTTAAAGCATATTTAACATTAAAACACAGGCTATATTCATATAAACTCAGGATATTAAAAATATCGATAATAACCCTAATTCCAAGTGCAAATTCAAACGCGTTTGCCTTGTATTCTCAAAATAATCAAAATAACCAGTGGCGTAACAGAAAACTGCGCCCCCCCCCGCAAAATACTTTTGGGGGCCCCTATATCCCCTTATGCGATATAGTAGTGAGGGGGGGGAATCGAGGTTGTTTTCAGGAATGATAAATTGCATTAAGAAAAATTTTATTTACATATTTATTATACATATAAGAATTTAATTAATTTAATATAAAAATTAAATTGAGAATTAATTTCATGCAAAACATCAATAAATAAATTAACATTTACTTCATATAATAATATACTACTAAAAAAACACTATTATAATAGTAATTAAATAAAAAAAAATCATACTATAGTCATAACATACATAATAATAAAATTAAACAAAATCAACGTTTGAATATTTATTATTATTTAACAGTAAAAAAATCAAACAGCACATTTTGGTGCAACGTCCTAAAACAAGATTTTTCGTCGACTATTAGCATCTGCAAAGGTATCGATAACTTTATTCAAATCTATTTGTTGAGCTAATTTGTTTTCTATATTAATAAAACCCAAAGAAGATAGTCTAAATTGGGACATGGTACTTCGGAGGTAATTTTTAATAAGTTTTAATTTCGAAAAAGATCTTTCTGCACTGGCTGTAGTAACTGGTAACGTAAGCAATAAAATATACGCTGTACAAACTTCTGGAATAGAGCTACTTAAACACTGAAAATCAATCAAAACAACTTTTGCGGCTTCATAAATAGATTTTGCTGCTTGAAGTTGGACTTTTAAGGATTTTCTTGTTATATTTAATTGTTCTAAAAAATCATTTGTAAAATCTATTACGTATTAATTTTTTGATTCTTCAAAAAATTCCTCATCAGGTTTAAAAAGAAATTTTCGCGTGAGATCTAAGATCTTAAAATTGTCATTTATTCTAAACATACTTGAGAAACGATTTTGTATTTGGTTAATAATTACATCTAAATTACTGTAAAAGATACATACTTTATATCGTATTTCAGGATTAGAAATGCGCTCATCTTGAGGCAACTCATCAAAATGTTTTTTAGTACGCGAAATTCTTTTGAGTTTAAAATCTGTATTTACACCCCACATTTTTGCTATAGTTTTACATTCATGGAGTACTTCGCCGTAATTATTTCTGTAATTCATTAATTCAATTCTACAATTATTTAGAAGTATTGTACTACGTGCAAGATCCATACTTTGAGACTGCAACATAGTAGAAACCATATTTATGGATTCTAAAATTTTAGTCTGCAAAACTGTAATAAAAATAGATTCAAATGTCTCCATTTTATCTTTTAAATCATTTGCAGTTTTCTTTTCATCGCTATTCGTAGAAACTAACAAAATCTTAGAAAGGGTTTTCATAATTATGACAAAATTATATTTTATAGAAACAATAGCTTGATATCTAGAAGACCATCTAGTTGCTGATAATGTCTTTAAAGTAAGAGACTTTTGCAAAGTTTTACTTTGCATATCGGTTAACATATGCCATCGTTTAATACTATGACCAAAAAAGTTATATAGACTTTGTATTAAGTCATAATAATTTTTGATTTCTATAATATTACTGCTAGCATCTTGAATAATTAAATTTAAATTATGTGAAGCACAATGGATATATTCCGCATAGGGCTGACAGTGTTTAACTTTTTTTTGTACTCCGACATAAGAGCCATTCATATTTGCAGCTCCATCGTAACCTTGTCCGCGACATTTCCTAATTAATATTTTGTTTTTTTCTAAAAACGTTAAAATAAAGTTTGAGATACCCTTTCCAGTTTGGTCACTAATTTCATGAAACCCTAGAAATGATTCATTTATTTTTATGTTACTGAGGGTATCATCTGAGGAACTTTCTAATGTTACATATCTTATAATAATGGATAACTGGTCAGTTTTTGAAATATCTTGAGTTGTATCAAGAATTATAGAAAAAAAAGGGACTAGTTTCAATTTTATTAATTATCGAATTCTTAATCGAATCTCCAAGTAAACCGATAATTTCATTTTGAACTTTCGGACTTAAATATTTTGTTTCATACTTTGCCTTATTTAAAAGTTCTGATATAAAATTATCGTACTTTGCCAGTAAACTTACAATACCTAGAAAATTCCCGCTGTTTTCGGCTCCTATAGTTTCCCGATGGCCTCTAAAAGGAATATTTAGCATTGCTAAACTTAACATAATATCTACAATTCGTTTTAAAACATTGCGCCAAAACTTAAATTTGTTCTTAAATTCAGAATCGGTTATAAATTCTAAACTTTGATTTTTTTTGTTTATATCATACGCGACGCTAGCCTCAATGTGTATAAGAGATTTTTCGTGAATTTTGATCTTTTTTGATAAACCACGCCAGTCGTTTATACCACGAATCCATGTTGGATTAAAAGAACTTTTAGTTCTGTCTGCAAAAAGCCAGCAAGGTTCACAGTACGCCACGTTCAATTTTTGTGAATAACATAACCAATGTCGTGGCGTTTTAACTCCAGCGGAATTTAACAAAAAATAGAAATTTTCAGAAAATGACCTCTTACTTAAGTCAACTGGAAAAGGGCCGTTGGGTCTAGATGATCCGTTTGCCAGTATATTTCGTTTTAAATTGAAGTCTTGAATATTGTCTTCGAACAAGCCTATATCTGATGGATGGTACTGATTTCTAAGTTTAAAAATAAAAAGATATATATTAAGGAGGATACAGCGAAATGTAAAAATGTAGAGAATGACGTGAAATTTAAACCTCGAGTTCTTTGATACTTATTCTATTCGGTAACTTTTTTTTATAATTTTCTTGTGCACCATTACCGAGAAAAATGGAAAATAAAATCCAGAATTTAACATGGGCTCTTATGGAGACCATCTAACCTTTAGCAGTTTTAACGAAAAATTCTGATGAAGAAATGTAGGGAATCTGATAAAAAACTAAAATGACATACTCTCATATTCGAAGAACAATGCTGCCCAATATTTTTGAAATCTTGTGTCTAGTTAATGCACAATAATAATTTAAAGTAAACAAAACAAGAATTTTTTATGACATATGTGGAAAGACAGCAGAGATGTGACAACACCTCATAGCGCGCGAATTCAAATAACAGAACAGAATGATGACATATAATGACTGTTATAATAATCTATATTTTATTGTATTAACTACTAATCATATATTTTATTAATCAGATTATATCGAGCAATTCAGTCTTCTGCGCTAATAATATCAGAATACAAATGTTAATTCGACGGAAATATTGCAAAATGTAAAATTACCTTTTGCAATGTGATGCATACAATTTATCATCACAATCAGAATATCCACGAAATCAGTAATACAAACACACCAATTTTAAAAATGTATTAAACCTCAACAACTTTTTATATATTTGTTGTATCTGCTTAGCAGATTGTAATCTTTAGACTATACAAAAGTTAAAAAATAGAATATTCCCATCTATAATTGCATACAAAATTACAAAACATTCAACATGTTTCCACTTACATTTTGGGATTGACAATTGGAGGTTAGGATGTCAACTCACTCGAAAGCTGAAACCTAACACTGCTACCAACAAAATCGATTGATTTCTTTGAGGTGTTGCCACGATTCTTAACCTATTTACATTTATTTTTACACTTTCAACAATTAAACAAATGCACTCCAATCGACTTAAATTATTTTAATATATACAAATAATTAATAAATGCATTATAGGCATTCATACTAAAATGATTTTGTTCAGTTTTAAGAATGTTAATTTATTTTTTTATCGATTGGTATTTCTTGTTAGAGTCTATGTAAAAGCATAGGAGATATCCCCTTGCCCTTCACCCCGCAAAGATCCGCTGTAACCTCCTTAATAATTAAGCAAAATTAAGAAATCTAATTAACTTTTACCTGTCGATGGAAACATCGGAAACAGATGTTAAAAGAATGTCATCCTCGTGTTTTACTTCTACTGTTGAAGGTGGCACATTTTCAATGTGGCTTGATGGCTCTGGTTCTCGATCTGCGCTACTAACAGTTGAAGGTTCAGATGCACATACACTGAGAAAACTTGTAATTTTTTCCGCTTTTCACACCCGCTTTCGTAAACTCGCTTCGAAGGGCTCATGATGGTAGTTGATTTTAAACTAACGTATTTGAATAATAAACACCCCCGTGAAAGTAGAGATCATAAATGAGTAAGAATTTTTCCTTTCCAACATCTGGATATAACCAACACAGTCATAAACCCTGGCAAATTATTCCGCATATTGGCGGATACCGACTGGATGAACGATCGTAAAGAGTAATAAACACTGTAAACAGAGTTCGGAAACATGGGGGTAAATATTATTATTGTCATAATCGCTATAAGTCTTTATCCTGGAGCGTATTTCTTAATTAGTTACAAAAAATATTAGTATTTATAATTTAATAGAACTTCTTAATTGTTATCATCATATTAATTATTATTATACGCATGTTTTTAATGAAGAGCGTTTTTGTAATTTATCAGCGTTGTAATTATTTTTTAAGAGTAGGTATAATTGCCCTCTTCATTGTTAATATTTTACTGGATCTTTTTGGAGCTCACAAATGCAAACCTGCAATTTTTTTATTGTATAACCTAGTACACACAAAAGATGCACCAAAAATGCTTTCACTTTTATTGACAACATCTGTTTGTTACAAAACAAATTCCAGTCCCTTTGCAGACTTTTACTTTTCTAAGAAATAATAAAAAGGATAGGTAATTTAACTTTTGCTTAAGTGCGTTTTATATTTTACTTCAAGCAATAAAACGATTCATTTGCTCATATTGTTCGGTATTAACAGTAATGGGTGGTAATGGCTCCAGGGTTGTCACAAACTGAAGGTTTCTGAAGCTCGGAGGCCCTCTGAAGTCTGAGGGCCCCTTGAAGCCCGGGGCCCCCCCGCAGCCAGGATGCTGCGGGCCCTATTGTTACGCCACTGAAAATAACGCATACTGTGTTTTTGCTTGGGACAGCTGAAATATGACCTTGATAACTGACAGTCGGTCAGTCGGTGCATGTTAGATTAAAGTATTGTTTATAACATGGGTGACAAATATATTTGCTGGGTTCGGTATTTCAACTCTTTTTACTCTAAAAGCTCTACTGCTATAGTTACAATTATTTACAACAATGGATACCATAGAAAGTTTAGTTGCTTAAAGATAATTTCTGTGGATTCGCTAATCATAAAAATGCGTCGGAACGCGTCACGGTACGTAACCACGAAATATTAAATTCTTTATATTGGAATCTCAAACGCAAAGAAAATGTCACCCCTATAAACTCGGGTCTCTACCGCCGTAATGAGTTTATGGCATATTGTAAATTATAACCGAGCGAGTTATTATCTAGGTAGACAGAACTTTCGATGAAATACTTAGGACAAGTAAAACTTTCATCATGTGACCATTAAATTTCAAGAATATTGTTAAAACAACGAAAAAAATTTGTACGTTGACTTTTGCACTAATTTTTGTTTAAAGAAATTTTTTGATCAGTAGATACATTAACAGTAACTTGACTCACACAAAGATTTTTTTCCGTAGTTTAGAATATGTGAGATTAAAATTCTCCTTTGAAGCTCTCGTCTTAAAAAGGATTAGGTATTCTGAGAAAATTTTACCTACTTTAAGACAACAATGAACTGGCTGTTTCCTAGATTATGAGTAAGCATGTAATATTCCTTTTGCCAAAATCTGGTTGACAGTATGCCGAGACGCTTAACTGAGTGTATAGAAAACAATGGATATTACACTCGATTACACTAAATATTAATAAAAATTATACATACTTAATCGAGCATTATCTAATAGTTTTATTACTTGTTACCTAACGAAAAAATTGTTTTTCCACTACTAACGTTAAAAAAGACAATTATTGGCATTGTTTGTGACTGCAGAAATTGATTTTATTCATAATCGATACATAATGTGTTCATTACTGACGTTTAAAAAGTTAGAAAGTAGTTTATTATACATCAGAGTCAATAATAAGTTCTCTTGGTTAGTAATGAGTTCTCTTGGTTAGTAATATCCATTACTTACCTTTTGCTCGTTCTAAATATTCTCAACAGATGGCAGAAGTTTTCGTATCTATCTTTACTTTTAGCAGGTAACAAACAGTCAGTCACTGTTTTAGCAACTTCTCGCTATTCCGGTGGTGTGCAACTTACATCAGTTTCACTATCAGGCATTTTAAATCGTGTAAATTGCAATTAGGAGCAATGTGATTAAATTTGGTTTAGTAGTGACACGAATTTACTTTGACAATTGTTGCAGCAATTGTCATTTTATCGCCACCTGAATAAAAACGCTGGTGTTGTGTCCTACATATATCAAGTATAAGGTATCAATGTCAGAACATAATTATGTACGATTGTGAATAAAATAGTATACATACCTCGGCGGGAAGACATTACGCGTCGAGCAATTGCTGCCCTTGGCGCTTCGCGCCTCGGGCAGCAGCATTGCTCTCCGCGTAATGTTCTACTTCCCGCCTTGGTAAGTAATCTACTATTCTTAACCCCTTGCCAGAAGCCTCTATTATATATATTATTGACCTAGGTTAATAATGAAAACAATGCTAAACCACCTGTCAAAAATTACATTTCTAACATAACCTAATTTTTTGTATGAAGGGTGTATTTTTAATAAATGATTACTTGAACTTATTATTTTGAACTTAAGATATATTATATTTAGTATCGGAAAGTAAATAGTATATATAATGAAAAAACAAAAGCTTATTAATTAGAAGCAAAATAATAGTTAATTGTACAGTTGTTATAATTTATGTTATTTACAATTCCTGAGGAAGTAGTGTGTGTTTCCTGTGTATTAGTTAAAAGAATGTTGATTTGTTAATAGTTAAATTGTATTTTAATAACGGTCGTAAAACAAGAATTCTACTGTTGAAAACAGAAGATGTGACTAAAACCAATTACACGTTTGACATCTCAAACACCAAGCGACGTTGCCAGCTTTACTCGCTGAAGAATTAACCGGTCAACATTTTTTAAAATAATTTACAGCCTTATGCATAGTCATATTTAGTAGCTACTTTCAAGCTACTAGTGAAATTGCCATGCATAGTTGACATTTAGCAGCTACTTTCCCCTAGTAGCTATTAATATTTAGTAGATAATAAAGTAGAGGGTTAGAGTATAATTTTTAAGCTTTTAACCTAAAAAACTATCACATTTAAAAGTTTAAAAACAGAAATGGATGATCTTTTCGAAGATATTGCTGATATTGAAAATGTAAGGGATGTAATAAATATAAATAGACGTCCAAAAGTTTACCAAGAACATAGAAATCCGTTTGATTTTTATTCTGATGGACAATTTCGGTCAAGATATCGAATGGGAAAAGAAACCGCGAGAAATGTTTTAGCATTAATTGAAGACCAATTAACACCACTGCATGGAAATCGAGGTAGACCAGTAAACCCTGAAATCCAACTAATGTGCACTATTAGATACCTTTCTAAAGGTGCTTATGAAGAAGACATGGGTAAGCTAAAAGTAATAAATTAGGTAGTAATTCAAAAAAAATCTACATTTCTCTTTTAGCTGACCACAGCCAGTTTCACCAAAGTACATTAAGTAGAATAATTAGAAGAGTTGTGACAGCACTAGCAGCCCTGCAAGATAGATTTATTGTATTTCCTAGAACAGCTGCAGAAATAAGAAGCACGAAACAAGCATTTTATGAAATTGCCCATTTTCCTTCAGTTGTGGGCGCTATTGATTGTACGCACATTAAAATAAAAAACCCAGGGGGCCAACATTATGCGCATTTTATGCACATACAACGCCAGACCATTTATAATTAACCGTCAAATGTCAAGATTCTTGTATTGAAAACATGCGAAATATTACTATGTAGTTCAAAATAGAACTATTTTGCAGCGTTGCCAAAGTGACGTTTGCTACTTTCTAACTGCTTACTAGTAACTACTAACAAATACACTATGCAAGTCGCATGAAAGTAGCAAGAAAATGGCTACTAGTTAGTAGACAGTTAGCAGCCACTTTCATCAGGGACTATGCATAAGGCTGTTAATGATCAGGATAACTTACATGTTAGTAGTGGAAAAAATTGTATATTAACCGCGGTTTAGACACGCAATTATAGCCCACGCGTCTTAAATCAACGCTAGGGCTATAATAGCGTATGTCTAAACCTTGGGTAATAATATACTATTTTAAGCATATTATTATTTCTTACAAAAAAAACCTTTCAAAAACAACGAAAAAATGTAGGTAGCTGAATGTGAAACTCGCTCGGTTATAATTTACAATATGCCATAAACTCATTACGGCGGTAGAGACCCGAGTTTATAGGGGTGACATTTTCTTTGCGTTTGGCTGTACCTACCTATACTTTCAATACATCGCACCGTTCTCAGATGCTCTTCGAATAATTTTCAGATAAAGGGATGCTCTTCGGATAAATAGATATCCGACCTGATCTGTATCCGATCGGATTGGATCAAGGCGCGTGCTGGCCCACCGGGATACCGGGGGTTTCCCGGTGGGCCTTTATAAAAATGCTTCGAAGGGACCTACGACACGACTGAATTTAAATTACCAACAATTAAATTATATTTAAAGTAGAAACAATATACCTCGCCGCTGTTCAACTCGACCGCACCTAACGAACAGCGACGATTGAATCTAGTTTTCTTTCCCATTTTTAGTCTTGCGAACCATTCAAGAACTCGATAATTTCGAAGAATCGAAGTATCCTAATGTTGCGGATACGTTGCGTATCATATTTATATTGATGACGTAATTTGGGGATATTTTGTAGGTTCTACCTAGAAACTTCAATTGGAGTTAATACAGGTTATGCGATTTGGAGAATTCGAGTTGCGTAAGTGGGCAAGTAACTGCAACTTTTGGAGGCTTTACCATCGGCTGATGTCCAAATGCCAGTTCAATTCGACAAAGAGGAACCTATCTTTATTAAGGTTTTAAGTCTTCATTGGGGCCCCATGGCCGAAGTGTTTTTCTACTTGTGTTACAGTATAGATCGCCTCTGCACAAAAAGGAAATATCTTATCGGAAGTAGCGAGAATTTACGATCCTTTAAGATTTTTAACCCCAGTGGCTCCCTTTGCAAAAAGGTTGTTACAGCAATTATGGATGGTGAAAATAAATTGGAACAAACCTGTTCCTGAGCCAGTGATCAATAACTGGAATTTGTTCAAGTTGGAACTTCCAAAACTTTCAAATTTAAAATTGTTTAAATGTATTAGTTTAGACTTGGCCGTTATAAAAGAACTTCATGCATTCTCGGATGCGTCTGGAATTGATTACAGTGCTGTAGCGTATTTAAAGGTTCTATATTCTGACGGCTCTATCAGAGTTTTCTTGATGTGCGGGAAAACTAGAGTTGTACCTCTTAAAAAGAATCTCCATCCCACGTTTGGAATTGTGCGGTGCTGTATAGTAAAATACTTACTAAAAATCAATAACAATACTTACTAAACTATAATGTACCGACTTAAGATTTCTTTTTGATAACAGATTATCACTCAGGCGTAGGTACCAGTCTCTATAATCTATAGATTGTAAAGAAAAGTTAGGGTTGGTAAAGATAATAAGGATTATGGGCGCCATTTGCTTGCAAGTAATTAATACATTCACAAAACCCGCAAACAAAAAACGGATTCTGATTATATTGATTGAATTCAATAACTAATTGTAATTAGTCAAATTAACGTTAGGTAGATTAATGTATTTCAATAACTTCCACAAGTGAAAGGTCCAACATAATCACATCGAAAATCATCATCGAAAACTAGACTGACACATATTACACCAATAAAAAAATTGTTCTAGAACCTTCCACAGGTTCTACCTACTGAACCTTTGGGCAGGACAAGATAGGATCAAAAAAACTTGCTTCGTCGCATGAAACCAGATATTTACAGAATATTCCAGACTGTTTTTTATATGTGTATTTTCGAAGAATCTGTTCATCAAAAACTAAAATAGGCACGTACCGAATACATAAATTTTAATTAAATAAGTTTTTAGACATATCATTTTGTTAAGAAGTCAATATTATCTCGTATTTTTCTTACAAAAACAAATTTCATCTGCGTGAGAACGCTTTAGGATGACCTTTCACATTAACGAAAACACCATTTGATTTAAAATAAAAATTGTAATTTTAAACCAACTAAAATATACTTAAATGTTCAGTTCCGTCCTAAGATTTTTACAATTAATATATTTAAAATTGCATTAAAATTGAATCTGGAATTTTAACACATGACAGTGTTGGCAGCAGAATTCGTGTAAAGTCTCATTGATGCTTTGAAGAAACAGATCACGTTTGATGATATGATCGCTTGCAAGACTCCCAGACACCAAGACATTTGTGGCTAACCGAGTAACTTTCATTCAAGATATCGTCGCCACTTCGTTATGGTATTACGTTCCATCAGCAGATAATTTGGTTGATAGTGCTTCACGGGGACTTTTGCGCTCACACTTGCTAAATCATAGTTTGTGGTGGAAGGGACCTCCATGGCTCTCTCATCTCCTAGACTCTGGGCCATAACAACCTTCATTCTCTGCAAGTTTCTTTCCGCAAGAAGAACGTAAAAATTGTACTGACAGTTACTAATGAATTCCATATAATAGATGATCTAATAATTAATCTAAATAAATAAATTATCCTTAAAAGATTAACCAAAGTGGGGTGTGGGACCGTCTTGAAAATTATTTTTTCTACTCCTACCTGTAAATCGCCCGTTTTCTTCACGTTTCGTGCAATGGAAATGTATGTAATTCCAGTAAGGTGTACGTATATGAAAACAACCAATCAACGTAGTCCAATTTGACAGTTCTTTATTTATAATTAATTTATTGACAACTCCTGTCATAAATATAGAAGTAAAAGTAAGTTAAATCAATGTTTCCTTCCTTCAATAACACTTAAAGCATTTGAAAATAACGTGGTTTGTGAAATTATAGCTTTAACAATAATACTTTTATAATTAAAAAAAACATATATATTAAATCATTTTTTGTACGACCATGCTATTTCGGATTGTTTACCATACTTGGTTTTAGAACAGTAGGTTATGTTTACTGGTTGCTAAGCAAAAACGCGTCGGTAAGTAATTACTTACCGTTCAGTTCTGTCAAAAACAGAACGGTAAGTAAATTATATGTAATTTATAAAATAAATGCATGATCTTTAAATGTCTCTTTCATGAAAAATCATTATTTTCTAAATTAATGGACTATTTAGAAAAAATGCATGTTTTTTATTTAAATTTGCTGTGAAAAAATACCCAATAAATAATAGTAATTACAAACGTATCCATGCTAGCGACAAAAATATCGTGACATTCAAAAATAAAATTAGAAACATATCCATGGTAACAACAAAACCTACTTAATGCTTGGTGGATAAACAGGGCAAAAATAAATGATCTTAAATCTATTTTTTTACCATCTTCGGGATATTTCCTTGGTTAATACCTTTGTATTCATAATGATCGTACAAAAAATAGTATAAGCATCTCAAACAGTAAGGAGTTTACCGATCTCCTCCAATATTGGCGACCTCGCTTCGCTCAGTCGCCAAACATTGTCGTCGATCGGTAAACTGTCCTTACTGTTCTTGATACTTAATATACTATAAATAAGTACAACCTACTTTTATAATAAGTATAGTAGACAGAGTTTTGACGGAGTTTGGTAGCTCAGTCTGTAGAAGATATGTTAGGTATAAATAAACTGAAGCTGACCAACGTAGGTTCAATTCCAGCTGGGAGAATAATTCTTTTTTAATTTTTTTTTATAAAACAAAATTTAAAATAATTTTTCTTCGAAAATGTTAATTTCTGCAAAGTTTTAACAATTCTCTTAAAAATTCTACAATGACAGGGGGATTTTACAAACCATATTTTAGCATGGATAAAAGCATAGGTTAATCCATATATTCGATTTCTGAAGGAGACATGCAATTTATTTTGTAATTGTTTTACTTAGTCGAAGAAAAAAGATACTGTACAACTTGGGTGGAATGCCTATATCTCCCTCGAACGATTGAGGCACTTCGCTTTCGGCGTCGTGCCTCAAACTTCGTTCTCGTGCGATATAGGCATCATATCCACCCTTGTTGCACAAACTACTATATTGCCGGGCCTTAAATTTGACCCAGCACGCGCCTGATTGGATCGGTTCGAATCTCGGGTATCCAAGTCGCTTCTCTAGTAATACTGTACATTATTCAATAGCGGGTGCTCGTTATTTAGGATCTATTCAAATATTGCCTTCCCTAAATATTTTAACGGAAAATATTAGTAGTAATGTAGTAAGTAAAGTTGTACTAGTAAGGTTTTTTGAAGACAATCCAACTCGAAAATTTTTAACCAATCAAATTACAGAATTTTTCAAATTGGGACCAATGAAATTAGTTTTATAGTGATTATTTCCATCACTATAGCAACACAGACAATGGTCCAATGAGAATTTGACTTTTGAACCAATCATTTTTGTTTATCTCGGATAAAAATTCGCTTCCTGTTTTAAGTGATAAAAAATTTTCTTTCCTGTTGTCACATTTGACAGTTCATTTTATCATTTAATGAAAATGACTGCTTTAATAAATAATAGGATATTGTCGTTGTTTGTTGTTTTTTTTTTGTTCTGGAAATAATCTCAACAAATATAACTCGACCTTGTTTTTTTCGATCGGATAAATTTTTTTATTTATCTACTCAAACTTTTTGTTTTTGATAAATTTACTCATTGAATTGGACATTTTTGTTCAAAGATTAAAGCCCTCCAGCTACGCTGTCGGGCTCTAATCAGAACAAAAATGTCCAATTCAAATTCGTAAATTTATCACCAAAAAGTTTTTGTGAAATAAAAAAATTTATCCGATTAAAAAACAAGGTCTTGTTATATTATTACTGATAAATTAACTCCTATATAAAATGTGTCATTTAATGATGACAGTTTTGTCATTTTGACAGCGATAAAAAAGGTGCATCCTTTTTTATCACCGATAAAAACGCCTGTTCCTCATAACCAGACTACATCTAGTACGCTTACGTCACTTTAATGTCTGCCCTATCAGTTATAATTATTTATAACAATTGTGTATTTAATAACTGTTCATTCAAATAATTTAATTGTATCAATAAAAATAATTATTGTTGTTGTTCATTCATATATTCAGTCGTTTATTTATCTTGCCAAAAAACACTCGAGCTTTTCTTTTAAGGATAAATTTCTTTTTAACTCAAAATTTTTTCATCAGTAATTTTGCTCGAAAAACTGACATTTGCACTGATTAATACACTCCATTAATATTCGACCAATCACCGTGGTGATTATTTCAAAATTTGACCAATCAGATGATTTGTTAAGTGATTAAAAAGCTACTAGCTTTTTATCAGCGATAATTTAATTCATGTATAAAAAATCCCATAAGCCGCGATACATTTGTCACTTTGACATCGGATAAAGTTAGCCCTAACTTTGCATCTGGATAAAATGTGTTTAAACTTCCATGGCTAACTTTCTCGAACCTGATTATTGTTTTTAATAATTGTCATTTTCAAGTTAATAAATGTGTTCTTGACTTCTTCATAATTACCTAGTTATTCCTTTTTATTATTCATTAAATTATCTCATCGAATTACGCTCGAGGTTTTTTTCTCCGGGATAAAATTGATTTTTTAAACTCTAATTTGGTTTCTTTTTGGTAAACTGACTCTACAAACCACCAGATAAAAAAACTCGTCCTTCGGACTCGTTTTTTTATCGTAGGTGGTTTGTATCGTCAATTTACCAAGCAACCAAATTATCGTTAAAAAAATCAATTTTATCCGGACAAAAAAAGACCTCTCGTGTAATTACAGTCGATAAATACGCTACTAGCTTTTTATCAGCGATAAATATGCGAGTAGGTCGATTAAAATGCATCTAAACAAAGTGTACTTTGGAAATTGTTTGACAATAGCAACTGTCAAATTAATTTGCATCAATTTCGCATCATTTGTATTGTGGAATTGTTTGTGGAACTGTCTTGTATTAATCTCCCTAAAATACACTCGAACTTGATTTTAAATCAGGATAATTTTATTTTTAATCCACTCAAATTTTGTTGCATCCTGGAAAAAACTCTCGATCAAAAGCATAAGATAAAATCGCTCCAGCTAAAGCTGTCGCGATTTTATCATGCTTTTGATCTTGAGTTTTTTCCGGTTGCAACAAAATTTTCGTGTAAAAATAAAATTATCCGATTAAAAATCAAGTTCTTGTGTATTTACCCCCGAAAAAAATATTCAGGTTAAATTAACCAAAAATGAGTTGCAGCAACCCGAAAATATGGTACAAAAAGTGACAACAATACTTATGGGTAACACGAACTATACGATTTTAGTAAAATGTGTTTGGTTAAATTTACCCAATAAGGTTAAATCAATCACACTCCCATATGGTAGAAGCAACCGGTAAATAGTTAAATTTACCATACCGTGTTAGGTTGTTTCAGCCTTGCATATAGTTAAAATAGTCTTAATAGTATAGTTAGATATACGAAATGAAACAGTTAGAAATGAAGCTCATATAGTTAAATCAACCTAGTAGACTAGTAAAAGTAACTCACGATGTAGTTGCATTAGCTTGGCTTTTCTGGCTGATGTAATAATATTGGATAGTAAAAATACCTATATGTCAAGTTAATTCAGCATCTTTCTAAGGTGGAATCAGCTACATATGATAGCAGTCATGACCATTGCATATAACTAAAATACCATTCTGCTTAGTTGATTTTACCCATCGATTCAAGTTCACATTACTATATTTTCTGGTTGTTTCTACCAGATGACATTGGTGATTTACACTCACTATTTTTGGTAGTTTGCCTAATTTTCTCTTCATAATCTCCAAATTTCCCCCACTCCCTAATTTTAAGTCTTATTTTAAGCTAATTCTAGGAGAAACCCTGTAATGATATGGGAGGAAAATGCACATTGAAAATATGAATGTTTTCAATTTTTATGCCTCATTTCAATGTGTATTACCTTCATCTGCTATATAAGGTTTTCTCACAGAGATAGCTGAAAATATTTTCAGAAACTGATGGAAATCTAGTAATTCTGAAGAGCAAATATGGCCAACTAGCAATAATAGTGAGTCCAAATCACCAATATCATACTTACACAAAAAAAGTCGAAAAGAAACAAATTCAATAAAAAAAACTGTTATTGTTCAAAAATGAAGGCAAGACAAATAAAATAAAACGATATTTAAATAAAAAACTTACATTAGAACGATTAATTATATTGTATTCATTATAGTCAACATCCGGAAATAATTATCCAAATAATTATAATTATGATAACATGTAACAATTATAAGTACAAATTAAAAATTCCATTAAAAATGTAAATCTAAACGACGCGACTTTTTTCCTTGGTTCCTCGCTTAGCTCTCGTCAACTATAAGGTGGCATAACCTCTTTCTGGCTGTCTGATCTAGGATACCTTTCTCGAAGTAAAGATCTAATAAGGTTCTGCCCTGTGGGGCTAGTTGGAGTGTTACAGCATACACTTCCTGCAATGAAAAGAGAACATTATTTAAATTTCAGAAATGATAAGTATGTCAAAAATATTGAAGTAAAAAATAATAGTCAAATCACTATAGTACAGTCTTACAAAAAATAGCGGAAAGTCGAGTTAAGTCCGTGGATTTTTGCATAGGGCTTCCTTGTGGATTGTTAAATCACCCCCTCAAAGTCAACACTTGTAGGGTGTGACCTCGAAGAGATAATGAGGGTAAATCAGGTCCCCTAACGGTTTTTGTCGTTTTTCTCAAAACTATTAGGTTTATTGAGATGGAGATTAGGTAACATAATGCTTATTTAAATCCCTACCAAAAATGCTTTTTCGTACCTCGCCTTTGTTTTGTGTATTCGAAGAAAGAAGGTATGTCATACATGGATCAGCAATTTGCACCAGTAAATTTGCTCAAGGAACATTCGGGCGTAACTTTTTTGGTCTAATATTCGTCATGAAGTAGCTAAGAAAAATTTGTTGAGATCCGGACGCGATCGTGGTCCAGTCATCTTTTACCTTAGCATCTCTTCGTCAAAACCCATCAGGCGAGGTTATCGATATTCTTGGTGTCAGTCGGCTGAAAAATTCGTATTAGCAAGTTAATTCTTAGGAGAGTACACTGTACCAGTTAATTTTTGTATCCAACCCAATACGTACAGGGTGTTTCGCCTATTTTGAAATCCGAATTTTCTTTATTTATAAGACCTTGGTATCGAGCAAATTTTTCTCTTGAATGATTTTTGATGTGAAATTGAAATACAAGATTTAATTCCTGATTTGCTCGTATTGTACGGGCGCCACAGTAAGGCAACAGTTTCGTTTTAAATTGTATATTTCAGTTTTACAGCAAAAATCATTCCAGAAAACTTTACTGATCTTATAAATAAAGGAGATTAGGATTTCAAAACAAACGAAACACCTTTACATAATAGGTTGAATTAAAAAATTGACTAGTACAGTGTACTCTCCTAAGAATTAACTTGCCAAAACGAATTTTTCAGCCAACTGGCACCAAGAATATCGATAATCTCGCCTGATGGGTTTTGGCAAAGGGATTTAAATAAGCTTTATTTTACCTAATCTTCTTCATCTCGATAAACCTAATAGTTTTCGAGAAAAACGACAAAAACCGTTAGGGGCGTGGTTTACCTTTATCTCTTCGAGCTCACCACCTACAGGTGTCTCTTACAATCTCGAGGTCAGGAATATTTTGAAAAGTACCCCGAGTCACAGATGAAGAATAATTTTCTTTAAACGTTCCTAATCGAGACAGAATTTTTGGTTACTAATTCAAGCGCGTGTGAGATTCGGTACGAAGATTTCACACCAAACTTCAAATTCAAAAAAATCAAATATGAAAATAAATTGTCAAGAACTTTCCAGTGTAATTACCTACTGTCAATCAAAATAAGACTATCCTAGTGGTCAAAAAATACTGGTATGGAATTTTCTAAGATATGTATTTCTGTTTAAAGAGGTTTAGATTGTTATACAGTGATCATGAAACAGTTGAACCAACTGGAGGCAGCGGTGAAACACTTTACCCTAAGCAATGTGTTAAATTACTGAAATATCACAACTATTAATACTCACACTCGCATTATTCCCTTCGACCTGGGAGGTGGTGTAGGAATGCTGTATGTATCTGTGGCAGGATCCAAAGAAATACTATCCTGGCTGAAGGATGGATTAGAACTATAGGCGGCCTCAGATTGACTTTGAGTAGTGCTGGTGAACTGACCAACTGGTGATGGCAAGTCTCCAATATCTACGTTCTGAAGATCAGTCGTAGCAGCTGACTGAAAAGAACAATGTAATTCTGTTACTGTAATAAATAGTAATTATTAGTTCTTGAAGTTCAGTCTATAATACTACATTTCTTATGGCAACATTTCGAGAGCCCTCCCTTGCAGAGACCAGGTCCAGAAATGTTTATTTAAAAGGTTATTGCCCAAAAATTATTAAAAATCACGTTTTTACGTTGTAGATAATTAAATTTTAAAGTACTAACTATACTTTAAAGCGTACTAACCTTATTGACTGCAGTCCCTTGGAATGTAGATTTCCACTGCTATAGGTTAAACATAAAAACAGAGCGGTCCCCTGCAACCGGTATCAAATCTCGGGAGATAACTGCTGTCAGGCATTTCTCTAGTAACAATAAACGGCATAATTAATTTTCAATAACAATGAACTACTATCCATTTTTTTTCTAGAGTCCTCTGACTTTGAAAGCATATTGCTCGGGAACTAATGAACCAAATTAAATATTTTAAAAAAGAGCAAGTAGTAAGTTCATTTCTACATATTTCTAGAATATTATATTTCTAACTGGTATACTTTTGTTTTTATCGGACGATACGCAATAAAAGGTACCCATTTTTAGGGACAATTTCATTGAAGTAAGTTCACTAATTTTTTCTCAGAAAGTATATGTCATATATCTATGAGATTTTTGTAGGGGTTAGAAAGAAACCTTGCGGTTCTTATACTATTGTTTTTCAGACAAAAAAGCGTTTTATTTAAGATTTATGTGAAAAAAAAGCGAACAATGCGTTCTTGTTTATTAATATAGAGATAGCGTCAAAATTGTTTCGCTAAATCAACACTTTTTATGCGTAGACATTATTGTTTTTAAAAAAATGTTCCTAATTTTAATAATAAAAATGCGGAAACAAAAAAACGATTTTTGATGATAAGCGATTTCGACAAAAAACGGGTTTTTTGTTATTGCACTTTAATTGTTAAAATTCGGAACATTTCTTTAAAGAAAATAATGTCTACATATGAAAAGTGTTAATTTAGCGGAAAAAATTTGACGCTATCTCCATTAATAAACAAGAACGCATAGTTCGCTATTTTTTCATATATATCTTAAATAAAACACTTTTTTGTCCGAAAATTAATAGAATAACAACCGCAAGGTTGCTTTCTAACCTCTACAAAAATCTCATAGAAATATGAGATATACTTTCTGAGAAAATAGTATATTATATACCAAGGGACTAAAGTGCCTCTTTTAATCCCGAAGGTGCAGTTTGTTGCCCGAGACGTAGTCGAGGGCAACAATCACCTGAGGGATTAAAAGGCACTTTAGTTCCGTGGTATATACGCTATTTTTTGCACTCCGTTTTGCCTAATACATTGAGTTATAGTTATATTATATAAAAAAAGAGTTAAAAATGTACAATATAATTGTATAGTTGTTAAATAAATGCAATTACAATTACAAAACCGATTGGAAATGCTAAGTATAGTATTGCAGCACGATTCAATATTAAAATAAAATTTGATTTGGTACAAATTCCTCTATCCGTACATCTACGAACAACCTGACATCCCGATTGTACTCGAAGAAGTGAAAGTTGATAATCTAACAGCTTCCACATTATTTCATAAACCTGAAGATTCACTATTTAGTTTTGTTAATTGTGCTTATGTCTATGTCATTGTACATATAAATCACAATAATTAGCTCATATTGTATTTTGAATTTGGTTAAACTAGTATTTTGAATAAACTAGTTGGCATAGTAACATTAATTTGTTTGTTTACTTTTAATCCCTCCAGAAACGTTAATTGTGAACATGCCGCAAACACACCTAACCTTACTATTGTAATTTTGTGTAAATGTGTGACATATAATAACGCTTTGACATTACAAAAGTAAGGTTAGCATGTTTTGTGGTATGTTCACAATGACTGTTTCGCGGCCAACTTCGACGTTAAATTAACATTTGTTTTACTTTTAATCCCGGAGGGATTAAAAGTAATTCTAATCCCTCCGGGACTAAAAGTGACACTTTAGTCTTTCAAACGGAAGATTAAAATGGCACTTTTAGTCTACGGAGTGCAAAAAAAATATTTAACTCACTCTGAATGAAATTTTCCCTAAAAATGGGTACCTTTTATTATGTATCGTCCGATAAAAATAAAAGTATATCAGTTAGAAATATGATATTTTACTGTTACATGTAGAAATAAATTTACTATTTCCCCCTTAAAAACAATAATGTCTACGCATAAAAAGTGTTGATTTAGCGAAACAATTTTGACGCTATCTCTATATTAATAAACAAGAACGCATTGTTCGCTTTTTTTTCACATAAATCTTAAATAAAACGCTTTTTTGTCTGAAAAACAATAGTATAAGAACCGCAAGGTTTCTTTCTAACCCCTACAAAAATCTCATAGATATATGACATATACTTTCTGAGAAAAAATTAGTGAACTTACTTCAATGAAATTGTCCCTAAAAATGGGTACCTTTTATTGCGTATCGTCCGATAAAAACAAAAGTATACCAGTTAGAAATATAATATTCTAGAAATAATATGTAGAAATGAACTTACTACTTGCTCTTTATTAAAATATTTAATTTGCTTCAGTAGTTTTCGAGCAATACGGTATCAAAGTCAGAGGACTCTAGAAAAAAAAATGGATAGTAGTGAGAAGTTCAACTTATAAAGAATGAAATACGTTAAAATTATGCTTAAAAACAAATACTAGATAATTCAGAAGAATCAATCTTTAAACCTAGAAATTCGATGGGTTTGCTCTTTAAAAATTTATGAATTCGCTGAAACTTGAAAACCGGAAAAGTAAAAAATTTTACGCGTTAATGACTGTGGAACAAGTTTATTAAAGTACATAAATACATAATTAAATTATGCTTAAAGACCCGACTCATTGTCAGATATCGAATTTTAAAATTTTTTTTCTTGTCATTGTAAGACAGTTAAATATTATTGGTATCATGAACAAATAAAGTGACTTACCTTTGAAGGTGTCTATGTACTCCTAAAACCCTTCTGCCAATAAACTTTATATTCACTTGTAACAGCACTCGATAAAATGAACTCGCGTTTGAAAGACACAATATAAAATGTCTTTTAATTTTCGCATGCTAAAAAGCTGATATAACATTTTTAGTAGGAATGGTATAAAAGCAACTTCACAAATACACCCAACACAGACGTTTTATCAAAACATAAATGCATATTGTACGTGACTGATATATGTTATGGATATCAAATAACAAAGCTACTTTTGTTTTTATGTACGTATGTATGACATCATTATTCTAAATTCAACTTTATTACATAGTGAAAACTACGATTTCGAATGGTAACCGTAAGGTTTGGTTTATTTTACCTGTTTATATAGTCGATTAAATCAATTTTTTAAGCTATTTTAGCCCGAGTTATAGACTGAAATAGCCCTGCTAACGTAAAATCCTTGTTAAGCTGACTTTACCCATACTAATGGTTGATTTTACTAGAAGCCCAGTAAGATCTGCCAAAGACCGATTGACCATAAACAAATAGTTCACTTTGCAAATCGTTTGTTTATTTTGACCTAGATTTTTAGTTAACACTGCTAAAATTAAGTTAGAACAACAAAAAATCGGTTTACTATAATATAGTTAGTGATATTTTTCTCAGTGTGGCAAAATCGCTCGACCTTCGGTCTCGCGATTTTGCCATGTCAGTTTTTCTCGTAAAATTACTGATTTGCAAAATTATTTCGTTACAAAAAGAAATTTACCCGATAAAAAAAAGCTCTTGTGTTCTTACTGTTGACAATCCAACTCGAAAATTTTTAACCAATCAAATTACAGAATTTTTCAAATTGGGACCAATGAAATTAGTTTTATAGTGAAAAAACCACTAGTGGTTTTTTCACTAAGAAAAAACCACTTGTCAAAATGAAATGTCAAATTTAATTAAATTAATATTAACTACACACGCTAAATAAAAATTTGCTCGGTGGATTGTCAAGCCGAATACAACTCGTGGTCTAATTTTTTCTTGCAAAATTTATCGTTTAAGACATTCGTAGCTTTTGCTTTTGGAAAATTACACTCGTCTCCTGCGTCGACTCGTGTAATTTTCGTTGCAAAGCTACTCATATCTGAAACGACAAATTTTGTCGGAAAAAATCATACCACTTGTGATATTATATATGACTATTCAACATGTCATTTATTAAAAATTGACCAATTAAAATGCAGCATTTGATATTTTTAATCCAATGAAAATGAATTGTATCGACAATTCTCACTAGTGAAAATTGTCGAGAATTTTCACTAGTGATAACAATCGACAATTTTAATAAAACACAAATATTTAACAACATTTATTTTTGAGTATTGAACGTACAATTATTAAATGTAACATTGCTACATTTATGAAAAACAATTTGATTTTTTAAAGCGTGTTCGTTGAATAGTCTCTCGAATACCATAAGTAGTCAAAGTTAAGTAGACTATTTTTGTGGTGCTTAACACTCATGTCTATCATGCTTGCGAATACCACTCGTGGTATTTAAATGCAAGCATGATAGACATTCGTGAAACCACCACAAAAATAGTCGACATAACTTTGACTACTAATGGTATTATAAGTGAATATTTCAAGAAGAGTTTGTTCGCCTAATTCCACTTTTTTCTATTGCCATGTTTAAAAACTATTCTTAAAAACGTATTTACTGATTTTGCTGGAATCTTCGAAAATCAATGAACACATTTTTAGAATCATTTCTAAACGGGACAAAAGGAAGAAGTAAAATTAGCCAAAGGACTACTGTCTGAGTATTCTTCGAAAAACCTCACTACTTAATGTTTTTCGTTCAAATATTTAGGAAAGCCTATATTTAAATATGTCCTAAATAACATGCGATTTCAATGTTGGGCGCGACAAAGCTAACGTTTTGTCTAAAGTAAACAAATGCTTTATGTTAAGAAAATTTGTTTGGCCTTTTAATGGGCAAACCTTCTTTTTAACGATTAAATATGAAACTCAGAATAATTATATGTATAACATAAAAGGTCCCCGTTGGGTATGCCGCTGGCCGTTAGGTCAACACTGCTGAGAAAACTTACCGGTTTTTTGCAAGAAAACTCCACGCAACATCTCATAGTAGTACGTATTACGTCGTAGGCCTCTTGTAGATTAAAATTACTTGTTCGTGCTTATGTATTGACTATATCGTACATTTAAATTTGGAAGAAAAACCGATGTAGTTCGATATTGTTTTACCATCGCAAAATTCTTCTAATCATCCTTGTAGATTAAGTTATTCTTCGTTATGGTAAAAATACTACAGAACAAGTTTAACCACACCATAAATTAATACATCTAGAATCATTCCATTAAATACGTAATTACATATTTTGGATGTGCATATTTTGTTAATTCTAGTAATTTGGTTTTCCAATAAAACAGTCAACGTGTAATAAGAGTAAATAGAACCATAGGTTACTAACATTTGAAAAATTTTTGTTTTAAAATAACGGCAATGGCTTTTAATCATTAGTGACATGGAATTTCCTGAAGTTCTGGTGATTTTACATACACACAGTATTCACTAATATTCTGATTGTGAGTGGTCAATCAAGAAGCAGATATCAAACGGAGTTTTTATAGTGTAGTTAATGACTGCGCAAAAAAGAAAGAAATACGATTGTAAATACATCTCAAAGAACATTACGTATGTAAGTTGTTTATGTTTATTATTTTAGACTGTATATGTATGTACTAAATTAAAATTAAGTAGGTACTACCAGTTTAGAAAAAAGCTTGCTTCGGGTGGTTTTACGTCATTTTAGAGACTGTTCTGCTTCTATAGTGTATGCATTTTAACATAAATTATTTTAAGATAATATTGTGCCATTATAGATAACGATTTTTTAAAAAGACATAATTTCAGACATCAAGATTATGCATTTAATTAAACAAAAAGCTCATTTTTCAATGAACAACTGATAATTAGGATACAAAAAATTAATCTTTTGTTTTATCAAAAAAAAGAAGTGTATTCAATGTTCGGAATTGACATACATCTTGGGGCAAGTCTGGATATTAGTTAAAGGGCAACATTATAGTTAAATGCAACTAAGAGTGTATCTCAAAAATGGTTTACCAGTCAAAACTGAGTGCTTTTTAGCGCTAAATTATCGCCGTATATAAAAATTTTCTACCGTGTTTCCAAAATAAGTTGCACTTTCTCCTTAATACTCTACATACCCAAGTAGCATCTAAGTAGCAGTAACTGAGATCCGAACTTTGATTGAGTAGTTGTTACGTTAATTATAACTAAATTTATGACTTTATAGGTATAATTACTTCAATTCGAAATATTTTAGTAATTATGTAGTTGTTTATACTATTTATTGGGACTATGTACTTCCATTATTTCTAAGTAACTTTTAAAGTATATGGAACGGTATTGCCATTTAGTATAATTACTTTAAAGTCTTTGCAACTTTAAAGTGGTATTATGATTGTAGTAGTAACTTATCCGAAGCTACTTTAAAGTTTTTAAAACTTTAAAGTAGTAAAGAAAGTTCCTGCCACCTGACTGGAACCATTGTTTAACCCTTTAAAGTAACGAAACCTTACAGTAGTATTGAAAGTAAAACTTACGTTTTTGCTACCTACGAGAATCACTTTAAAGTAATTTTTCGTAAACTACTGCATCTTCATATTCACGTGTAAAATGTTGGAGGCCTTTAATCAACTTGCAATTTGTTATGATTGTTATTAGATATTTTAGTACATAACCTTCAATAAAAATAACACATTGGTGTCAAATTGTGCTTTAGCAATTGTTATGTATGTCAAACATCTGAGTCTGCCGGCGTCCGTCAGTACCAGTTGAGTCGGCTTGGATGGCACACATATTTTACAGTGTATGCATTGTGTATGTAATGCTCCCTGTTCGCTCAATATTAATAAAGTTAATTAATGACAATAATTGTGTATCTTTTATTTAAACATATAAAAGAACATCACAGGAATAATATAAAAATAGTTTCTATCATGTGTATCAATTTATAAGTATTTTTGTCATATTTTATTAGACATTTTTTATTAAAACATATATTTAAAGAAAGCGCGTTGTTATTTTTCGACCTATCATCATCACATTCAACAGAAGAGTTGCAATGGTTTATAATCTTGGTTTACTGGAATGACAAAATAATCAAACAATTCATCGCTCTTTGTATTATTAAGTACGTATTACAAATAAAATAGTAATCCATTTTGTGACACGATCGCAGCATTAGTATAGAACATAGAAGATAGAATATTTGTTAAGTTGCAAGAGTAAAAGAGAGTAACCACGCGACACGATGTGTTAAAGAGAAAAGAGAAGAAGAGAAGAGAAAAGAAGTTCCACGAAAGCAGCAATTACTGCGCTGCCACGTATCTGCTACCCAAAAATTGTTCCCCATTTTGGTTACAGGCACGTAATGAAACCGTAACAACTACCTGCTTGTGACTATTTGCAAAAACTTGATAGTCTCACTGGTAGTTGCTGGTACGTAGCGATGACTAAAAATTCTGCTTGGGTATTCATATGAGCACTTTTATCTAGACTGGACAAAGAAACCAGCGCCAATAAAGATATGGTATCTGAAATACTTAATTGAGGGATAGCCATAAGAAATCGACGGCACTAATTGGTGCCATATTAGTACCGTCTAAAATGGTTTTTGGACTCTTTGACATGTTTTAACTTTTGAGAAATTTGAAGGAAATCCATACGCAATCGACGGCGCTAATTGGCGCTATACTAACACCGTCGATTGCGTACAGATATCCTTCAATTTTTTTTTCAAAAGTTGAGACAGGTCAAAGAGAAGTACATTTTTGGACGGCTCTATATTAGCGCAGTGGATTGCGTATGGATATACTTCAAATTTTTCAAAAGTTGAGAGAGATACATTTTCGGACGGATAAGTACCTACTTCAGAAATCTTTATTGACGCTGGTTTTCTTGTTCAGTCTAGATGAAAGTGCATATATACGCAGTGTGTTTCAGTTCACAGTTTGGCATCCCTGTATTTTTGTTTTTATAAGCTAATTAATTTCAAATCAGGTATAGAAACCCTTAAAATTTTGTGGGAACTAAAAACCCCATTTGTTATCAACCACCAGTCTACTACGATCGAAGATAAATGCAAAAAATCAAAAAACATGTTAGGCCTTGTTTAATATTGTTAAAGTCGTTAAAATTCGTAATTTATTTCAAATAGTTATTTTTCAAGATATGTATTTTAACCAAAATTTGGATTTATGGTTTTCAGGTGGTCCAGAACAAATCGCGTAACGACTTTTACGATTAATCAAGGCCTACTATGTTTTTCGATTTTTTGCATTTCGATCGTAGTATGCTGGTGGTTTCTAATAAATAGGATTTTTAATTACACACAAATCTATACTCAATAAGAATTTGGAATTGTTTCGATTATAAATAGCAAAGATACAGGGGTATTAAGCTGAAATAAAACTTTTAATACAATTCTAATAATGTATTAATATAATTATTATAGAAGATATTTTTTAACCAAAATTTGGTTTTGGGGTTTTCAAGAGTCCCAGGACAAATTTCCGTAACGACTTTTAGGATTAAATAAGGCCTAATATGTTTTTTAAATTTTTTACATTTATCTTCGATCGTAGTAGGCTGGTGGTTTATAATAAATGAGGTTCATAAGTGCCCATAAATTTATTTTATGTCCGGTCGGGCGATTATGACCTACTTAGTGGTCTGTTTTTAGAGCGCAAGTTGTTAAATTAGAGCTCTAGGGCTCTAAAAATCTTTAGAGCCCGGTAGAAAACTATCTGCCCTTGTTTACGCCGTCTCCATAGTAATAACAGTAGTTATATACCGTTGCACCTACCTACTTGAAGTTTTATCGCTGCACCTACCTACTTGAAGTTTTGCACTTTTCAAATTATTTTTATTTTAAAATTAAATATTAATTTAAACTTAGACCGGGCATAAACTAACGTAAGCATTTCGGGCTTAATTAGTGTTTTAGATCCCTTTATCGTCTTAGCGCCTTCGGCTTTCGCCTCAAGCGCTAACTGACGCTGCGGGCTCTAACACACTTAATTAAGACCTTAATACATAATATACTTTTTATACTTGCGTGTCCTAATGAACTCCATTAGGACACGCATTTGGGTGTCCTAATGAGATTTATTAAAGTACTGGAAACAGTAAAATTTTGTTTTTTAAAGTTGGTCGCACCTAACAGCTGTTCTTAAATGTCAAACTTATATTTAAAAGTGCGGTTATGTTATGTGATAGAATGCCCAACTTTTAAAATATAAAATAAACATACACAAAATAAATTAATTTAATTAAAAATTATTTAATAAATTCACAAATTATTCTTTATACATCTTTTGTATTAAAAGTACAGTTATTATACACTTTGATTTTAACAGCAGAAGTGTCCTGGACATTAATCTGAAGGTAAATTTTGCCCCTCAACAATGTTTTGTTGACTCGTTATTGGGTTGCTGCTGAAAGTGTGTGATTCTTCATGTAAAAATGAAGCAGTGGAAGACTGGTCAATTACCACTTGAGCCGTTGAAGTGGAAGTACATGGCTTATTAGATAGCAATTCAGCTACCTCCATTTTTTTTAACTGAAGCATCAATACAGCCCTCAGCCACAGCTGAAGACTTCCAACATCCATGCCGTTTTATAGTTATTAAATCGCCACCTTTGTTTGCCAATTGGGAAGCACTTGAACGTCGAAAGCAATTACCTGTAAAAAGCTTCGGGTTGGCTAAATGCAAATAAGTGGCAATAATAAAAGGAACTTTTCCATTGGTGTTTATACCGATAGGAGTAGAAATACATTTTCCATTGTGGTAGGTTATAAAAAACCGCCTGTGGTTTATTTTCTTAGGCCTTAGGCTCAAATATTGCTTAATTAGATCAATCCACAGTTTCTCTGTAATTAAGAATTCTCTTCGAACTTTATTTTTTGTTTTTGTTACAGTCACAGTGAACACCTTTGACCACAATATCGTCTAATAACATGTTGGTCAATTCATCTCTTCGGCAGGCACCACAGAATCCCATTATTAACGCAACCTTAAATAATTGAAATATATTAAAAATTGCAAGTATTTAGCACAAAATTTTACTTACTTTCATAGCTAAATGTTGGTTATTTTCTGCAGTTGTTATAAATCTATCAATATGGTTAAATTCCAATATTTTAATAAGATTAAGATTAATTAAGATAAGTTAATTCTTTTTAATAAGATGGAGGGAGAGAATATCTGACCATTTTACCTTCTTGTCACAGAAACTAATTATTAATTTTATAAAAACAAAACAATTTAAATAACAAATGCTGAAGTTGAATTTTCAGTGTAGCCAACTGTCAAAAGTACTTAACAAAATTTCACTAACAAATCTTATTTAAAACTAATTTATTTTTTAATAATTAACGAAATAACGACGCAAGTATAAAAAATAGTATAAAGTATTCGTTTCATAAGGCGTTTTAGAGCACTTGTCCGTTAGAAAACTCCCCGCTTCGCGGGTCGTTTTCTAAACTCGGACGCGTGCGCTAAAACCGCATCTTATGAAACTAATACTTTAATATAATAACTTCATAACAGCCAATCCATACTCTTCTGCAACATTTTGTCATAAGCGATTCTGTACCCATTTAAATCACGTGAGGTTTCTGGGTATATTTTTACATTTTGCAAATACTCTTTTGCCGAAAACTTCTCAATAGCTCTTGCCTGACTAATAGAAGGAGCAATCTTTGGCAACGAAATCTAGATTTTTCAATTTTTAGTGACCAGTAACAGTTTTGCTATATAATGTAGTTGCAAATTGCCATGTCGGGCCACAATAAAACTTGTTCAATTCTATTATGTACATAATTCTATGAACAATACTATAATCGGGGATAATATAACTAGTGTTATGATTATCATCGGTGATAGCCCGGGTTAAAACCGACGAAAATTGACCGAGTGCGAAGCACGAGTTCAATTTTCTAAAGGTTTTAACGAGTGGTATCATCGTTGATTAATCATAACACGTGTTATATTTGGTGAGAGAATATAATGAACGTTGAAAGAAAATAAACACTGAAACTTTCTGTCACTTTGACAGTAAACAATTTTATTTATTAAAAACAGGTGACAGTCAACATGCGGTGATAGAATTATCATCGATTTGATAGCCTATTCTGCGAGTTTGTTTTTGTACTTTCACCAATGAAATTAATAAAAAATGTACCATGTGACACGTGAATTATATTCTCCCTTTTTTATGCGTTTTTTTAAATAAACTTCAGCTGTCATAATAGATTTTCGTCAATTGCCACAACCACAATAATTTCTTTAATAAAATCTTGTCTTTGGAACAAGTTTTTCAGAATAGGAGATATCATTTCATACGATACTGTAGAGAACCAATAAAAAAACCTCAAATTTGGATGGTATCCATGGCAACTTGAAGTTTTTTTTTTTAAATCTTTATATACAATGTTGGTAAAACTTCGTTTTGAGTTTGAATTTTCATTTGTGAGCAAAGTAATAATAACGAATAGCGAAATATATCTGAGATAGATATTTATCGCATACTTGACGTAGTAACCTTTTTATTAGGTAAAATATTTTAAAACTAAAAAACTGGCGTTTGTTATTCTAACATGTAGCTCAGCAAGTATGTGTTGATATTTTTCTTTCTCAGATATACATGAACACGCTCGCACATGTTGGTCTGAAAACTAAAGTGTTTTATGCTAATTTTGCTTTGTATTGTATGATTTTCTTACCGAATATACATTGGTGCATTGATTCTTCTTGTAAATTTTATTTTCGTGACACTGCACTTCGTGTCGTACAGTTAAGACTAAAATGTTACTCAAAAAGATTTTCAGAAAAAATCAAGGCATTTATGGTATTATAGGTAAAGATATTTACGATCTGATACATTTAAACTATCTACCGGTCCATATGTTTCATCATCAATTACTATATAGTATATTTGATCGAGATTTTTCGTAAATTTTTCTACATACAGTTTTCGCTCATTTACTCAGAGAAATAATCACATCACTTTAGCAAGAAAATATTTGATGCTATTATACTCTCTTAACATCGCTGATAATTGTTTCGACAGTCTGCCTGGTTTTCAAGGTGGTCAGTGGAGATTTACGTCGCTTGTTTCTTCTCTATAGAGTACAATAATGCTTATACTGAGCGAAGTCTCATCAAGTTGTTATAATTTTCCGGTGTTATAATACACATGAGTTCAAAATTCCAAAGGCACCTTTGATTGAGTTACTTTTTGCTCATACTACAGCCTTTTCCTAGCCCTCGGCTAATAACGCGTCGGGCTAGAAATAACGCTTCTCGCCGTAAAAGCTTCTTTATGCTCTTAATACATAAATAACTATTATGCCTGGTCGGACGATTTTGACCGGTTTTTAGAGTGTAAATTGCTAAATTAAAGTTCTAGGGCTATAAAACTTTTTAGAGCTTGTTAGAAAAATAGCTACCCTTGTTTACGTCGTTTACATAGTAATAACAGTGATTATATACCACTGCATCTGTGTAATTTTAAAGTTTTACCACTGCACCTACCTACTTGAAGTTTAAAATATTAAATATAAAATTTATATTCTAAGATTAATTTCAAAATACTATGTTTTAAAATTGAGGTTATGTAGTTTATGTGCGCATTTCGAGACAGTGAGAACCGCCAATGGAAATATCTCATTACAAAACCGGAAACACCTACTCCGTCATATTGAGACCCCATCCCGGTCGTATGTGGTAGATGATTATGTTCCTTCCTACGGTTTTATATTCTAAGTGTACGATCGATCAATAATATGCGTATTTTAGGCATAAAGCAAGTCTTTTCGGACCTCGGGCCATAATAGTTATTTACGTATTAAGGTATGTTAAGAACGCACACTAAGACCGAAAAGAAGTTTTAAGTACGTTTTAACTTATACTATATATTATATCTTTTATTGAATGTAAATGATGCAATTGCAAATCAACATTATCAATTATCAATCAAAAAGTCTTAAGAAAAATACTGCGAAAGCATTCCCCTTGGCTACTGACACTCCCTTGACCGTTATAGCTCTTACCAAAATGTGGTAAGGACAACGGTTGTCGTCGTACTAAACAGTACTAAAAATCACTTAAAAAAATGCATTTTAAATTCTGGGAATGTTCAGCATTTGAAGGTAAAAAATTATAAAATCGTAGATGCCGTTGTCATTTTGGCAATAGAAATAAAGTTTTGAAAAAGCGGGTTGTTAGAAAAAGCGAGTTAAAACCTCTTATAATAGACCTGGAGTGTTACCAGGGTGTTATTGACAGCCAAACGGTTGTTAATTGTTGAACGTTATTCATTCTATAACAACATAATATGCTGAAAGATTCTTCTTGGTCCGTCGTTAATCATTCACATGCAAGAGATACACAGGTTCATATCAAGCATACCCTCTGTGTTACAAATGAAACGAAATCAATTGTCATCAGAAGGACCTCACTCTTCCCTAGGACTGTCTGAGTTTTCATTATATTGAATTTCTTCATTTTATTCTTCACAGTGTTGTTTCTTCTGGTTATTTTTTCTATTTTCTATCCCTTCCTTAATCGACTTTTCTCCTTTTTAGGTTCTTCCACTTTTTCTAGATTATGCTGTTTCATTTCAGACATACCATTGTTTTCTGGTGTCTCTATCAGAATTTTTGTTTTACCGGGTTTGGATTTGGTTTAATCATCTCAGGACTAGTAATAGAGAAAGTGCTTGGCTAACCAGAAGTGGTTGGCATATAGAACTTATATCAACAGATCTATTCTGATTTTCTTTATTATACAGTGAGTCCTCGTCCATATTATCATGCTGATCGTCAGCCTGCACCCTATATGTACTTCCAGAAAGTCTTCTTCGGTAAAAAAATCTCCAGGTTTATGAGATGCATTACAGATTTTTTAAAACCACTTTCAGGAATTTTAGAAAGTTTTTGGTAGTCATCCAGCCACTCAAATCCGTGTCAACAAGCATACTATTTCATGGGAATATTTGAACCACGATTCAACTCCACTCCCAACTGACCGGTAACTCGATCTTAAACCAATTATTATGACAACCAAGCATTTCAGCCAAACAACACCTTCAAGGACTAAAACTACACTAATCTACGGCAAAATCCTATAAATAGGTTATACATATCTTAGTACATACATTATAATGGTTTGCAATTTCTCTGCAATTATATGATGATCTTTTTTATCTTTTATGCAGATCATGTTTCATCTAAAAACATTAGCGGTACTCTATTTCTTTGGAAAGCTTTGTAAAGTAAATGCTCAAGATGATCTCCAATCCACATGTCCCCATTTTTACCTCTATGAAGGTATATGCAACGAGCCCGATAGGATGTATGGTATTATAGTTATTTTAGCTGACACAGATCTCAATGGCATCAAATTACGATTAGTATTCGACAGACCATCTATAAAACTGGCCGTATGTATGCACATATAGAAAATTTCAATTTGTTCTTTAATTAAAATAATTTTACTAAATTTGCAGAACTGGGTCGGAGAAGTTTCTACATCCAATAACAACAATGAATACTTTATTAAAAATGACTTATTCCGTTTAAAAGCGAATACACCTAAAATTGTTCGTTTTTATGTACAATACCATCTAAACCAACCTATGCCGAAGCTAATATTGTATGAGCTCAATGGTAGAATTGTTTGTTCTGAAAGAAGGTTAAATGAAAAGCCTCAGTATACGATACATTCACAAGAAAATAACATATATAGGAACGTGTCTGGGAGTACTGGAAATCGTTTTGCTCAAAACGATGGAAAACTCGAAGAAAACATTCGAAAACCAATGTAAATTTTTCGTAAATATTAAAATGATACAATTAATATAATTTTTATTACATATGGCAGAGGTCCGCACCGAAATCCGGCATCACCCTCTAGGACTGACGATGCATTTTTGTTTCCAGATGAAATCTACAGAGATAAGACTCATCATCTACACGTATCCGTGGATAATGATGACCTTGATTCCTACTGTGGAACTGTTATTGTAAGTATCAAAAGTCCCTGACATATTAGTTAACCAGAAGTACGAGGGCGGTCTGAATAGTGAGGTAAGTAATACAGAAATGATACCACAATGAACACATGAGTGCCATTTATCAAATTTATAACCTTTTATAAGACAGCTGTAAAAGTTGGAGCTAAATATATTGCGTCGTTTGAATTTTACAGTTATGAACAATAAACGAGATCGGTTGTTTTGTGAATATGGATAAAAAAGAATTTCGTGCTGTTATTAAACATTTTCAAATTGACGGGAAAAAACCAAACGAGATCAAAGAGAAGTTAGATCGTGTTCATGGCGAGTCTGCACCATCATTTAAGACAGTTTGATTTTGAGTGAATGAATTTAAACATGGTCGTAGAAGCACCGAAGATGAATCAATATCAGGACTTGCAAAAGAGGCTACCACTGACGAAATAATCACCAAAGTTGATGATTTCGTTTTAAATGATCATAGATTGAAGGTGCTTGTGATAGCCGACACTATTGGCATATCAAAAAAACGTGTTGGTCATATATTACATGAACACTTGCAAATGAGAAAACTGTCAGTAAGATGGGTGCAGCGTTTGCTTGACTGAGGACCAGAAACGAATTCGTGTAACCACTTCTGAGTACTGTTTGAGGCTTTTTAAGCGTAATAGCACTGAATAAATCGACGGAAAACGATTTATTACTATTGACGAAACTTGGATACACCACTACACACCCGAAACAAAAATTCAATCAAAACAATGGGTAGAAGCCGGTTGCAGTCCACCGAAGAAAACAAAAGTGGTTGCATCAGCTAACAAAGTTATAGCCACTATGTTTTGGGATGGTCGTGGTGTTATCTTTATAGATTATCTCCAAAAGGGCAAAACAATCACAGAAGAGTACTACGCGTCGCTATTGGACCAACTGAATGAAAAATTAAAGGAAAAATGTCCGCATTTGGCTAGAAAAAAGTGTTATTCTATCACGATAATGCACCGGCTCACTCATCGGCAATTGCAACGGCAAAATTAGTTGAATTACGATTTGACATTCTTCCTTGTGCACCTTACAGTCCAGATTTAACTCCGTCCGACTTTTTCTTGTTTCCAAAGCTGATACATTGGCTTGGTGGTAAAAGATTTTCATCAAATGAAGAAGTGACTGCAGAAAAAAATGAATAGTTTGATGCATTTAATTCGTCGTATTATAATGATGGGATTAAGCGACTTGAATATCGTTGGAACAAGTGTGTAGACCTCAAAGGAGACTATGTCGAAAAGTAAAATTAAAAAAACTCGAAAAAACAGTGTTATTCTATGTTAGTTACCTCACTTTTCAGACCGCCCTCGTAGATAGATATTTAGATGAAGCTGAAATAAACTGAAATTTGTCAGCAGCTTCAGGTTTAAAGTGTATTGCATTGTGAAAGCGCAAGCATTGCCGGATTTGGAGGCCCTATACAGAGACGTAAGGAAATACAAGTAACCCATGTAAATTACACCATAGAGGGTCTGGGAAAGAATAAAAATTAAGCACAGTTTGAAGCAAATGCATTGAGAGTTAGAGCGAGAACTTGTAAAATATTATCAAAGGGAACTTTCCGGATAAGTCTTTCAAGTGTCGGCAGAACTTTATTGTTTATATAAACTGGCACCAGCAGTTTGTTTTTACCTAAGATTATTTCGTGTAGGAAGCACTTTATGTAGAAAACAAGACGTCGCGGCATCCATAAAAGAAATTAGTTAATGTTTTCTTTCTTGTGGGAGTCCCTATCTTGGCAGCCGGATTCAAGGGTTAAAACAATACCCACTATAATATAGACCATGCTGATGTAGTGGGAAAGTCCCGATATTCGGAGTGTATTGGTAATCTTTTGTTTGGGAGCAGGCAGTTTATCGCTCTGACCGTCTCACGTTATTATATTAGAAGTATTTAAACATTATTTCGTTAGAATCTTTTTTGAAATTAATTTATTTTTTACAATTTGATTTTCTTTAATTTCACATTTCTAATTTATTTCTTTTTCATTATTTCAGAATTTTATGTTGTTAATTATATGCGATTATATGGTTATATTTAGTTTTCTTTTGTTTGATAATCTACTTTGGTTTTGAATCTCATATTCCTAATTTACTTTATTTATTTATTCAATTTTGTTTTGTCAACCATACAATATTTTTAAAATTATATCGAGAACTAGAACTTTCTCAAAAATCGAAAAATGAAAAGAATTTACTGATATTGCTGTTTCTTGCACTTAGAAGACAATTCACATTTGGATGTTTTCAAATATGAGGATTGTAATGATAATATTATCTATTTTATTTTTAAAAAATAACACTCCGTTTGTTTTGGCCATCTAAAAATATCGTTTTAATAAATTTTTCAAAACTACTTACTGATCAAGAACAATCAAATTGTAATGATAGGAAATTAAAAAAAACTCGAATCTAATAATTAAATTCAAGATAAATCATAAATATATTAAACAAATTCAGTAATTCATGTATGTACTTCGTATGTACGATGGTTTCCGGAGAAGAGCAAGCAGACTACCATCCCCCATTGCTTGTGCATGACTTATCTTACAATGGGCATTGGTTAAAATCGAATTCTTTTTGTATAGTTCTGACTGTTAAATATTTTCAAATTACCTAAAATTTTTGAATAAGAGAGTTTTTTCAACGAAAATCAGGATTTGAGATTTTTCTTAATTTCCTAATAACTTTTTTAGATATGGTAAGAGCTAATACCTTGTTCCGATTTTTTGTATTTGTTTTTATCCGTAGCTGGCCACAGCTTTCAATAACGGAAGATTATAAAAAATCAAATCAAAAATGAAAACGTTACAGGAGTATGTAGTAGGTCTGAAATGTGACACACAGATCTTCAGATCTTGATCTGAACCAATTGCATAATAACTTCAGTTGTTTTTACAGACGCAACCTTTGCCTTTAGTTAATTATTACAATGGCCCAATAATAACTTACGAAGGACAGTTTCCATGGTATGCAGCAGTATATCATGTAAAAGGGATGGGTCTGGCTTACATATGTGGAGGCTCTCTCATTTCGAAGTACCATGTAGTTACAGCTGCACATTGTGTTTGCTTCAAGAAATCAGGAAAACCACTAGATCCCCAAAATCTGGCAGTTTACTTAGGTAAAATATAATCAAACTTTTACTATATTTAACAGCTAATTTGCAGGGAAACATTACTTAAAGTTATTTTCAAGTTATGGCGTGCAAAATCGATTTATATCTGAGGTTATACCACATCCCCAATTTGATCATCAGACTTACGACGGTGATATTGCGGTTTTAAAATTTACTAAACCAATCGACATTACTGAATTTGTAAGGCCTATTTGCTTATGGCAGGATTCACCAGATTTAAATTCGATCTTCAATAAACACGGTAAGTGCTTGTTTGTACTAAATAAACCCAGTGCCGTAACTAGGCCATGTTTTTCCCGGTGCGAGCTAACCATTTTGCGCCCCCCCCCCCCAACGTGACTCGTTTTTTTTTATGTATGGCTTTCCCCTCGAAAAAATAGATCATACTTTATGATCCAAAGTTTAATTATAAATCATAATAATTAATAAAAATATAATTAAATTTAAAGTTAAAGTTATGTATTTAAACTCAAAATTACTATGATAAAATAGGGATGTTGTCACTTGTGACTTGCAGGTGAGTGTATTATCAAGAGTAATACCACAAAATTTTTCTGTGCAAAATCACCTACTATGCCTATATTTTCAGCTGATGTAATTGCTCTATCAAACACTGTCGCTATATCTTCATCACGTATGGTTTGAATTTGTTGGGTCAGTCCCTCTATCATGCTTGCTGCTCTGTCTACAGATATATTTTTTAATTGCATACACCGATTGACTCTATCTATACCAGTTAAAATTCGAGCCCATACATCTAACATACATAGAAATTTAAAGGTAATATTACTTAATAGACTTTTTGATGTTTCAATCGTTTCTGCATTAAAAGTATCATTAGTCAAAACATTTAAGGCAGTAACAACTTGTGGGATTTGAGTGTGCAAAGCGTTCACTGCCTTAGCTTTGGACGACCACCTAGTGTCTGCATAGCGTTTCAAAGATATCTTAATATTTTGCATCAAAACTTCCCATCGTATTGGCGATCCAGAGAAAAAAGTAAATAATCTTTGAACAGTACCAAAAACTGTTATCATATCAGATGTAACGCTAGCAGCATGTACGCCTGCTAAATTCAAACTATTTGCTGCGCATGGAACAAATTGAGCACGTTCGTTAAGTTCTTGAATCTTAGCTTGGACACCGTTGTATTTTCCGCTCATGTTACTTCCGTTGTCGTAACCCTGTCCTCGAACATCTGTAATATTAAGTCCATCCGATTCCAATTTATCTAAAATTTCTTTGGCCAAACCTTCGCCAGTCTTTTCGTGAGAGCGAATGAAGTCTACAAAACGTTCTTCTACCGTGATCTTCCCTCTTAAGACTTTCACATACCTTACTATTTGCGACATCTGTTCTAGACGCTAAACATCCGGGGTACAATCAAATCGAATTCAAAAATATTTAGCGGCTTTTACTTCGTTAATAATTTGTTTTTTAACAGCAGCCCCCATTAGCTCTGTTAATTCATTTTGGATCAATGGTGATAAATAAGACGCACTTCCTTTTTTTGTGAGAAACGATGTGCGATTTCAACTCTGGATTAAATTTGGCTATCATATTAACGGCACTTAAAAATATCCCCGAACCCACTTCACCAATTTTTTCGTTTGTTCCTCTTAGAGCTAAATTGTTTTCGGCACAAAAGAGAATAACGTTGATGTGGACTCTCAGAACATGTCGCTATTTTTTCTTTTCTTGATCTATATCAGCTTGCAGAGACGCGTCAATTGAAGATTTCAATCTTATATTTCTTTCCAAAGTTTTCCATTTGATATAGTTTTCGAGGTGAAGTGCTGAATTTTCATGATCAGGTATCCTTGGACTTAAATGTCGCCAGTCGTTAAACCCTTGTTCTGGATTTGCAAGTGATGATTCATACGGATTTTTAAACGGAGTTGAAAACAGAATACAAGGAAAACAAAAAATTGCCTGACTTTTCTGACTATACATCAACCATGTTCGCTCCAAAAATTGTCCGTTAAATAGTTTTCTTGCGAACCATTGTTTAGTAAATTTTCTAGTTCCAGATACAGGCTGTGACAAAGAAAAATCTGAATTTTTTCCTTGGTCGGGTCCTTGTTCTGCAAAAAAACAACGAATTGAATCAGCGATTAGGAGCCATGATTTTGGATCATTTCGATCAACAGAGACGATTGTTTTTTCTGGATGCAAAGACAGTTGCAATTCATTAGTTTCATACTGCAGAATAGAACCTACTGACTCTGACTTATTCGGTAAAGTTTCGTTGTCAGAACGCGGTAATGATGCAAAAGGTTCTAGGCAAACTTCGTCCACTTTACTAACTCCAGAATTGACTAGATCGCTAGTTTGGGAATTTTTAGGAAGATTGTCACAGTTCCATACATTCGGATTCGGATTAGGATTAGTTTTTGTCCAGTTAATCAAATCTTTATACATTTTTTGAGCCTTATTTCTTTAGCGCGTTTTCGTTTCCGGAACTCAGCACCAGATAGTCATGGAGGAGGCATAATTTCAATTTCAATGCCTTGTTATTTTTCTTACCCTAAAAATGTATTTTTTTTAAGTAAAATGGCATTTTAAAGCTAATTTAAGTAAGTTTGAAACAGTGATTGAGAGTTTTTTTACGTATTTTTCAAGCTTAAACGTCTTTTTTCCAGCTCTTGAAATATAGACAATTTTAAATTTCACTATTTAACTGAAGAGGGAATAAAATTCCGAGATGATCATTTTGAAAAGAGAAACCCAATAAACCAATTTTAATATTATATCTATGTATCTTTTATTAGTTTATTATTGTTTCATTTCAGGATTATGAAGTTTCACGAAGTAAGGCTTGAAACAAAAAACTCTGTAAATCACGTAGACAAACATCCTCGTTTTATAATAATATTATAACTAATAGTAGCTTTATGTAATAATAATGCTTTATTGGAAATCTATTTCGACATAATAGCTATTATAAAATTCTTAGAGACCTTAGAGAAAAAAGCATTTTGTACTATATATAATTTGGTAGTCTCATTTTCTTCCTGTATAGCACCCTTAATGTAACCTATATTTATGCAAAAGGCAGAACTTACCTAACGGCAAACAGAAAATTTTCCAAAGGTCGCTAATACAGCAAAAGTAAAATGTAAAATTACACACTAACCACTAACGCACAACCGAGATAACAACAACAACAGTTAGCAAACGAATAAATGAATAATGTTGCAAAAATTTTGCACTTGGTCAGTAAAATACGTGTTTGTTTATAAAATGACCCAAAGGGGCTAATAGTTTCTGTAAAAAGCAATAAAATAATCTCCATCATTCCATCCGTTTTTGGGTTTTATTGATGCCCTTGCCGTCTTTCCACCTTGTACCTATTTGTACCTATTTGTACCAATTTGTACTTATTTAACATTTGTTGGAATTTGTTTGAATAATTTCAGGTCAAAGCCCTTTGTGAAGTATGAATATTGACGCTTTCCAATAATAGAATTTCAATATTCTCATATATTTTTTTATTTAAACACCCAAATCAAAGAGAGCCCGACCGCCTTGAACTCATAAAGGTCTTGAAAAAAGGATTTTTTATTTTATTATTTTGTTATATACTAAGTAGTAAATAGCGTTCAATAAATTGAATTAAAATATTACTTTCTTGTAGGTACAATAATCCTTCATTTCTTCGAAAAATAACAAAAGTGGAATTGTCGGTTTAGTAATTGCAAGAAATCGGTAACAACCGGCCACTAGGGTTTCTCTCTAGGTACCTGGTAAACGAGACATTCAAAATATTTTATGTTTTCAGTTTATCAGTTTGCTTCTATGAAGACTTCATTTTGTATTGTTAAGGTTAAGCAATAAATATTCTTAATAATGCAGTACCGTACATTACTGTGAAACGCGAGAGCACCTTGCTTTGCGGCGGGGCTTGTATGACGTAACATTTAAAACTTTTTTTGTATTCATTTCATTTACGTACTTGCAAATTGCGCCCCCTTGAAGATTGCGCCCGGTGCGGGGGCACCGACAGGCACCACCCTAGTTACGGCACTGAATAAACCATGTAAGTCGCTTTTTTATCGTTCTTTACCGTCACCAGTCTAAGTAGCACTCGAATAGAAATTCATTTGATATGATACGTCCTATTTTTTTGCATGCCACAATTAATATTTTAAAATAATGCTAAATGGCATGTGATAATTACTTACGCCATGGTATATTTTTGGTACGTTAAGATTAATACGTAATAATTATTTATGTACAGTCTGGGACTTTAGTAATCATTCGGATCTGAATCTACATTTTACAAATTTATTTTATATTATTATTGTTTTCGTATATAATTTTTATAGTATTTATCGTATCATCAATTATTATATCTCTATAGTGTTACTTATTTCTCGATAATTATTAGCAATATAATATCATAGAAACGTCATAAGACGTTAGTTATTCATAACACATTCGTTACAGCCATAATACGTTAGTTACAGTTAATAGTTATTTAATAAATTAGTTTGTTAATGAAAGCGATTAATGATCGAAACTGTTTAAAGCACGAACGAGCGATAGGGAGTGAGTGCCTTTAATAGTTGAGATCATTAGTTGCTCATTAACAAACGAATTGATTACAACAGTTTTTCGTTGACCGTAAAATTCTTCGATTTTAAGATAGAAAATTTCAAATAATACCGAATCCAAACTTGTGCGTATATCTGGTTGCCCAAAGTAAAACATCATCAAAACGTCAAAATCACAAACGGGTTTATTAATGAAAAAGAGTGTATTAATGAGGTCCATTAATGCATCCTTTTTTCACAAAACAGTTACTTAATAAAAAAGAGTGTATTAATGACGTCCATTAATACATCCTTTTTTAGAAAAAATCATTCATTAATATTGACATTAACAAACGGTCAACGAAAAATGTATTTATTAATATGAGATACAAAATTATTTATGAACATGAATTTCAATCTTTTCACAATTCTGAAAATTAAAGGACACATCCTTCTGCTTCATCATAACTGCCGGATCTTCTGCAGCTTTACTAACAATATTGTTCCCAGATGATGCTGCACACATGACTTCTAATCCACTTGAGTTGTTCGAATTCTCATGTCTAATTGAAAATTCCGTTGATTTTTTAGTAGCAGACGAGGTAGCAGATGTACTTGCTATCGAAATCGATCCGACCTGAATCTTCTCTGCGATGGACACTTTCTTCGTTATGTTTTCTTCTAAGTACCCTCTAGCGACCTTGCTTGACTCCCATCCACCCAGCTCTTGCAGTTCTAAGACGTCTCCACCGGCGTTAACAAGAATAGTTGCTGCCGATCTCCTAATGCAGTGACCAGTGTACATAGATGGATTTTCAAGTTTGAGAAATGTAGTTATTTTTTCAGGTATTTTAGATAAAAAATGAATACTGCATGGCTGAATTGTACACTTGCCATTTCTGTACGATATGAACAATCTTTTATGCGTCACATGAGGCGGCCGTAATGCTAAATATTTTCTAATTAAAGCCACAGGATCAACGTCACCTTCAGAAACAATGGCAAAAAATCTTTTCTTGCGAGTTTTTGAGTCCGGAACAGTCACCATTATTTTATTATCTAAGATCTCAACATCTTCAGTAGACATTTTCAATAATTCGTTGGTTCTACAAGCTCCACCCAGTCCAATCAACAGCGCTACCTTCATCATTAAAAATACCTCATCTGGAGCTGTACGCACAAATTCATCAACTTGTTCTTTCGTCAGTATTAACGATTTTTTATGCCGATATCCAACATTCTTCTTTTTGATAAATTTTATCAAACTACCATACTTGTCAATTTGTATTATTTCCTTCAGTTCCAAGCAAGCTCTCAACATAGAATATTTCGGCCAAAGAGATGAAGGAGAATATCCAGTTGACAGTTTTTCGAAATAAGCCAACAAAACTACTTCCGCAGCACCTCGAACATTTTCTTTATTTCGCCACTCACAGAACAAACGAATTCTTTTTCATAAAATACCTTTGATCTATCTGGCAACAAATCTAATGTTACACTATTTGCTGCCTCTAAAATATTTGCGGGAACATCAAAATCTTCCATGATTTCCTTCAAAAACAAACTTTGACGGTTTTTTTCAATGAATGTAAACAACACTTTTGTTTGCATTGCTATCTTTGATGATACGATAAAGCTTTGAATATAACTCGAATATTAGCGATTTAACCCATCTCGGACGTTGCAGAGGCGACTCGGCTACGCCTCGTCGCTTAGCAACGTCCTCGATATTTATAAATCGCTTAATATTCTCGTTATATTAATAGCTATTCTATATTTATATATTATTTATACGAGTAATGATTGTAAAATCATATATTTCCTTCTAAAGTAATTTTTCTTAGCATAAAACTAGCTTCAGACCCGAATTATTACTAAAGTCCTAGACTGTACCAAGGATGTTAGGATGATGATAATGCTAGGAGGCCGACGATGTTCCAGCCCGAGGGCCTTAAAGGCCCGAGGGATGCAAATTATTATCATCTAGCAACGCTTGTAGTGCATACAAGGTTTTATTTTTCACGAGAATATTGTACAAGTAGAAAATTAGTTTTAATTGTTGGCGTTGTCAAGGACGGTACTTATATATTGTTGTGATAAAGAGGAGTCAAAAGGAAAAAAAGAAATATTTATTGTTTTGAATAATAAACTCTCCAACACTTGATGAAAGATAAAGGGTTACAAATTGCAAAATAAATTTGTTATTGTTGAAATTCACAAACACAAAATCATGCTAAAACAGTCTGAAAATATACACAACTAAATATCACTTACCTTTATAAAAAAATTCTCTGGCTATAATTTCTAAACTGGAAAACAAGTTCCATAAATGCATGAGACGAAATCAGGCGGATCGTTAATTAATTAGGAAGCTATTTAGATTATATCTGTAAAACGTTGTTAATGGACCAGACACAAATAAATACACAGTTAAATTTCTTTTTAAACATTTAAATGGATAAATTTATTTATTAACAAAGAAAAGAAATAAAAATTTAAAATTCCATGAAGAGAAAAGAAAACAACTATTAAAATTAAAGAAGATCAAATTAAATCTAGGTGTCAAATAGATTTAACAAAATAAGAATTAAGAGACATTCTAATTCTCTTTTCCTTTTTAATTCTTATCTGATCAATCCAACAATCTTAAATTACTATTAATAAAAAAAATTAAAAACTGAAAATTATTTTAAATTTTAAAATTATTTGGCGCCACACAAAAAAGTTAATCACCACCAACTTGAAAGTTAGCAGATTCCTATTGTAGTTGGTAAAATTACCTGCTTATTTGTTGATAAGATGTTCACATTCCATGTCATCCTTCAAATGGCTTTTATTTGTGATGTTGAAGATAATTATAATTATTAAAGTTGCAACACGTATCTTCCATGACGTGAGTACATAACATAATTCGGTTATTTGCAACAAGATTCCATCACTTTCCTTTAATTCGTTCCATACAAAATAAATTTCTAAACATTTCTCCAAATAATAATAACAGTCTGAACACCAAATTTTAAAAACTATACGTTTATTTCACTTTAAGTTCACTTTGATTGTTCATTTTAATTATTATTAATTAAATTATTAAGAACTTATAAAAAAAAATTTAAAACAAGATGAAATTTGTCATACCCTCACTTTGTTGACATTTAAGTGACATAAAATTCACCAACATAACCTCGAGAAAATAACGTACAAACTGACATGACTTCTGCTCTGTATGAAAATTCAAGAGCAAGTAACCAAATTTTCGTGCTGTGTTTATAATAATTGGAAAACAATTTCCAAACATCTTTCCCACCAAAAAACCTTTCTAATCAAATTGTTGACAAAAAATTAAGTTAATTGTTTTAATAGATGTTATAAAATGAAAGAGGAGAATTTTTCCTTCATTTTGGTACCTAACACGGATATTAAAATGCAAATTTAGAGTTAGGATTCATTGACAACCATCTTGAATTTTCTGACAAACGTTACTTCACAAAACTTCAAATAAAAACATTTTAACATTTTGCTACATCCTTTTCTTATCACAAGATTAATCCTAAGATCCTTTCAAACAAAAATTACCTCAATTTCGACACCAAAATTATGAATATAAACTAAATTTTAACATTCTAGCAGACCCTGCTGAAACGTTACAATTTTGGGATTTCAAAGGCCTAAACCTTTTCTATACAAAGTTCCCCACTTTAACATTCTAGTGTCAAATGCACCCTATAACCCGGTTAACAATATTGCAGTAAAATATTTTACTTAGCAACTCAAATAACATTGAAAAATGTCCATTTACTATGGAAAATTATGAATCGTCAAAGAAATAGAACACTTTCTTGAAATTCAATAATAAAAACTGTAAGTAAAGTAATAAATACTTGTGTATGCCTTCTCACCTACGTCTTTAATGATTTTCAGGTGAAAACATGCCATAAAATGGCTTAAAAATATCTAAGTGTGAAAAATATCAACCAACGACATAGGATCGTCCATCATGAAATTGATTTTGTGAAATTCAAGTGAAGAATCTGTTTAAGATTTATCCCTTATCATCTTATAGTGTTGTAGTGTGTATCTTCAACATATTTAATGCAAAGTTTTGTTTTTAAAATAAAAAATTGTGAAATTCTCTCGCCTGGAAGATAGGCAACACATCGTGCATACATGTTATGCGGGATGCCTATATCACTACAATATGTATAAAGCTAGGAACTTTTATGTTTGTCGGATGATAACAACTTTTACTAAATTTACAAAAGTCAAAAAGAGATATGACAATTTAAATTCAAATGTTTTTGTTGTTGTTACCAACATAAAAACAAAAAAGTCCTAATAACACTAATGTCTTCTAAAGAATAAGGTAGGCAGGAATCACACTGCTCGACCGTGTCGAGCGACCAAAATTTCGAACACATATAACTGCATGCGCACCGTCACAATGTTAGACCATCGGCCGTCCACCGCCGACAATGCTCGATCGTCCAGCTTGAAATTCAAACTGGTTGGAATTTTGGTCGATTGTGGTCGACGATCACATGCGCGTTACTGCTTTGCATTTCCAAACACGTGGGCGTATTTGCGAAGTTTTGTTTATCAGAACATAACATAATTTATGTATAAAGATTGTATGTATGGATGTAAAACTATTATGATTGTGTTTGTATAGTTAGTATAGCTCAGAATGAAATTTGGTTTTACATGCTGCACTAAAACATTGATGACTAGCGGATACAATACAAAAAATTCTGCTTGTTCCTGTTTTAAATACATTACCAATTTCATTTTCGAAATTGCTATCATCTATGTTACTCATGTTGGACATTTTATTAGAAAATTAATAAAAGTGAGGTTAGGACGAAAAAACCGCTCAAGGTCAGTCGACCAGTGTTATTTGAATATTTTAATGATCAGCGGTCGACCGATTTTTTTAAGCCGTGGTGGACGGTCGATGCTGGTTGATCGAGCAGTGTGATTCCTACCTTAATTTTATCTAAGAAATTTTTGCAGAAGTCGACACAAAGAATTCGTGGATCACGCGCCCAGAAACTACGAAACACTATGTTATTTGTTGTGTTGTAATATACTCGTACTCAAACATATAATTTCTGGCCTAATGATCCAAATTACTATTGAACGTGACAGCGATTTCTATTGCAAAGTAAACGATGAGCGGGCGTTATAGACTATAACGCTCGCTTATAATGCCCTGGTTGTTATGGGGTTGTTTATATAATTCGTATCACAGATATATACAACGAATAATATGCAAGTGAAACATAAAAAAATATATCCTCTTTATCTTCGTCGTTACAATTATCATAATGGACTTTTACAGCCACATCTTTTTATTGTGTTATGCAATGCTTTTACGAGAAAGACAAATATTATAGTTTAAATTCGCACCATATGTGACGTGTTAGACTCCGAACTAATAAGAGATTTGTGCCGCAAATATTTTGACTTCAACTTTTCTAACCTTTTTTTGAAGTTGTGACGTGTTTGAAGTTATAGAATAAAAGTGAGAAACTAGATATAATTAAAAATTTGTAAAAAGGAGAAATAACCAAACTCATCACAGCTCGCAATGTAAACAACGTTTGCAGGTTAATTCTAACCTAAATAAGTCGATAATGCAGGTCGTAGCGTTACCGCCCCTTTTCTTATTGTTCAGGGGCTCTATAATAGTAGGGGAGCTAGCAACGTCAAAACCTACACAATTTTGTCATGAAAAACTGAAGTGCCATCGTGTTATAAAACCGGTCTCAGTAGGCTAAAGAGAGATGTAAGAAGAAACAAGTAAAGGCTACAATCTGTGCATATATTAAGAAAACATACGCACGGCCTTATACACAATAATGCATACAATGAATCAATACGCAAGTAAACATATACAGCCTGTTCGTTCTCAACCTCGAACGTATGCATTTAACATTGTATTGAACGTTTTTGCTGATTCCTGTTCGCCAAATTCAACTACAAGGAAGATAGTAGTATGAATAGAAAGAGAAAATAATTGCGCATCAAATGACACTAATAATTATATTAAGAGTGCAATTTCTATTTTAAAATACTAATTTAAATGTTGAATATTGTTAAGTATGACAAGTCGTGCTTTTGAAATTATTTCATTTTAGCGTTTGACTGAATTGAATAACAACTATTATAATTTGTTCAATACTTTAATATATGTATTGATTTAGTAGAAGTAATACATAAAATAATTTAAATACATAAAAGTGAAATGCACAATGTTAATTGCCTATGATCGACTTTGAGAGTAGACACCCAGTATATAGCCTCAACACTCTCAAGCCAATGACGATAATTAATACACCTTGTTTCTACTTCCATACTAAATCGTCTATTTACTTATAAAACACTTCTTCTTCCTAGACTTATGTTGACAATGAAAATCTGTATCGATAAAATTATGATTTTTTAGGAAATGTTATAGGTTGGGGTTTTGATAAAGCTGGTAGAGTGTTAGAGGAATTGGTAGCAACAAAACTATTTGTGGTCGCACATGAAAAGTGCATTCCCTCCTCTTTTCCAGACTATTACTCCCGATTTAGACCTGTTAACACTTATTGCGCAGGATACGCTAATGGTATGTATATATATCGCATTGCATAATTACTTCTTAATTTGTTTATTGCTACAATCTAGGAACAACGGTATGTAATGGAGATTCTGGTACTGGTATGGTATATCCCATCACGCAAACGTCCAGGTGGCAATTACGTGGAATAGTGTCAGTAAGTGCAATCTTACAAAATGTCAATCTGAAGTGTAATGCAACTGGATATACTGTATTCACCGATGTTGCCAAATACCTGGACTGGGTTAAAGAATCAGTAAAACTTTCGGAATAAATGTATACTATTTTAGAGATTACTTATAACATTTTATATTGGTTGTTATTGTAATCATGAAATTATTTAAATGTTGCTTTGTTATATTTTATTGCCTAAGTCATGCTGCTTCAATATATACGGTTTATTAAATTGCTAAGATCGCTTACATGGTTGTATTTTCATTTATTAGAATTAGATTATACAGACCATAGAGCAAAAGTAGGTAACAATAGTATTCGGTCGATCCAATAGGGAAGATGCACGTATTTTTTTTAATTTTTGTATTCGTTCGTTTTGGTTAGAAAAATATTTCCAGATAAGCGAAATTTCTAAAAACGCTCAATTTATTTGACAAAATTGAATTTAAAAATTCTCCTCATTTAAAACCGAATTTGTCCTTGAGCTACTTCCCTCAAAGCTATTTGATGTAAAAAGTAGGTACCGCTGTGAATGAGAAAAAGCAACATTGACTATCTACTCACCGTTAGATGGCACTGATGAAATCCAATAAATTGAATTTTAAATTTATATTAACAGAAATATTTTACACCACTTTAATTATGGCAGTTAATTACACAATAGCATAACGTACATTATTATACAAATTACTCGTTAATAAGTAGAAGATATTTGAACTTGAAAAAAAACGTTTTTCAAACTGACGGGAAATACAGGACTCATAACTTAGAGTCACTCTATATTTAATATAGAGTGACTCTATCATAACTGTTACATTAGCACCAACAGTGGGTCGTCTTTGGAACTGTAAGATGTAACAAAGTTTCATCCATTAGAGGACACCAGTATTGCATTTTAAATTTATTTAAATTTTCAAGGTTTTCAAAAATTAATTACTTAAAATTGATAATTGTTTAATGCATTTATAACTAATATTCTAACTAATTTAGTAATTACGTTTATGAAAATGCAAGAATTTTCTCAATTGCCGACATATGCGTCTTCCCTATTGATCTTACATGTCATTAAAAGTACGTGTAAAGACTACCTTACATTATGCATTAATTTTGCAATGCAATAAAGTGTATTGCTCAGTTAAAAAAGAACTAGATGCTGGGAGAGGGGGGAATTTTAAACTACCCTAGTAACCTCATACATGTTTTGTACATTTTTATGCATAATTGGTAAAAGGACGTTTTATTAATTAAGAACGGTTACTAAATTAAAAATCAAAAATATTTTGTCTAAATTAGGGGTATTTCTGAAAGCAAAAAAAGTGCTGTATTATTATTGTACAAAATTATTGGAAAAGGAAGAATCTAAGGAATTCCAATTATTGCGCAAGTTTCTGAGACAAGGAAATAGTATATTACAGTACAGTATATAAGTGAAGAAACTAAAAGTTTTACTCACGCGTGTGTCGAGATTACACACGAGGCGAAGCCGAGTGTGGAACGAAACACAAGTGAGTGACTCAGTTTCCCACGAGTGCTGTATAGCGTTTTGTTCAATCCTGCTATTAGAAATTAAAAGAATAAATAAATAAATTTAAATTTTTAGAATAATTGCAGAAGAATTAGGCGGCGGTTTTCGTTGTTCTCATCATTCGTCATAAAACAAACAATCAATTTGTCATTATTTGTCAACAAAGATCAATTCCCTGGTATTAATCAACCGATTTTTAACAATTGTAATGTTAACTTTCATATTTATAAGTAATTTTGTTGATATGTGTTACTGTTATGAATAAAATTGGTTAAATGTTCAACTTATAACTTTGCTTATCGGGAGTGAGTGAAAATTTTTCACCCACTTCTTTCGTTCACCCGTTGCTATGTAAGTAGGTTGAATGGACAAAACAAACGCTTTCACCTTTGGTATCTAGGTAAGAAGCAGTAATTTTCAACGACAGGATTGAACAATAGTATATTAAAGTAGTAGTTTCATAAGACACGTTTTTAGCGTACCCGTCCGAGTTTAGAAAACGACCCGCGTAGTGGGGAGTTTTCTAGAAGACAAGTGTGCTAAAACTTCTTATGAAACGAATACTTTATACTATTTTTTTCTATTTGCGTTAGTTTGTTATTAAATAATTAAAAAATTACTTAGTTTTAAATAAAATTTGTTAGGGATATTTTGGTAAGTAGCATAACAGTTGGCAACACCAGAAATTATGCAATTGTTTTTTACATAAACTCGCTTACTCCGCGCGACGTAGAAATTTTCATTCTTATCTCATATACACAAAGCCAGCTAGTAGCGGGTCGCTACTAAACAGCAGCACCTCGTTCAAATTTGCCAGGTGTATTATACGTACTGTTGAAAATTATTATAAATTCAAAGTAGAATGTATGCCAATATATTTGTGACATAAATAATTAATGAATTAAAGACTTGGATGAAATAAGAATAGTTATCTTTCATTTCATAGAATAAATACTTTATTTGTCAAAGAAATTAATGAGGTATAAATTCAATAGTATTTTCAGCAAAGAATCATTTTTGTTAACAAAAATAATTATTCATTGGATCTTTTGGATATTATAATTTATAAGGTAAAGATATATAATTTTATAAAACTGAATTTTATTACGTTAAGTTGATCGTGAGTTATTGCACATACACAACACAATGCATCCCATATGATGACAGTATCAAAATTTACAATTTCGTTAATAATAAAGTAAAAACCGTTACGCCCTTAACAGGGCTATTTATTATTCGGCGCATTTATGTGGCCTGCAAGACTAGTTTTGCAAGCGTTGCATTCTTAGAATATAAAACTGTAGGAAGAAGCTTAACTACCCGGCGCAATGAGCTTTAAAACTGACGGATATGACGTCGTGTGAAATTAGACACCATCTAAATCTGCTTTTCTCCCAAACTCCTACAAATACGAAACAGAGAATTACATTTCATAAGTAAGTATTAGTTAGTTTAAAATATTAAATGTAAAATTTGTATTCTAAGAGTAATTCCAAAATACTGTGTTTTAAAATTGAGGTTATGTAGTTTAAATATCTCATTACAAAACCGGAAACACTTGCTTCGCCATATTGAGACCCCAACCCGGTCGCATGTGGTAGACGATATGTTTCTTCCTACAGTTTTATATTCTAAGGTTGCATTCTAGTTATAAGAGTTCACTGCGTAAATAAAATAAGTTTGACATTCTAAGAACGGCTGTCTAACAGTGATATCAACTTTAAAAAATAAAATGTTACTGTTTACAGTATTCTAAAAAATTTCATTAGGACACGCAAAATGCGTGTCCTACTAATGAAGCTATTAAGACACGCAAATATAAAAAAGAAATTATGCGGTAGCTCTGTTGCAATATGTATAATCACCAGTACAGTAAACATATTATCTAGAGGAATCTATGAATAACAATTACATTTTGTTCACATTTTAAAAATCATAAAATCTAAATGTTCTACTTAAAATTATCATAAATATTAACACGAATGTTAAATTCAATCTGTTGAAATTGCAATCATTAAAAGATAAAACACAGCAAAAACAACCTCTAAAAGCTACGTCAACTACGACATATCGAAGACATTTTGATGTTGTACAACACCATCTATATTTATTGACGGGTTCCAATCAAGTTATTAGAAACGTAAAACCAAAGATAAGAAAAGGGTTAAGATAGGAAGCTAAGCGACAATGTTGTTGGTATTGCCATCTATAGTCTCAGGGGAAAGCAAGTTGGTCGGTAAAAAAGTAATTGATGTGTATTTGTTTGTCATTTCTTGGTAACCATTGGTAACATCACCTCTAAAAACTAGATAAAAACTTGTACTGCCAAAAAAATCATCTTCAAAGCACGATTTTGAGTAGTTTTTTGTTTTGGGTAAGATTTGGTCTCCAGATTGAAAGAAAGAAATGGCCTCGTGTTGCGTAGTGGAGAATTCCCGCAAAAATAACAATAATCATCCTCAACATACTTTTTAACGTTGCCAAAGGACGTAAATATGTAAGTATATTTTGGTGGTATTCGTTATTGCTCTTCAGGACTACTTTTCCTGTTTGTTTCAGTGCAAAGAAATGGATTAAGTTCGCTGCACGGGATGATTTATTAAAATATGTAGAAGGTAGCAGTAGGAAGAAGAATTTCAAGATGTGTAGCGAGTATTTTTTATCAGAACAGTTTAAATCTTGTCATCCACGCAAATTACTAAAGGCGAAACAGCATTATTTCTGTGTATAATCTGTATTATACAGTCATTATAATGTCTATAAACAAATCAGTAGATTTATTTCTTTTAGATTATCTTGAAAATTAAATAGGAGTAACTATTTTTTATGTTAGAATATAAGTTAACTAGTTTAAATAAAAAGTAAAATATTTATCTGTTTTATTTCTCCAGGTTAAGTCTTCAAGGTTCTCATAACTATAGATATTGTAAGAGGAAATCACGTAGAGTTTCAAAGTTATAAAGACGTATTACAAAACATATGGCATATGTTATAGATAGCCGCGTCCAGGACTTCTTTCTTACCCTCAAGTATACTTTTCTATTTTGTTGTTGTATATTTGTATGTTAGAATATAAGTTAACTAGTTTCAATAAAAAGTAAAATATTTATCTGTTTTATTTCTCCAGGTTAAGTCTTCAAGGTTCTCATAACTATAGATATTGTAAGAGGAAATCACGTAGAGTTTCAAAGTTATAAAGACGTATTACAAAACATATGACATATGTTATAGATATATATATTTCGAAGTGCTGAAAATAATTACAAATTAATATTAATCATACGAGTTTACTATATTCAACGATGAATATCCTACAAGAGTATATAGTATATTATTACATATCTGCGTATTTCGAAACCAATGAAAATGGATGATATATTGTAAAATAACGTTAAAATATGAGTTTACTATAGATACGACGAATATCTACATGGGGCAAAATTATACACAGTAAGATGGCATATGTAGAAATCGTTTACAAGGGTAGTAGATATAACGAAAAAGGTTAAAAATCAGTTCAAAATTACATTACGTCTAGAAAAGTAGAAAAATTGGGGTTAGAATTGTTAAATATTTGCATTTTCACCATATATCATAGGTTTAATTTTTTTTATCTCTAATTTTATATAAGGCGTTTTGTATAGATCAGGAGTCTCACGATAATTTATTGTCATATACTGCCTTTGAATATTCTAAAACAGATAAAGCTATCCATGTTAGGGATTTTTAAATAACGAAATTTTTATTGAATCATTTAAGTGGTGTGAACTTATAAGTGAAGCTGGCTAGCAGAGCTCAGCAGTTACATTAAGGTTTTCCGCAAAACACTCTTCACTGTAAAAGAATAATTTTATTTATCAGGCAGTATATTATTTTCATATATTAGTACGACTTCATAATGTCACCCTATAACGTCATCGGGATGAAAGATGATCGTTGATGAGTTTCAGTACATCATAGTTGAGTCTAATTCTTTTTACTTTACATACTGGATGCTTGTATAGTATAATTATTTTCTCAACGCAGGATATATATCGATATTTTTCTAGTTTGATTAAATCCTATAAGTTATATTCATATCGCCCTTTTTATTCTGTTAAGATGTTTATAATAATCATGGTGAGCTTGGTATAAACATAATCCGATTGTACCTATTCTTTTCTAGCCGTTTGTATAATATAATAGACTATGTCTTTTACAAAAAAACTAAACGGGTATGGTTATATCTACACCGTCAATGACACTGCTATACAAAGGACGGATTTCTTTAAAGATTTAGGTGTCATCTTTGATCCTAAGCTAGATTTCGCTGCACATATACATGACATTGTTAGTCGAGCTTTTAAAATGTATGGCTTTATCTACCGAAATTGTAAACACTTTTCAAATGCTCAGACGTTACGAGCCTTATACATAGCCTTGGTGAGATCTATACTGGAGTACGGCGCGGTAATTTGGTCTCCCCTTTATGAATGCCATATTCGTGAGATTGAACGAGTTCAAAGATATTTTCTTAAGTTTTTAGCTTTTTCTTGCGATGGTATCTATCCTGAGATTGGGGTTAGTCAAATTGAGCTGCTTAACAGATTTGAGTTTATATCTCTGCGTATTAGACGCATTATTATCTTTGTAAAGTTTTTGTATAATCTTTTAAATCACAGAATTGATTCTCTTTGGCTCTTAAACAAAATTAACTTTCATGTCCCAAGATTCAATGCACGTACTAATATGTCATTCTACTTGGATGCAAGGAGAACCAACTTACTAAAAAAATCACCTATTACAAGCATGTGCAATAATTTTAATCAGATATGTAGCAAGTGTGATATTCACTTTGATTCGATTAATAATATTGTAAGTTGTATTATTGAGATAAATGTCTAATAAAAGAACATACTATGTTCAGACATTAAGAAAGTTTGTTACAACGTTATTCATATTACCAAATTTGATACATATATACCTTGATTTGAGATGTTTGTTATATACACACTAACTAAAATTAGTGTATAATGTTAGTTTTAATAATTATGTTATTATTTATTTATATACTGTATTACGCATGTTTATGTTTTTACATTAATTGTCGGTAGCTTATATTTGTATTTCGTATTTATGTCGAACCTCTACTGTGTTTTTGTAATTTTTAAATTTTTTTCCTGTAATTGGGTGCCCACCCAAAAATAATATTATAAAATATATATTATTATTATTATTATTATTATTATTATTATTATTATTATTATTATTATATATATTCCGCGTTAGACTGATTAATATCGTTATATGTACCGATTGTTATATTTCCGTGAATATTTGAGTTTTCACCAATACACAGGATAAATTTTTATCTCTAATTTTATATATGGCGTTTTATATAGAGCAGGAGTCTCACGATAATTTATACATATATTGTCTTTGAATATTCTAAAACAGATAAAGAACCCTGAACCCTTGTTAGGAATTTTAAAAATAACGAAATTTTTATTGAATCAGCTAAATAGATAGTGTACTTAACCCGTATTCAAATTTTCTACACATCTAACTTATACGGATTAACACAAGGGTGAGTAATTGTCATTTAAAACAATAATTTATGCCGTTTTTAAGATGATGATCTCTTAACAAATTATTTAGAAAATCTAAATTCCTTTCAGTCATTTGTAAGAACGTTTGTTTATTTATGGTTGAAAGCAGTTTTAAAGAATGTCGAAAACAACATGGCTAATTAGTTTGTACGTATTTTCATGCTAAAACATTTAGTTTGAAAGTAACTTCTTAAACAGTTTTAGCTACAGATGTTTTTGAATTTTAAAATAATGCTCTACAGTATTCTATATTCTTAAAAAGATTCATTTAAATAAATTTTTAAGACATCATAACCACCCTAAGTGTTTTCTTTCAAATTAGAATTTGCTTTACTTGTAAACCGTATTTTAAATGTTTATGACGTATATTTAAACAGGTCAAAATGCAACAGAGATAATCCGACAGGTGATTGACAGTAACTTTTAGAGTTACTTTGTATAGTTGAAAATAAATTTTTATTATTACGTTTTTACATGTTAAATTGTTTTCGCAGAATTACATGATGACCTATAGATCTATATTTAAATATCAAATAGAAATGACAACATAAGATTTATTTTAAAATAAATTTATGAGAGAGAGATGACAGATGCAAATGATATATAAAAATGAGATATGAGTTATGTAAATGAGATTTAATTCGTGAATGCTTATGAGAGATGAGAGAGGTGAGATATGCTAATGATACCGTGAATTAATTTAATTCGAGCATGCGTATGAGAAATGATAAATGTAAATGAGAGATGAGATATGCTAATGATACCGTGAATTAATTTAATTCGTGAATGCATATGATAGATGAGAGAGGTGTGATATGCTAATGATACCGTGAATTAATTTAATGCGAGCATGCGTATGAGAAATGATAAATGTAAATGAGAGATGAGATATGCAAACGATACCGTGAATTAATTTAATTCGTGAATGCATATGAGAGATGAGAGAGGTGAGATATGCTAATGATACCGTGAATTAATTTAATTCGACCATGCGTATGAGAAATGATTAATTCGAGCATCCATATGAGAAATGATAAATGTAAATGAGAGATGAGATATGCTAATGATACCGTGAATTAATTTAATTCGAGCATGTATATGAGAAATGATAAATGTAAATGAGAGATCAGATATGCTAATGATACCGTGAATTAATTGAATTCGAGCATGTATATGAGAAATGATAAATGTAAATGAGAGATGAGATATGCTAATGATACCACGAATTAATTTAATTCGAGCATCCATATGAGAAATGATAAATGTAAATGAGAGATGAGATATGCTAATGATACCGTGAATTAATTTAATTAGATTAATTAATTTAATTCGCGCATGCATATGAGAAATGATATATGTAAATGATAGATGAGATATGTAAATGATACCGTAAATTAATTTAATTAGATCAATTAATTTAATTCGCGCATTTAATTAGACCACGCCTTATTTGAATATTAATTCGCGCATTTAATTAGACTACGCCTCATTTGAATATTAATTAGATCGCGGGTCATTTGCATAAAAAGGGTGGGGGTCATCTCAACTGTCCCAATACCTACTCATACAGTCAGCATACGGTTGATATCTTTCTGTCTTTACTTTACCTAGGTAAACCAATCCTAGAGACAGAGTTTTATTCGCTATCATCTGGTTGAGATCGACCACTTTATCTTCAGTAAGTTTGTCGGCGAATTTTTTGGGTAGATATGTTATATGTTTTTCAGCGACAATGAACACCGCTCCGCGTCTGTCCCTGCAGGTGATAATTTTGACCTCTGATATCTCTGCTACTTCCTTCACGTTGTATTCATGCAATTTCTTGACGGGTTTTGCTGTTCCGGCTGATTGGTTCAATTCGTTTAAAAATTCCATTTCTTACTGTAAGCAATCGTAAAACATTTACATATCAGGCAGTTTAAAAATATAAGCAACTGAAGATAAAACATACCTGCTTGATATATTTGAAATAAATTTGTAGGATACAGAATTATCAAATGTTGATAATTTCGCGTCTTCGACTTCCTTGATACAGTAACCTGTTGGAATAAAAACTATGTGGATTTCACGCAAGTAGAAACTGCAGTCAGTCTATAACAAATTTCAAAATAAGTTTACACAACATCGTTAAAAATAAAAGCAACTTACATGATTTCATTTCAAATAAGGAAAATTAATATTTCTTATTGATGAATTATATTTCTCGGGAACTGTAGACGATCTAAATGGAAGCCGATCTAAAACATTCGTAAATCATTTACATACAGTTTTTAAAATATAAGCAAAAAATAAAACATACCTGATTTTAATTAAATATTCACTTGATGTAACTATCTTGATGGTTCGAAAACACTTTCGGAATGAATGGGAAACAGAAATTTCTGGGTTTTTATACTAGTTTTCGACGTTTGCGTAATTATGATGAACAATAGTTTTTAAGATAAAACAACTTTTTCTTTGAAAGCTGTTAGTTATTATAGAAAGAATTCGTCTTAATCTTAAGTAAACAATAATAAACACGTTTCTCTGTTAAAAAGTTAATGAAGCGTACATCAAATCTGTGTGATTCAGAGTTCTGAAACAATACAATTAAACATATATAGTACGTTATAAGGTTGTGTCTCTTTCAAATTATGTCCGTATTCAAATTTTCTACACATCTAACTTATACAGATTAACACAAGGGTGAGTAATTGTCATTTAAAACAATAATTTATGCCGCTTTTAAAATGACGATCTCTTAACAAATTTTTTAGAAAATCTAAATTCGTTTGAAATGTTCAGTCATCTGTAAGAACGTTTTGTTTATTTATGGTTGAAAGCAGTTTTAAGGAATGTTGGAAAAAACAACTCATGCAATAACATCAGTTTGAAGTAACTTCTTAAACAGTTATAAATACAGAAAATGTTTTGAATAAATTTTTAAGAAATCATAACGAACGACCCTAATTGTTTTCTTTCAAATAGAATTTGCGTTCCTGAGAAATAACCAACTAAATAGTTGAAAGCAGTTTTAAGGAATGTTTGTCAGTCGTATGAAACAATACATTTTTTACTAGATAATTATAAATGAAAAGATGCTATGATAATAATTACATGGCGACAGTAACCTTTAGAGGTACCTTATATACTTGAAAATAAATTTTTCTCGTATTATTATCCTAGATGTTTCTACATGTTAATTATATTACACGTATGTTTAGAATAAATTCTGGGAACTGAGGTAAAATCAATAACGAGAAATGACATGTTTCTACATGTTAAATTGTTTTCGTAGAATTACATGATGACGTATAGATCTATATTTAAATATCAATTAGGAATGACAACATAAGATTTATTTTAAAATAAACTTATGAGAGAGAGATGAGAGATGACAAATGAGAAATGACAGATGACAAATGAGAGAGGAGAGAGGTGAGATGACAAATGAGAGATGAGATGCAAACGATACCGTGAATTAATTTAATTCGCGTATGCATATAAAGAAAATGAGCTAGGTAAATGAGAGATGAGATATGCAAATGATACCGTGAATTAAATTAATTCGCGTATGCATATAAAAAAACATGAGCTAGGTAAATGAGAGATGAGAGATGACTAATGAGAAACGAGAGATGAGAGAGAGAGAGGGAGAGACGAGAGAGGTGAGATGACAAATGAGATACGAGATATGTAAATGAGAGATGAGATATGCAAATGATACCGTGAATTAATTTACTTCGCGTATGCATATAAAAAATGAGCTAGGTAAATGAGAGATGAGATATGCAAATGATATCGTGAATTAATTTAATTTAATTAAATTAGATCAATTAATTTAATTCGCGCATATTAATTAGATCAATTAATTTAATTCCCGAAATTCGCGCATTTAATTAGATCGCGCCTCATTTGAATATTAATTAGATCGCGGGTCATTTGCATAAAAGGAGTGGGGGTCGGCCCAAGTGGGGGAATACCTACTTTTTATTATTTAAATTTTCCCTGAAAAATTGTATTGTTTATACCCATTAAAATAAGGTATCTCGCAACAAGGATTGTTATTTAACAGTCTTGGTAGAATACAATAATAAAAAAGGGTGGCTGTAAATAAAGACGTTAGTAAAACGGATTTGACATGAGTCCAATGTTAATATCTCAAATAGTTTATATTATGTTATAGAAGAGGGTTGTTAAAGAATTTTTCCTTCTATCTCAGCAACCCATGGCTCGGTTTAAATTTTTCTGCACTAGAAATTTTCTTTTTTTATACATACCTTTTAAAATAAGCTGCCACAAAGACGGTGTTGTCATTTGACATTTTCAAATTATGGCTGCTGAGGTGGGGGGAATGCAAAATCTTGATAATACCACATTTAAATGTCCCCTTCGAGATATCAATCTACCAAAAGTTCCACTAAATGATCCCTTTTGAAAAGCAGTAAAGGATGTTGTCGACTAAATTCTAAATCGGAATTAGATAGTCTGCCACCTACGCGTAACAGATTTCCATCTAGAAAGGGTCTAAGTTTCCGAAAATTTTGAGAACATTCTTTGTTTTTCGCTAATAAGCGGAAAGTGCCTGAAAAATGGGTTTTCTGAACTAATCCTATCAAAGTGTGCTCAGCCTTTTGTAAATCAGAAGCAACTATATGTAATGGAGTTTTCATAATTCTACAAAATCTAAGTATGTATACTGTAGTTCGAAGTAACTTAAGCCAACTAGAACATTTTTCTATCAATGTGTGAAATGAATCAAGCTCAGCGTCTTCGACTGCTACCAAGGAAACTACTTTCTCTTCAAGACAAGTAGTACTATCTAATTGCGAAAAAGACTGAACTTGCCAGTTTTCCATATCTAATTTCAACCAGTCTGGTCCAGAGAACCAAACAGAATTGCCAACGAGTTGTGTAGGAGTTTGTCCTTTTGAAACTAAATCCGCTGGATTGATTTCACTACTAACGTGAAACCATTTTCCTAAAGGTAAAAGCTCGTGAATTTTTGCTAAGCGATGGGCGACGAAAGTCTTCCATCGATGAGGGGAAGAATGAATCCACTGGAGGGCCACTGTAGAGTCAGATAAGGTTAATATCCTATCTATAAGAATTCTAGATTCATACTGACTATAAACTACATGAATGAGCTTTGCAAGCAAGTGTGCCGCACAAAGCTCTAAACGAGGTATGGACACTGTTTGGACACTTTGGACTTCGAACATAATAGACTGACTGTTACGTTGCCATTAGCGACAGTTCGTAAATAAACTACAGCGCCGTATGCGCTTTGAGAAGCATCTGAAAATCCAATCAAATAATTCAAACTATCAGAAACAATGCCTATATGACGAGGTATTTTTAAATTTGATATCTGTGGTAATTCATATACAAATGCATCCACTTTTCTATTATATAAGAGGGGGGGCTGTCGTCCCAATCCAAGTTCAACGTCCAGAGACTTTGAATTATCAATTTTGCAGTCAGTATTATTGGAGCAACTATACCTAGAGGGTCAAATAGTCTAGCTATTGTTGAAAGAATTATTCGTTTGCTACAAATACTAGCGTCTAACAAATTAACTTTATAAAAAAGTGTATCCGACATTGGATTCCACTGAAGTCCTAATACCTTCAATCCGTCATCAAACGAAATTATTCTCGGTGATTTGTTTTCCGCGGGGATCTGATCTAATAGTTCTTCTGAATTACTAGACCATTTAACTAGTTCGAATCGTCCTACTCTACATAAGTTAATCATCTCAGAACATAACCTACGGGCGTAATCTAAACTAGATACTGAAGTACAGTAGTCATCGACGTACATGTCTTCTACAATCGACTGGGTTGCAAGAGGAAATGATTCAGACTCATCGAAAGCTAGTTGATGAACAGTTCTCAATGCCAAATAGGGAGAACTGGAAATACCAAATGCTACTGTATTTATCTGATAGACAGAAAGTGACTCTTCCTGAGAAAATCGCCACAGCAAACGCTGATAACATTTGTGAGATTCGCAAATCTTGATTTGCCTGTACATTTGACGTATGTCGGCGGTCATAGCTATCGGAAATATTCTAAATTTTAAAAGGATAATGAAAATATCAACCTGCAACTTGGGCCCTACGTACAGGATATCGTTTAAAGAATAGGAAGAGTCTGTTTTACAACTCGCATCGAACACTATTCTAAGTTGTGTAGAAGTGGAGTCTAATTTTGATACCGCATGAGGTGGTATATCATAACCAGGATATAAAGGCTCATTGTTAGAAAGTTTGGAAATATTATTTTGCAAAATATAGTCTAACATAGCTTCATTGTATTTTTGCTGTAAAATAGGAGAGGTTTTCAATTTTTTTTCCAAAGAAAGAAATCGTCTATGAGCTGTACTATATGAGTCACCCAAAAAGCTTCTTAAAAGCTGGTGCTACCGTATATCTACCATCAGAATGTCGTGTAGTTGTAGCCTTGAAGATGGTCTCACATTTTTCATCGTCAGGATTAATGATAGGGGTATAAATTTCTTCTAATTCCCAAAATCTCTGAAACAGGGTCTCTAGAGAACACTCAACAAAAGAACAAAGAGCTTGAGTGTCTTCGGATGATTGTTCCGTTGGAACTTTTCCTAAGACAATATATCCCAATGATGTTTCTAAAACCGTTGGAAAGCCTAGAGGACCCATGACTTTCTTACTACCTGCAATAATAGCGTAGCGAGTTCAGCTTCTAGTATACCATCTAATCTATATCTCCAGGGGTATGGAAGGTTTTGTCTGTTAGGGGCAAATTCTCTAGAAGTTGCAAAGAATGTAGATTAATTTCCACATTTGGCAGTTTATTCGAGATTTTGTCAATAACCAATAAGTCAATAGAGTATTTTATAAGAGGATCTACTGTAGAAGAAATAACTATACTGGTACGACCTTGTACGGAACTTGATATGTTACCTAAACCACAAACTGACAAATGATAATTTTGAACTTGGAATTTGAATTTTCTACAACATTCTACAACATAGTAATAAAATTAGCTTGGCTCGCTGAATCTACTAACAAACGGAGTTGATTTACTCTACCTTCACTATCCACTACATCAACCACAACGGTTGAAAGCAAAACTGTCGTGTTAGAAACTAATGTTGAAGAAGTTGAACATAAACTTGTAACAACATCCACCACTGGGCTATCCATGTTACCACTAGTATTTGGGCCACTATTAAGCAAACTATTGTTACCACTAGTCACCTAAGATGATTTTTGAAAATGTAGCAACGTATGATATCTACCGTTGCACTTATTGCAATTAGTTTTGGATTTACAATTTATTATTTTATATGATGCTAGACAATTCAAACAATAATGATTTGAGCGCACCATAACATAGCGTTCGTTTGGAGTAAGTGTTAGAAATTTGGGGCATCGAAAAAGTGAATGATCTAAAAGTCGCAAACATGCTGGACATTTCTTTAAATTATCACTTGTATTACTGACCACAAAGGATTGTACAGTCTTCTGTTTTGACTGATTACTACTAGAAGATTTACTACTACTAAAATTCTTAGAGCCTAAACTACCAAGAGCTTGAGCTTGTAATTTCACGAAGTCTATAATTTCTGTATAAGTTGGTAAGGTTAAACTTTTACGAGTTGTCTCGAAACTTTTTCGAGAAGTTGAATCTAATTTGGACAAAGCTATATACGCCAAGATATAATCTAATAAGTCAACAATTCCTAGTTTTCTAAGTGAGGCTATAGATGAATTAAGTGATTTAAAGCAGCGGCTGATTCCGATACTAATGTTTTAAATTCAAAAATTTTATCTAGATAAGAATTTGCGAGTTTTCTTTTATCTTGATATTTTTCTATAAGAGCATTCTAAATAATGCTATAATTGCTACCTATTGGAGGAAGACCTTGACACACATTGCTTGCGGGCCCTGATAACTTACTAATTAAGAAATTGATTCTATCTACATCTGTTAAATCAGGGTTGTCATGCACTAAGCTTTTAAAGCATTCATAAAAAATTGGCCATTCTTTAAAATCGCCGGAAAATATTGGCAGGGTGAGTTCAGGTAACTTTGGGGTACGTTTCGAACGTCTGAAAACGAATTTTGAAGTGCGCTAACTTTTTTTCGCTACTAACATCTCTACTAACGTCATAAATCCGCTGCAAACGCGTAAACAATGTTTCCTTTCTAGCCTCAAGAACTGCTAATCGTTTTTCGTCTTTTGAAATTGACGCAACTAGTTTCTCTTCCTGTGCAACCGACATGATTAATTCAACGTTATATAACCTATATTTATATGAAATATAAAACCTAACAGCGAAATCAATAATTGAAGTGTTGTAACAACACTGAACAACATATAACTAGTAAAATGCAGATTCTAAATAGTACGCTAATATAGCAACAAAGAAATTTAATCTACATCCATATTAAATTTAGTGTGCGCAAATAACCACTGGACTTGAGATGGACACACTGTATATTACTTGCGTATAAATGGACACTATTTATCAATATTTTATTAGACATAAAATGTAAAATTGCTATTTAATCTACTACATAAAATGTATGATTTTTCTAATTTTTCTAGGTAATAACAAAATCTATAAAACCAGCTTTTATCAACATAAACTCACCAGCTAGTGTTAACCAAAAATGCGGTGAGAAGTGACCAAATGTTTTCTGTATGATTTCTATTTGAAATCCATAGGTGGAATTTATATTGATAAAATATTATTTGAATTTTTTCCTTTTGATAATGGGCGGACTGTATATTGTGCACAAAAGATCAAATCATAGAATTTTGAGTACTTACCCATAAAACGGTGACTCTCTCTTCTTATGTAGTTGGCGGCGGGAAAATAGGATAGAGAAAAAGGAAACCACCTTAGAATAATGTTAGACTCTCATCACCATTTCATGAGATTGAGTCTAAAATATAATTTGAACTTCTGCTTTGAAATTAATTGGAGAATAGCAAAACACTATATGAGAAATAACTAAACACGAAGCACGATGTGCACTATAAGAATATTTTTACTATTCTGAAAAATCCTATTTAAATTTTCTTCAAATGTTTTATCTGAACACCTGCGTGAATTTATTACAATACGCAGTGCGCCATCTCAGTGATTCCATATAAAACTTTAAAAACTACATATACATTATACATATACAGTGTGATTATATGCACAAACCAACTAATTATTTTTTCTATTAATTAGAATAATTACTAAAGCGGGCAGAGGCCCGAACACTTACTGTCAGAGAAACTACAAGTAACCAACGAAGTAACTATATTTTTGAAATCCTGGACAAAATTGAAATTTTGTTTTCTTTGAAAAAAGATTATAGGTTAGCTATCAAAAGAATATATCCCATTGACAATCAAACAGAAGACACAAATTACATATCTATACCATATTTTGGCAAAATATCAGAAAAAATTGCACATATACTAAGAAAAACCAACAATTATAAAATAACATTTAAAACCAACACTAACACTTTTTCATTTTTATTTAATGCTAAAGACAGAACACATGATATCATGAAATCGGGCATTTACCGTTTAAATTGTTCTTTTTGTAGTTCAGTATATATTGGACAAACACTTCGAAATTTTGACATAAGATATAAAGAACACGTACGTCATTACAAAAATAAACATCCTAAAAAATCGAATTACGCCAAACACCTTTTAGAACAAAATCACACAATGACTCCTTAAAATAATATTAAATTCCTACATTTTTGTAATAACAAACGCAAATTAGACATTTTAGAAGCCTTTGACATATACAAACACAAACTCAGGGTACCTTTAATGAATGAACAACTTGAGCTCAGTAGTTCTCCGTTACTGGAAGTATTAGATATTTAATTATGATTATTATTATTATTTTATCTAGTTACCTATTTTGTATCTACCTTAGCGACGTGTTTGTTTATAATTATATTACCTTTTATAATGACAGCATAGCTGTCGAAACAATATTGTCAGGTTGTATTTTAATAAAACTGTGAAACTTTTAATAATCTTTATTTATTTCATGATTATGGAGTTCCACAAAATAAGGCTAGAAACAATAAACAAGATTATAATCTGTATACAAAATAAGTCAAAATGTGACAATATTACAATATTGTCACATTTTGACTTATTTTGTAAATAATTTCCCCTCTTTGAATATGTAATAATACAAATATTTTGTATTATATTTTTGATTATAATCTGTGCTGTTTTAACCATATATTTTGAACAGTTCCCAGTAGCTACTGCCACATAGCAACTTTAGTAGTGCATTTCATACCAAGAATTATGAAAAACCTGATTTTGTAAATTGTCAGCAGTTTTAAAATAGCAGCTCTTGTTGCTCTAAAATGTTTCGCTGTTCTACTTTATTCTGTATTACGCTTTAAAAATGGTGTTTCTAGTAAACACATCACGCAATCGTATTATGACACATCATTACCTTGCATCTAAAACAAACATTTGTTACTATTTTTCAGCTTAATTAAAATCCCCGACTTTTTTCATATATAATATCACAAGTGGTCTGATTTTTTCCGACAAAATTTGTCGTTTCAGATATGAGTAGCTTTGCAACGAAAATTACACGAGTCGACGCAGGAGACGAGTGTAATTTTCCAAAAGCAAAAGCTACGAATGTCTTAAACGATAAATTTTGCAAGAAAAAATTAGACCACGAGTTGTATTCGGCTTGACAATCCACCGAGCAAATTTTTATTTAGCGTGTGTAGTTAATATTAATTTAATTAAATTTGACATTTCATTTTGACAAGTGGTTTTTTCACTATAAAACTAATTTCATTGGTCCCAATTTGAAAAATTCTGTAATTTGATTGGTTAAAAATTTTCGAGTTGGATTGTCACTAATATACCTAAATGTTCCCGTAAATATCTTCTAAAAACACCGGTTTAGCTAAGCATATAAATACATAGCACACAAGTAATAAATCATATTAAAGTATGTTTTGAAATGAAAAGAAATACAGTCTTCGGTAGTATTCGCGACGGTAAAATAACATGTACGAATCTTGATCTTTCATTGATTGACGAAGCTATGAAATTCTACGCCTCAGTACTGCCTATTATTAGAAGAATTTACTATAACTGTAATGTAAGCTGGATTTCATAAGAAGCAAAACACGTTACACATATTTTACATCTTAAATTACCGTTCTGTTAGACATAAAATTCCTTCATGCAGTCCTGGAACCTAAATTTGCCGGATAATCTTTAGAGTCACTGCATCTAGTTACCTAGGCCAGCTGGTCGACCAAAGTAGCGCAAACCGGCGCCATATTGGGGCAAACAAAGCACGAAATTGTTAATTATTTGGTCTGTATTGAATTTAATCAAATCCACGTTTACTTTAAAAGGTTTTTCTTATTCTGAAAGATCAAACCTCTAATATGTCAAACACGTAAAACGTGGTTTTAATTTGCCCATTATTAAAAATCACCCTTCTCTGTCCCAATATGGCGGCGGTTTGCGTTACTCTGATTGACCAGCTGGCCTAGATGACTAGATGCAGTGACTCTAATAATCTTCAAATTTCAGCGCCACCTTTTCGGCAGTGTCCAAACTAAATTAGGAATCTTTTTTCCATATCTAATTCCATTGTTACAGAGATCATTTTTACCTGAACATAAGCACAGACATACTTGTGTTTATCTCCTTCATGCGTTTTAAATTAATGACATCTTTGTCTAGAGTTTACGTCTGTCGAACCTTAAATCTAACAATTTTAGAGTTCCAAAAATTAAGATTAGAAACTTTGGGACCACACCTAAGAAAAACTAGTGGAAAATTCGACAAAAATTAAATAGCACAGTGAAGCCATATATGTGTGCTAGGTGCAGAAGATTTCTTGTGTTTCTAAGAGCATTTATTCCGGTATTAGAAGCAATTTATCTGACACCGAACCTTGTAAATTTGTTAAGAATATGAGGTATACTAAAAAACAAATTTTTCTTTTTATTATATCAAAAATGTAGGTGTTTTTATATTTAGTTACTAATCTCCGTTTACCCAACAGATATAGTAATGAAAAACCAGAGACATTCAGATGCAACTTGAAACTTGAATATCCATTGGTTGAAATAAATGGGGCGGTACTCCATAAAAGTCTCATTTACACATACAAACACAAACGGCAAACGCCAGCTTATTTCGCATGCGTTTACGTCAGTTATTTTGAAAATTTCCAAAGTTTTTCCAACTGTGCTACATATTAGGTACATTAAATAAGTAAGTTATAATTATATGAAAAGTTAATAATAATAATGAGTTGGTTAATTTGTAGAATTTTTCTTACTGCAAAATTGTTAATTAAAATGGATGATGAAAACGTCAACAATATTCAGTTGTCACCACCAAAAAAACGGCAAAAAAGCACTTTTCTGTAGAGGTGAAATAAATAATTATGAATGCGTTTAAAGTGTGTGAAGAGCAGAATCCTCAGTGGAAAAAACACGACAAAGTGGAAAATGTTGCTAGATTGATAGGTAATGTTTTAATTTGCCTTCCAATCCACCTGCTTATATACTATAATTTTAGGAATTGGTGTGGCCAGTGTTTACAACATACTTCGTGAGCACAAGCAACATCCTGATTATTTTGATGCTCCTAAGGCGTATCATAGACCAAGAGCTATTTTGGACAATGTTTCCGAAGAAGTCAAAAATGGCATCAGAAGGCTTGTTCATAGTTTTTTTCTTTTAAATGAACCTCCCACTCTCGATAAAGTTTTAATGAAATTAAATGAAAATGAAGATCTTCCCAATTTTAAACGGTCTACTTTAAGAAAACTTTTAAAAGAAATTAACTTTAGGTAATTAAAACAACTACTTTTTACGGTATATAAAAAAGCTTGTTGTAGTTTCACAGCAAGATCTAGAAACAGCATTTTGAAAGAGAAGGATGATATCATTTCATGGAAAAGACGATATCTTCGCGAAATCAAGAAATTCCGAGAAGATGGGAAGAAAATCTATTATTTAGATGAAACGTGGGTTAATGCGGGTCACACTGTAAAAAAAGTGTGGGCTGACATGTCCATAACAAATCCACGAGATGCATTTTTAAGAGGGTTATCGACTGGCTTGAGAAATCCATCTGGGAAAGGAAAGCGGCTCATCACCCTTCATATAGGATCTGATGACGGTTTTGTAGATAATGGATTACTGTTATTGGAATCCAAGAAAACAAATGACTACCATGAAGAAATGAACGCAGATACATTTGAACAATGGTTTAAAAATATTTTGCCAAGTCTTGAAGAAGGTTGCGTTATCGTCTTGGATAACGCAAGTTATCACACAAGAAAAATTGAAAAAATTCCGTCTAGCAACACAAGGAAAGCTGACATACAAAACTAGCTGCAGAAAAAAACTATCCCCTACGAAGACAATATGGTGAGAGCTGAATTGTTATCTTTAGTAAAACAGCATGCACCTAAACACAGTGCTAACGTAATCGACGAATTAACACAGGAAAGCAACAGAACCGTTTTGAGGTTGCCACCTTACCACTGCGAGTTGAACCCAATTGAGTTAATATGGGCGCAAATTAAAGGTGAAGTAGCTCGAAAAAACACCACATTTAAATTACTGGATGTCAAAAATCTCTTCCTTGAAGCTATTACAAATGTCACTCCCGACAACTGGAGCAATGCCTGTAGGCATGTGAAAGATGTTGAAGAACAGATGTGGCAAGTGGATATTGCAATGGACATAGTAGTCGAACCCTTCATAATTCATTTAGGCGACGCTACATCGTCATCTGATTTTTCTTCTGAAAGTGAATAAGATTTGCTGGTAATTGTAAATATTTTCTACAAAATTTATAAATTTTCCAGATATTCTTCATTTGTTTGTATGTTTAGTTTCCCCGTTTTTCTGTTTGAAATATTCCATTTTTCCTGCATCTTTTTTTGCATTTTGTCATTCGTTTGTTATTTGTATTTGTTATTTACTGTTGTTTTGTACGCATTGTGTTATTACTTTAATGTCAATATAAGACTGACCATAAATTCAAGCCACCAAAGTCTTATCATTGAAGTAAACCCATTTTGGACAAATATTGATGAACATATAAAAAGCGGAGTCAGACGAATCATTCACCAATTTTACCTACGAAATGAACCACCAACAATAGCAAGAATAATGCTTACTATTAATGATAACGAAGAACTGGCGAGTTCAAAAGCACTACTTTGATAACATTGCTGAAGGAAATTGGATTTCAGTATATATATATATATATATATATATATATATATATATATATATATATATATATATATATATATATATATATATATATATATATATATATATATATATATATATATATATATATATATATATATATATATATATATATATATATATATATATATATATATATATATATATATATATATATATATATATATATATATATATATATATATATATATATATATATATATATATATATATATATATATATATATATATATATATATATATATATATATATATATATATATATATATATATATATATATATATATATATATATATATATATATATATATATATATATATATATATATATATATATATATATATATATATATATATATATATATATATATATATATATATATATATATATATATATATATATATATATATATATATATATATATATATATATATATATATATATATATATATATATATATATATATATATATATATATATATATATATATATATATATATATATATATATATATATATATATATATATATATATATATATATATATATATATATATATATATATATATATATATATATATATATATATATATATATATATATAGACTTATAAAATGACTTATACGCACCCAAACGACATATGAAATATACAAAGTGGCACCCGGATTTTTCAATGCGGCACCCGTTTTGGGTGCCATAGTGTTTTATACCTTTTTCTACGGTTTTGGCATGTACAAGTTGTGAAACGCCTAGAAACGAATTTTTGTATGGGTGCCTTAAGGACGTTATATACCGAGTGATATACAAAAAAGTTCAGCGTATCACCACGAGTGGCGCTGCAGTCGATTTCTGTATATACAGAAGTATATGCCGCCTCGCAGTACTGGCACCCATCATAATTATTGTTCTACTGGCACCCGTAGCACATGTTTTACCGGCAACATCGCATTACTACTCGTTTTGTTTCTGATTTGCGTTTCGGTTTATTCTTTGGCCGCCGGTTTCGATGGCTGGCGACTGGCCGAAGTTATAATACTGGTCATGCTGGTCAGAATAATTTTAACACTAATTTAAAGTAAAAAGCTCAATTATAAAGCATTTCGTTACACTGAAAGAAATTTCAGTTTTTATAACAAAAATCTTTACGTTTGACGTTCAAATAAATGCATTTAATTTAAAATTGAAAAAATGCAGGTAGATTTAAATGAAAAGGCTATATTCTGCTTTTGTTTATTACTTTCAACTGATGTTTTAATTTGAAACACATTTTACTTTTATGTTAATTATAAATTTCTTGTTTGAAGTGCAAATGCGTTCTTTTATATGCCGAATCTTTTAAATGCTGGTTTATTAAATTTCAAGAAGGGTGGTATTTAAAATAAATACATGCTCTTTTTGTACATGTACATAAATGATAAATACTTTTAAAGTAAATAGAGGTTTTTAATTCAAGTGCGTGTGGTTTTAAAATAAAAGTATGTATAAGTTGTTACATGCAGAAATAAATGTATTACAAGTGCTAAGTTCTCAATAAGAACGATTTAAACAAAATTCCAAATATTCCATATAAGGATTCCATATATAAAATAATAAGTTATTATTTTATTTCAATAATAAAAGATTTTTACCTTTTATTTTTGTACTACTTAAGTGTGATGTCCATAAAGCATTAATAACAGTAAGTTGTTTTTTACTGAAAGAATATAATACATTCAATTCAACATGTGTGTTCTGCATTTAACGTCATTAACTTAAAAGAATGTTGCATTTAAAAAGAAAACAGCATATTATTAAATTAAAAACAAAACCTTACATTCATATAAAAAGCACTGCATTTAATATTAAATATTTGTACTTTATGCTTGAAAGCAGCAGATTTTTTAAAATAATTACAATTTACCATTCAAATAATGTTTATTTTACTTTTAAATTAACAATAAAACTATTTAAATCAACCTCCGAAATAAGCTTTGTATTTAAATGCACACTACATTGAATTAAAAATTCGAAACACTCTCAAAAGTAGAGCTATTTTTAAATTGAAAAAAATATTTTGTTGGAGCATTTTGAAAGTAAAAAATTTTGATGTTACCTGCAATTTTTTCAATTTGAAACAAAATTTTTTTCAGTGTATAAACAATGAAGTACTTAAATCGTTTCCACAGTCTTAATATTAAATTACATTTATTTTTAAAAATACAAAAAGATTTATAAGCAAAAGTTGTTTAGGTCAAAAGTTAAGCCCGATTACAAATAAAATTAATATACTATCGCAACGTTTTTAAAGTTTGCCCCTAAAATCATACAATTTCTAATGCCCACAGAAGCAATAAACATAGTTACAGTTGAAATTAAATTAGTTACGGAGGTTCAGACAAAAAACGCTAATTAAAAAAGTACATTATGCTAATAAATAACTGCAATTTTTGTGTATAATGTAGATATTGTTTGGAGTATCCTTCTGTCCCTTGCATGCCATCTTTATTGCATGGTCGGGGCGGTCAGGTAAGAGCCTTTTTCAGGCTAGAGGCTCATGTTGCCGCCTGCCTTCGATAGTCAGTAAAAAGTTTTGTTAAGTAAAATAATTGCAACTTTACATAGGCATTTATTTGTTCTTTCTTATAAATAAATGCTATAACTGTTTCATTAGGTATTGATTGAATTTCTTTTTCTTCCTATGTGGGGCGTAGTAATAAGCTTTGATTACTTTCTTGAGGAATATTTCACATTTCTTAAACTGAATACACATTTTAAAAGAAAACAAAATAAACATGACCGGTAACAGCCCAGATATAATTCAATAGAAAACCTGGGGATGTTTTTGACCCTTCGTAATAACCTAATAACTATTGCCATTCGCAATTTTGCGTATGATTCTTTGAAATATTTACCGTGATATAGTGATATCCCACCAAACAATTGACATTTAATATAACATTATTTGTTTTGTATTTCGGTTGTGTTGTAATTGTTAGACGTTATAAAACATTAAATTAATAAAATAAATACAATTGGGTTCAACTTGTAACATAATAGTAGTTTTTTAGTGGTATTAAATAGTATATTATATATCTGTACATAATTTATTGTGTATTAGGTATATTATTTTAACTGTTAATATATGTTGACTATTAAATATTCTAAAACATTAAATGAAATATTTCACGTTGCTTCGTAACTTGCTTTTTACGTCTAGGTAGACCATTGATTTTTGATAGGTACATAATTTGTTGTTTTTGATTAAGTAAGTACTTATATTGTTTTAATTGTTAGACAGTTAAAACATTAACTTCAATCAATAAATAAAATCTTGCAATTGGCTCCAACTTGTATAATACATACGTTCTTTTCTTTCAGTTTATTACTTTCTTTCAAGCGGAGTACGCATTCTGGTTGGAAATTTTGAAGACGGCTCGTACACGCGGTCAGCTTCAGTCAAACCTTATTTCATACAATTTTGCCTTTACCGTTCGTCCCTTGTAGAGTGCTCGAAGCCTCGAAACTTGCAAAAAAACACATTTTGTGGGACTTCGAGGTAAAAATGTATAAATTCGAATTGTAGCTTTGGTTCTGTGGATTCTAAAACTGCAACTTGTCAAAGAATTGTGTGGTGCAAAAGGGCACTATTTAAAAATTTCGAGTTGAGTACTATATGGAAAATAGAAGATATAAGCTACCTCTGTAATATTCGACTGATTTTCTAATTCTGCATTCTTTTTAGAGGTTTGAAGACGCATTTAAAAAGAATAATGATCCTTTTATTTATAAATTACAAAGTGTTGACTTAATAATATTTAACACTTTTGTTTTGACGAGAATCGAAGTAGATTTTTGATTACTGTATTTTTTATTTAAGTTACTCTTACTAGGAAGTCGTAAAATTAAAAAAGTACTGATAAGAATAAGAACTTTTATTATTGTTTCAGGCATGCATAATCAGGATTCATGATGATAATTTGTATCTGAATTTAATAATATCTTTCTTAAAAGCTTTTATTAGAATATTTCAAAATCTTTATTAGTTTAAAACATGAAATATAATATAAATACAAAGATTAATTAAAGTTTCACAAGTTTTATTAATATCTTAACCTGACAATATTGTTTCGACACTTTGTGTCATTATCAAAGGTAGATAAGATTGATAAACAAACACGTTGCTAAAGATAAATACATACAGAAAATAGGTAATTAGATACAATACATAATAAAACTAAATATCTAACACTTCTAATAAAGGAGAATTACTAAGCTCAGTTTGTTCATTCATTAAAGGTACAGTGCGTTTATGTTTGTATATTTCAAAAGCTTCTAAAATGTCTAATTTGTGTTTGTTGTTTGTTGTTTTTTGTTTATGTTGCAAAAATGTAAGAATTTAATGTTGTTTTGAGGTATTGTTTAAAACAGTTTAAAATCATGTTTCAAATGTTTTTTTATATATGGGGTGTCTTACACTCATTTTCGATAAAAAAGCATGTTTTATTTAAAAAACAACCGTTTTTGATTTATAAAACATGATTTTTGCCAACCCTGCCAGAGACGTTCCAGTTTGATCTTGATACATATCAACATTATGACTTTAGAGTTCCCCAGGGATCAAATCTTAGACCCCTGCGTGTTTTATTGCTAATAAATGATTTTCCTTCGGTAGTAACAAACTCTAAATGTTTTCTATTTTCTAACGATATAAAATTTACACTCCTGAAGATGGACAGAATATATAGTGGATTGTAAAAAGTCATATTTCAATATTAATAAATGCGTTGTTATAACGTTTTCCAGAACGAGAAACTAACTACGTATGGCTTACCTAATTGTAAACAGTAAATTGAAAAAAAGACAAATATACGAAATCTAGGAATATTAGTATCATAGCATATCTAGGAATATTACTATACCCAAGCAAACAAATGAATAATCCAGGCCACCGAAATCACGAGGGTGAAAATACTTAACGCATCGCAAAACACGCGGCGATCACGAGGCGAGATGCGGTTAACACATGCTCGAAATTCTAAAAAGTACAATCCTAACATACGTTGCTTACTTTCTTTAACAGTCGAGAGTAACACAAGATGCAGGTTACTCTCTTATATTAACTTAATGTATTTCACAACTGTTGATCATGCGTTGACCGAGATCCTTAATTTGTTTGTTTGGGTATAGGAATACCATTAACTTGGTTTTATGTATTCAATACAAATTCTAAATTGAAACTCTAAGGAGGTGAGCCTACGCACTTATCCAACTGGGATATTTTTGCCTTTTTGGTATTTTTTGCATAAAGAGCATAAAGATATTTAGAGTTCATTACATTTTTGATGGCTATACCTACATCCACATGTATGACTGAAAGATTAGATGGACGTTATTTTGTTGCTGTACAACCAGTACAACGCCGTTTATATTTATTGACGTGTCTCAATGCCTACATATTCCTAGTTTTCAGTGTTCCTGTCAGAATATATTTTCTGTTTTTAATGCCGTATAACTCATTTGGAAATCGAATATAAGGAATATTATTCCAACAATAAAGTCGCAACAGAAAATTGTGGAACAACTGAATAAGATCATACTCGTTAGTTTAACAATTAGATTAAACTGATTATTGCATAAACCCGTTGTGCGCCTCAAACAAGCACAAAAATATTGTTTACTATATTATACAGTGATTTGTGCCTGGTTTCTCCACAAGCCTGGCATACACGTTCATTTTTAATTCCTACTCACAATCAGTATATATATTTTTGAACTCACTATCTAGAAAGCAGTGTTCGACGCACTGTCTAGTCAACCGGGAACACTTGTTTCCCGGTTAAGTAAACCGGGAAACACTCAGTGGTGCCAACTGCCAACCCTTGCAAAATTTAAATACCTTTTTTACTGCAAAATTTCTGCCGAAAAACAATCTGTCACATTTGTCAATTGCAGTCATGACTTGCTTTGGTTTATTTTTTTAAATAAAAGTTGTGAAATCAGATAAAAATTTTATTTGACATTTATAACAATGACTACGTTCGTTTCAAAAAGTATTGTACAATTCTCTTGCGTGAACAATGTTCCCGCGTTCACGCATATGAAGGCCCTCGCTCCCTTCGGTCGCTCGTGCTTCAAAACTGCGTTCACGCGGGAACATTGTGTTCCCGCACTCGTATCGTAAATAACTATTCATTACCTGATTGTCTACTGATTACCTGTCAAACCTTTTAAAACTTACGAATAAACTTTTGCACCGGAAATTAAAATACTACTATAAGTAAGTGATATTATAGAGTAAATCTACTATACATATATATGTTACGTACCTACCAAGTCAGAAATTGTACAATTCGAGCATTAAACAGTGATTTTTGTACCGAGCGCGAAGTGCACAGACTACTTTGCACGTAATGCGATTTAACAGACTTGGTACTATACGAATTTTGTTCTGTTCGGGTTCTGAACAACATATTTGTACTGAGCTATTAGTTTTAAGCTTTCAGTTAACTTGGTACAATTTAATTTTGTACAAATCCCGATAGAGGAGTCGCCTGAATAACTAGAGGGTTTTTATGGTCCGAAATGCGGTTTACATCCTCGGTATTGTAATGTCTAGAGTGCTGGACTTTCACCCAAGCGCCCGAGGTCGATTCACGTTACCGGCAGATTGGTTAAGGTTTTCTGCAGTTTTCCTTAGCTGTGACACAAATGTGGGATTTGCGCTGTTCCATCTGTAAGTCGGCTGCAGCCGCACTTAGGGCCTACGTGATAATAATAGGAAAAGAGTATCGGCGTCCGCTAATTGCGTCTCCGTATGTTCTGTACTAGGAGTCCGCAAATGTCGGATCAGTAGTCTTAACGTTTCGGAGTCCGCAAATTGCGTAGGTACTTAAAGCATATTTATTAAAAGTCCGCAAATGGCGGATCTGTATGTTTGACTTTTAAAGAGCCGGAAAAATGACGTATCCTATATTTGATAGGAGTATTAAAGATCCGCGAACCAGTGTAATAATATCCTTTTTATACAACTGACGTTAAAAATTACATTTTTAATTCCGGCTACCATGATTAAAAATTGAATTTTATAACGTAGCGTGTTAGAAATATTTTTAACACTAGTGTTAAAAGTAAAAGTTTTTGTTTTCTTTGTTAGTAGAGTTTTATAAAAAATTATGTATGATATGCTTGTTAAAAGTAAGATTTTATTTTGTGAGTGGAGATGATTGAAAAACGAACGGAGCGAGTTTTTCAACTCCACGAACAAAATAGAATTACTTTTAACAAGCATATCATACATAATTTATGAAATGCTTGTTAAAAGTGATTCTATTTTGTTCGTGGAGTTGAAAAACTCGCTACGCTCGTTTTTCAATCATCTCCACTCACAAAATAAAATCTTACTTTTAACACTTATATCATAAATAACTATTTTGTGCTGTTGTATGTAAGAGATTACAGAGTTAGAAAAACCATGGATTGTATATTTATGTATTTTTGATTTATCTGAATAAAAAATAAACATAACGTGTGATCCAAAACAACTTTCATCAAAGATAGCCAAGGAAGAGAGAGATAGACACTAAGTTATGTGCAAAATTGATTCGGTTCATTTAAAATTATTAACGTCATTTTGATGTCAAACAAATCTGGCAAAACTTTCAAGTTGTGTATTTATAAGCCATGGTATTCACTGACTATCAAAAACGATGCATGTTAGAGATGTACTTCCGAAACGGTAACAAAATCAATGGTGAATGGGTTTACTCCATTAGAAATGCTTTTGAAGATTTTGTGGAAACTTTTCCAAATGTGGCCGTTCACTATGACACGTTCAGTCGAGCTCTTCGTCATATTGCGAATTTATATCGCGAAACAGGAAGCGTAGGCCGTAAGTCATGTACAGGAAGACCAAGAGTACGGAATGCAGACAACATTGAAGCTGTGAGAGGACTGATGGAGGAGCAGCCCCACTTGTCAATTCGACATTTGCACCAGCAGATGAATCTCTCATATGGTACGTGTCAACGCATCCTGAAACAAGACTTACATCTACACCCCTACCGAATACAAGCTTGCCATGAACTTCTCCCGAACGACTTGCCCCAAAGACAGGAGTTTTGTCAATGGTTCCTGAACAACCTCGGCGATAACAATGAAGCACTGGAAAAAACATTTTTCACTGACGAGTGTTGGTTCTATCTATCTGGGTATACCAACTCCCAGAATATGCGAATGTGGAGTTCGGAAAATCCGCATTATTTTATCGAAGCACCCTTACATCCGCAGAAAATAGGAGTGTGGGCAGCCATCAGCAAAACGCGCATAATAGGTCCCATATTTTTTGCAGGTTCATGCTAACTTAATTTTGATTTCTTATCCACTGAAAGTTGTTTTTTGGGTTATTTTAGGAACATTGAATGCAGAAAGATATAGATTAGAAATTCTGACACCATTTATAAACCAATTAACGGATGAGGAACTATTAGAAGGGTATTTTCAGCAAGATGGGGCCCGAATCCACACCACGCAAGCAAATTTGAATTTTGTTGCGGAGTTTTTCGAAGACCGCATTATAAGTTTAAGAACACCAATTATATGGCCTCCAAGATCATGCGATTTGGCCCCTTGCGACTACTTCTTGTGGCCACACATTAAAAATTCAATTTTTACCACACCCGTTGGTGACATGAATGACCTTCGGCAAAGAATTCTCAACAAAATTGAAGAAGTGAATGATGATCCGTGGATGTTGAGCAATATTTCGGAGGGTCTTAAAAGAAGAATTAGACTTTGTAGAGACGTCGGCGGTGGTCACATTACACATCTTGTTTAATAAAGTTGCAGTTTTTTAAAGAAAAGAATGGACTATGAATTATTTCTAAATTATTTAGTTTAAAAGATTTTTTTTTCATGTTGAATATGGCACTCCAGCGAAATGTCACTTAAAGGACAACATGCTCCACAGCTGTTGAGTTTAGAGCCTTTTATGACGTATTTTAGCAATTTTTGTAACAAGTACTTTTGAAAATGCTTGCTTTTTGTTGTGTTGTAGGATGTGGAAACCGTGGGGAGAAGAAGACAACGTGATTTTTTTTGAATACCCTCGGTTACACACTCTGCCGGCTCTTGTTTTATTAATTACACATCATTGTCGTCATTGTTTTAGAATTGCAAAATCACTTTAAAAACGCTAAAATCCTCCGATGACACTAATGGCAATTAACGCTTTGTACCTATGCCCCACAGGCCCCAGGCCCCACAGATATCATTTTGACTTTTAGGTGACAGGTTTGAGGTTAGGTACAAAATTCGACAACGACGTACGTGAATTTTTTCTAGGCTAACTTTGATGAAAGTTGTTTTGAATCACACGTTATAAACATTCTTAAACACGCTAATAAGATGGGGTTACATCGAGAGCACAACCTACTTATAGGTAGAGTTAACTATACCTAACACCTATTTACAATTAACACAGTACCATTTTGAATTTGAGCGAGGCAATTTAAATTTTGTAGAACAAATTTGATGTACTCGCATCAAACAAGAATTACACCTCAAACTGAGTTCATTCTCAATGCATTTTTTACAACTCATACAAAAGAATTTCTTAACGATCTCTCTTTCAGTTATTAACTTCTGCAACATCAAAAATGCAGAACTTTCAAAAAATATTTCTATTATTTTGATGTCAACTTCCTCTTCAAAAATCATACAATTTATAAGTTGGCAGTGTTTGGGTAAATCGTTAGGCTGGACAATGTATTTGTGGTATAAAATATTACTGACGATATCTTGATCACTGAAAATGCAAAGTAATATCTTTTTTTGTCTTGATGTTGATGTCTAATTTATAAAAGGTATCATTTTTCTTCTTTTCTTTAAGCCAACAACTGTTTTTGTAATTCCCTTTGGACGACCTTTTAATTTCAATTTTAATGGTAACTTTATTTTAGATAGTTCGGGATTTTTTAATGCAACGTTAGTAACTAGTGTTGTAGGGTCTACAATAACATCACTTTGTCTTTCCATTTCGGTCTCCTTGCAACTTACATTGTCATTTATCACAAATTCATTGTTGTTTAATATGCAAAGATCTTTAGAATGACTGTCCACCATTTCCTCAAAATTTTGTTCCACTAGAGGAATGGTTGTAGATGCTGGTATTTTATGCTGACTTTTTACCATCTCACTATCTACCTTGGAGTTACTACACTCGGGTTCATAAGTAATCTCTTCTTCAGGTATAATCATGACTTGTTTTCTATTATTCCAATTTTCCACTAAAAGTTCAAGTTGAAAAAAACATTTTTTAAAATCAGTCTCCCCAAATTCAGACATAACTGTGGCCAATTCCTGGCATTTTGACATACATTTTTTTATATTTTTGCTGCTGGGTTGAAATTGTTGTGGTTTCTTTTACATGACATACACTTACATTTTCGCGACGATTTTCATTATCATAACATTGTTCAGTAGGAGGAATAGATTGATCAGTGGGAAAATCAGATAAAACATTTTTGATGTAATATGACTTTTTGAATCTTTCATCAATTAAGGTTGATGAATATAAACTTTCATTTCTCCTTCTACGAACCGCAAAAATGTGGGAACAAGGCAATTTCATGTTGACTCGAAAGGGGCAAGGACAGTCTTCTACAGATACTTTTATTATGTCTAATGATAATGTATTTACCATACAGAAGTCCTGTTCTTCAGAAACTATTTTAACTTTTTCACACAACGTTAATTGTTTCTCAATAAATTTCAAAGCATATGGAGTAACTAATTTTGAATATAAATCTGTTGGGCTTCCTGTTTCATGTTTAAAGATTTTATTTCTATAAAACATCATAGAAGCTTTTCGTTTCCTTTCTGACATGACAGAATCTAACAACACCAAAAAGTCTTCATAAAACAATTTTAAGTTACTAAATTTTGAGCACACTTGCTTTATTTTTTGATTAAAAGATTCCAAGTGATTAGTGGTAGTAATGTTAAATGAGCACGTACCTCTCTTGAAACATTCTACCCATTCCTTCCTTATAATGTGCCAGTTCGCATTGTAATATTTTGTTACTTGAGGAATCTGTAATTCTAACAGAGATTTGTATTTACTGTCATAATCATTTTCTGACTTTGCAAAAGCAAGTCCCTGAAGGATAGCAAGAACTGTATCTCTCTGATATGAATTGATACTCATAGCATCCATCGTTATATTTGTTCGGAAAGATTTGAGGGTGTGAAACAAACACAAAAGTATTGAAGAATTAGGAAATTCTTGCTTTAAAACTTTTCTTTCAGTGAAATCTTTGTCTGTAAAAATGACTGAAGCTTTTTCCCATGATGAGTTGGAACTTTTGAAGATCTGAATCATATGTGATATGTTATCAGATGTCTCATTACCTAGGAGAAAAGTTGCGGCTACCTCTCCTTCTCCATTTCCATTAATTACCATAATTATGTTCAAAGGCATTCTCAGGTTATTAAGTTTATATGTGGCATCCAACAAGAACATTTCAGGATAGTTCTTAAAGGATGCTAACATTGCACTGCTTTGAAAATAGATACCAGTCAGAGTTTCATTTTCATCAGCGAGTATTGTCACCACCGCTCCTAAGTCTTTTTTCAAAATATCCACCACACCCTTCAACTGAAGATCTTCTATTGATTTTTCTCTGATTCGAAGGTTAGAAATATCATGGAGTGAGAGATTCTTCCCAGTTTTTCTATGAATGTAGTCTTTCAACAGTACCCGATTGCATCTCAAGTCAAGGAGATTTTTAACGTTTTGTGTTTCTTCAGAATTTAACCTTCGTTGCTTTGGAAGACATTTGAAAACTTCCTTATGAATTTCATGACTATGGTCTCTAACAATTTTTGACAAAACTAGACTCTGTGAGTCACTTGTTAAGGTAAAACACATTTGGAAAGGACATCCTTCCCGGCAAGTACTAAAATGAAATTCTACTATAAAAAAACATACTGCTACCAAACTATATATTACTTATTGACATACCTGACTGTTCTTTTACCTAATCCTCTCGAGACAAACTTTTTCCCTCCTTTTGCACAAGCATATACAATTCTATAATATTTTAAATTATCATTAACAGTTGCCAATTTGCGAGGACACTTCTTGGTTAAAGATTTTAATAACTTTGAATCACGTTTATATAACTCAATGTAATGCTCGCTTTCATATTGTTTTATTTTGAATTCTAGGTCTTCAAATGAAGAAAATGTTGAGTTTAGGTCTAATTTATCCATTTTTCAGTACAACAATAAGTACTTGCTGTGGCACTTGCTTAATTCGACTCGAATAGTGACTAGTGAGGTTATACTGTCATTGTTATCGAAATTCTTACGGATCTTTATAAAAATAAAATCACGATCCGCAATTTTCGGACCCCAAGAATAAAAAAATACAGATCCGCAAGTTGCGGATCTATAGTGTTCAAAATATAGGTCCGCAAATTCCCTATGTAATTTACATTTGCGGACCTCTAGTGCAAAACATACGGGTACGCAATTTGCGGACGCCGATATTCTTCCATAATAATAATAGCCCCCTCCTTCCCGCACAAGCTTATAGCCTGGGGAACTAGGCTATGGGTTAGCAATTATTATATATATTATTATTATAAATATTATTGTTGAGCCTCGTACCTACTATGAACAAGAAGACCTAAAATAGTAATAACAAGAAAAGAAAAATAGATATTTTGAAATACAGACTATTCTAGTATTTATTATATAAATATAAATAATAAATAAATAAATATAATTTTTGTGCTGTCTAATTTATAGTAATAAATAAATAAAAATATTTATTATAAATTCGAAAGCACAAAAATACGTATTGGCTGATCGCTAATTGCAAGGTTATGGAGAACAGGGGAGCTCCTTTTTGTCACTAACTTTTGTACCTGCAAACTCGTACGCTGTCATTCCATGAAACATGAAAGTTTATTCTTTCGTTTTTACCTTCACTTTCTATTATTCGTGCTTTGCACAAAAAGTGCTGTACGAAGTTGACTGAAAAGTTCAAACTAACAACTCGGTACAAATAGACAGAACCCGAACAGTACAAAACTCATAATACCAAGTCCGGTAAATCCCACTTCGTACAAAGTAGTCTGTAGAGTAGTAGCAAAATGTGAAAAGCCTGTTGACGTCATAAAAGATGCGCATTGTGTTCGCGCTAACACCTAACAACTTGACAAGTAAAACATACCCCTATTCAAATAATAAACTAAGTTCGAACGTAGTTTCGTCTAGTACGCATGTGACGTCAACAGGCTTTTCTTATTTTGCGATTACTTTACAGTTCGCGCTCGGTACAAAAATTAGTGTACAAAGCACGCATTGTACAATTTCCGGCTTGGTAGGTAACATACTAAGAAAACACTAGAATACTATAAACCAAGTAACACATAAATAGGAAAAAGTTTAATTTCTTCAATATTTTAAATCCTTTCAATATATAATATTGTTAATATTATGTTTTTTACAGAAACGGGTACAGAAAAGGGGGATTCTTATACTTTTCGTTTTCAAACGAATTCGTTATTTAAATATTCTTTCGGCAGTTAAAGAAAGTTGGTGAAACATTTTTACGATTAGAAGTCTTAAAATTCTTGTGCTTTGTTTTTCTCTTTGACTAATGCCGACGTAATTTAGTCATAAAAATTGTAACAACTAATTCATTATTCAAATCCTTGTAAAGGTAACTTAATCGTTCATATATCGCTTGCTAAGTTTTATACATTTTCATTAGTCGTACGTAGTGTCAAACATTAAGCCCAGTGTCGATAATTGGATAACATTTAAAAAAATAGTTGAAAACCTAACAATTTAAAAAATGTATTTTCCTATTTTTGATTATACATAGAGTTAATTATTTTTATATTGCATTCTATTGGGTAATTCTCAATGATAAAAATTAACCTATAAAGAAGCGACTACTTACTATCAAATTTCTATGAAGCATTTTAGAATGTTTCTTAAAATATTTATACTTGTTTATAGTTTACATGTTCTTTTTAATGCCTATTCTTGCAGGTTTTGAACCATTCCTTGGAATGTATTTTGATTGATATTTTTGTTTATATAGTTATTTAAAATAGAATGTACATTAGCGCTCATTAGACAATTTTTGATATTGCAGATTTTTAGTGGTAGGTAATTGCTGATGTTGGATTATTTACAAAATTCAAAATATGTTTCCAAAATATGATTAATACTACTCAAACTCAATACCCAACATGCACTTTCGTTCTCTGCTGCCTGTAGAAATCCCATTGATTAAGATCTACACAATAGTTCTTTCTATTCACGCTGATTCGTTGAGTCTTTTATCTCACTATTTATACCCTCTAATAGTTAGTAGTGCATGCGTATTTGAATTTGTTTATAAGTAAACTACTGCCGGACAATTTATAGGATGCAATAATTAAACAGTTTATACCATTGTTTCAATTTACATAATAGGTATGCACCTATCTTTTAAGAACTTAAACAGGAAATATAGATAACAACAAAACATTTAATTTTATTTTACAAACTAATGCAAAATATTTAATGTTACCATGTAACTTGTTACGTGTTTTCAGTCATTAAATCAAAATCAGGTTTTAGTTAGTAGTTCTATACTTTAATTTCAATAAAATAGCAAAGAATATTTGTTGTTACAAAAAACACATTATTTATTTTGTTTTTATAACACTCGATTCTGAGTTTTCTAAAAAAATATATGCCTTTTATTTCAATTCAATCATTAAAACTTTTATCCCTAGATGAAAACATTCCTAATTACCTAATTCCTAATTTCCAGGAGTCAAAGAAACTTTATTAAACATAGATGAAATATAACTATACCTACATATATACAAATATTACGTTATGGACATTTAATAAAACGCTGGTTTTAAAATATACATTGAAGTAGCTTTAAACAAAATCATGGACAAACAGATTAAGAAATGCCAAAATGTGCCTAAAAGTAACAAAGCAATAAAACAATAAAATTTTATTACCAATCGGTAAGCAAATCTGTAAATATCGGAACTATTAGATTTTGCGAAAAAGATTTTTGCTTTCGTGAGGATGCATAAACAGAAATATTAAGAACTCCAACATCTACTTATTTTAATAACCGTTAATTTGCTTTTGTTAGATAGTCATTGGCATAAAATAAAGCTAAGCAAAATATCTTGAAATGTTTAGAATTCTTTTTGTTTTTGGTTTATATCTATAATTAACTGAATTGAGAATAATTTGTTGTTTTTAGTAAAATCATACGATTTTTAAAACTGCCTTTTATTTTATTAGTAGCGCACAATGTTTGGTTATGATGTTCACAAGTATGGAGTATATAGTTCTTTTATGCAATAATGGCAATTGCACTAGATGTTTGATTAGATCATGCCAATGACTAGAAAGTTTACACATTTTTCCTTAATCCCCGTAGGTATTTCATAATTCACGAAGATTGGAAAGGTTTATTATAACATCTAAAAGTTATTGTGGTTAGACAATAGGCAAAGCAAATGCAATAATCCGAGGTAAACAATAAAAAGTTAAAAACTAGCGTCCAAAAGTGTAAAATTAGAAAGTGAATTATTCAAAAAATGTTGCATAAGCTTCCGTACTGTATATAAATAATAAAGCAAAAGGTAAAAGGGCACCCATAAATATGGCATCACTGGAGTGGTGCCACTTGGTAGAAGTATATATAATTATTATACAAATGGGTGCCAGTTAACCAGTTAGTATGTTGGGTGCGAGTTTAACATTATATATCTTTTAGAAAGTATAAAAGAATATTGTAGTTTTTCAACTTACTTTTTCTTCACTACTTGCGATGAGTCAATTGGTGTAAAATATACACCATTATCTCAACTCTATCAAGTGGGTGCTACTTTACCGGAATATGGGTTGGGTGCCACACTGATAGCTTGGCACGTATATATATATATATATATATATATATATATATATATATATATATATATATATATATATATATATATATATATATATATATATATATATATATATTGATGCCTGTTAAGCTGTCACGTGCCTGTTAAGGGGAACCTCTAGAATCCGAATCTCAAGAAAGGGGAAATTATTTCCCTTGTTTTATTTTGTCATATATAGAGTATACAGAAGATACGAACCGACCTCCAAAATTTATATATAAGAAGATACTTATAGTTCGCTGTTACCTCCAGCAGCGCTGCCAAGTGTTCGGAGGTCAGAAGATACCACCGTTATGTGCAGTTATATATACAGAGCGTTGACTCCACATTCCATAGATGCACATTTCATAAAAAGGTTCTCTTGTGGGTCTCCAGATGTTGAAATCGGGTGGTTTAAATTGCTCGCCGAGGATATTTTAGTGGCCAGATAACAAAAGAAAACAAGCGAGCATTCTCGATTTACTTATTTTTTATTTTTTGAGTTATAGGAAATTGTCGTTTTTGTATTTCTTATGAATTGTTATTAAAGATATTAAAAAGCCGTTTCGACACTATTAAAGCGTCTTTATGAGTAGCACTGACTAGTTGAATAAGGCTTTTCTAATTATAATCATTGATTTCTGGTTTACTTCATAAAGTTGTATTTTTTAAATGAAAACTTTAGTAATTTGATTAGAAATACTTAGATCGGTTATATATTAGAAAGAAATTTCTTTCTATAATGAATTGAAAATATAACAAAACCAGAAAAAGGGAATTCTTTTGTTATTGTCAATAAAAGTCAATAAGAACGCAACCAGTACCAATATTGCGTATAATTAGTATAGCACATTTTTGAAATTTAGATGTATTAGACATAAATCAGTTATGTAACGTAGTATTTGTATAAATATGATATTCTACAAAGTTTCTTTTAATCTCGGGAATAACGGTTAAATTGAATATGCTTTTATCCAGATTCCATTTCGATTGAAATAAAGGCAGATACTCTTTTAATTTTTACTAAACTCGATAAGAGTTTAATATAAACAAATTAAATATTGTGTTTTTTACAACAAATGCTTGTTGTTTCCGAAGTCACGCACGTATCATGTAGGACCATTGAATTTCCCGTGATTTGATTAACAAAAAGAGTTACCAACTTTATTAAGATTAAAACAAATCGAAACACAACAAATTAATCAACATTTTTATAGAATTTTTGCTTAAGACATTTTTTCCAGCATTTGTTGATCTAACGAAATACAGAATACGTATGTTACACCGTTATACATGTACCTACCTCTTGTAAATTTATGTTTTAACTTATGTTTTAAATAAAGCACTTACTAACGACAAAACATGTACGTTTTATGGAACGTGTACTTTAAGTCCACATTAAAGACAGGTTTAACTTAATGTAGTCTTTTTTGATAACATTGTATAAACCATAGATAAATAGTAGGTATATTGCGTTATCAGAATTAAAAGTGGCAGTTTATTTGACGCTTAATTATGTTAGCAATCGCGGCTCTCCATTTAAAACAAAATACCACTATAAGCTTTTGTTTGAAACAATGTTTATCAACCTTGGCACAACCTTACTATCCGAAAATGGCCCACTGCTAGACTAAAGTAGGGATGATAATTTGATACCAAGCTTGGTCTCAGACATGGAAAGATCAGAGTTACCCAATATTGGTTGTTATTGGCTAAAACCAATACGTTATGCAATGTTTTGGACAATAAATGACACCGATATCGCAATAAAACTAAAGTTAGTCTTGGACCGATCTTGAATGTTAATGTAGTACCAAGGCTGGTAATTGAGAAACAAAGCAACTATTACACAATCCTTTTCCTTTAATGAATGCTAGTGCAAACAAGGAACGAAGTCTACCATTACTGTTTCGCCGTAACTGAATGCAAAGTCGATTTTTGTGTTGGATATAAAATGTTCATTAACAAAATAAATACGAATAAATCGAAAATTCGTATAAATGATTAATGTCTTAGACTCTCAACACATATTGAGACCGTACAAACCTAACACTTTCATAGTGTACGTCTTCTTGTGCAAATACATATGTACAGTCGGTAAGTCAATATAGTTTACACTTTAGTCTTGCCAGTGTAAGTTTAAGTTCATAAAAATTCAGTAGGTTAGCAACCACTAATCCATCTTTACAATAAACCACATTTACAGAAATTTAGCAAAATATAATATGAATATTGACCCAACCTTAGCCGAAGGGTAAGAAACCAAGATTTTGAATTTTGAAGATTGCTAAAACTGGAGTTAGTTTAGCGAACCTAAGATTCAAAGTTGGCTAAGGTTTTGGGTGATAAGTATGTAACCGGCACTTGATATGTAGAGATTGACTAATTAGACTAGCTAAAGCAAATTAGCGAAATAGTATCTGATATTTGACTTAAGTATATTCTATAGGTAACTGGCATTGACCTAACGGGTGAAAATTGGCTGAAGCTTGGGCAAGTTGTAAGGAACCCTGATTCGGTTTCTGAACATTGGCTCCGACTTGTACAACGTTTAGTGAACCGAAAATTAGTATCAGGTTGTTGATTAACCCTCGAGTGACAATTAAACAACCGAGACTCAGAATCTGCAAATTGCTTGAAACGTGGGTGAAAATCGGTGCGTCCAACACACCGCTGGAAATATAGCGCTGCAGCAGTTTTCACAGCCGTCTTAGATTTAACAATCACCCAAGCAATAATATTGTTTGAAGTACATCATCATTTTATACATATAAAACGCTTAAAAATAAATACATATTAAACATGAGTTAGAGAACCAACATTCGATATCTGAAAATTCGCCTACACTTGGATCAATGTCGAGAAAACGACATTTGACTGTCCAGTATTCAGCCACGCTGGGGTTTATTCAAAGACCTTTGTTTTAATTTTTTTTCTTCTAATAAAAAATTGTTGGTATTGCTAGACCAAACTTCTAATCATAGAGAGGAGGCACTTTTACCCTAGTGGAAAAAAATAGTATGTTTTATTTGGATTTAAAGTGACTTTGTTTGTTGCTATTTACGAGCGATAAATAACTCCGCCTAAATAATAAATAAATAATAATCTTATCATGTGAACAACTCCGCTATAGGGTAAATACAAGTATTTTACTTAATTGGGCTCGATTCCTATAAGGAATCTAAATAGAATGACTTTAGGAGAGTTCACGCATCCTAGCAGCGATGTGCAAACGGGTTTTCCAAATCAACTATGTGGATTGTTTGACAATTACTTTAATTGTAATCATAATGCATCAATCCTAAATCCAAATATAAAATGCAGGGAAACAAGATTGGGCGATGAAAATTTTTCACCTATCTCTGCAAATGAGACTTGTCTCCAACTCTTCTTATTTCATTATGTCGAGCTGTTAACAAGTGTCCAGTCCTCATACTAAGGTCTTCCTTGATCAATGGCGACATAGATCTGGAGCTCATGTCCATTTCCTTCGCCAACAAACGAATAGGATAGGATGTTAGTATAGGATTTTTTTTACGAATAGAATGTTATAAAAAGAAACATTTTTGATTTATAGTTATTTATGTTATAAATCCGGCAATGAAACTTTACAGAACGAGTTTGATCTCTGAAGGAAGACAGAAGTCGCGTCTGAAATCTTGAAACGATAACTAAGGAGAATCATTTACAGGACCTATAACGTTTTTTTTCATGTGTTGCAATTTTTTCTCTTTGAACGAAAGTTCATTCATCCCCTGCTTTATAATAATCTAGTCATTCTATATAGTAGAGTAAATTTTTGCAAAAAACATGCCTAAGTTCTTATTTTTTACTATCTAAAGATAGAGACTTGAAATCTTCTGTAATGCCTTCAGTACTGGACCAGTATAAAATGTACTATGTTTAAAATGGGGGCACGCCCCCCCTAGTGGTTGAGACCCCAATTTTGTACCCTTAATTTAATAACGCAAACAAATTGAGCGAAATTTATGTTGGGAGGGTTCTTGGAGTCACTGATTATGAATCCAATGAGAAAATTGAAAAATTCAGAATGGCGGTCCTAAAATAACGGCCTTTGAGATTCAGAATGCGATTTACGCCGTTTCTATTGATTTTAGAGAAAAATTCATGTGATTTTGCAAAGGAATACACTATTTCGATTACCTTATTATGTAACCCCTTTGCTCTGCCCTAGTAGTAAAGTCAATTTTTGCGTAAGTTCCTATTTTTTACTATCTAAAGATAGAGACTTGAAATCTTTTCTAATGCCTTCAGTACTGAACCAATATAAAATGTAATATGTTTAAAATGGCGGTTTTACCCCTCGGGGGGTTGAAACCCCCATTTTACACTCCCAATTTAATAACTCGGGAAGTTTTCCATTAACTTGAGTGAAATTCATGTTGGGGGGGTTTTGGTGTTCCGGATTATGAGTCCAATGAGAAAATTAAGAAATACAAAATGGCGAACTCAAAATGGCGGTATTTGAGATTGAAAATGCGATTTACGCCCGTTTCTATTGATTTTAGAGAAAAATCTAAAGAGTCAAAAAGTGTTTAGAATGTAATCTTGCATAGGAATACAGTATTTTGGTTACCTTATTATGTAACCCCCTTCAATCAACCCTAGTGGGCTTCTCAGTAGGGGAGAGTGAAGGGGTTACATAATAAGGTAACCGGAATTATGTATTCCTATGCAGAATCACATTCTAAACACTTTCTGGCTTTTCATATTTTTCTCTAAAATCAATAGGACCGGCGTAAATCGCATTTTCAATCTAAAATACCGCCATTTTGTGTCCGCCATTTTGAATTTTGTGATTTTCTTATTTGATTCATAATCAACGACCTCACAGCTCCCTCCAACATAGTTTTTGCTCAACTTGGTTGAAAACTTCCCGAGTTGTTAAATTGGGAGTTTAAAATGGGGATTTCAACCCCCCGAGGGGGCGTGTCCCTATCTTAAACATATTACATTTGATATTGGTCTAGTACTGAAGGCATTACAAAAGATTTCAAGTCTCTATCTTTAGATAGTAAAAAATAAGAACTTAATGCAGAAATTGACTCTACTACTAGGGCAGAGCGAAGGGGTTACATAATAAGGTAACCAAAATAGCGTAGTCCTTTGCAAAATCACATTATAAACACTTTTTGATTCTTTGAATTTCTCTCTAGAATCAATAGAAATGGCGTAAATCGCATTCTCAATATCAAAGGCCGTTATTTTAGAGCCGCCATTTGCTTTTTATATTGGTCCAGTACTGAAGGCATTACAAAAGATTTCAAGTCTCTATCTTTAGATAGTAAAAAATAAGAACTTAATGCAAAAATTGACTATAGTAATAATAAAAATACGACACTTTATTTTAAACTGACGTTTGTTTAAGCCTTTCAGTACGTAAAGCTTCATGTCAAGATTATGACGTAAGGTTTTATTTTCCGCTACAATATGGAATTTAATAGAAAATATGTTTTAGTCGTAATTATGTAAAAATATAAACAGTTAATATTTTTTATTTCATTTCGTATTTCAAACAATTCTTTATATACCACAATTAGTAATATAAAGTATATCTTGATCTCCGTTGTCAATGATACCGGAGTTCAAGACGTTCTTGATCTCCGTTGTTGTTGGCAACGTAAATAATTTGATGTTGCATTATAGCCACATGCATGCATGCATGCTGCTTTTTATCTCCTTAGTTACGCGTATGATGACACAGACAAGGCAACTTGCTTCTTTATACAATAAATTCGGATGGATTTTAAAAGGGAGAAATTAGGATTGAAATACGAAATAAAATAAAACAACTTATGCAATACAGAGATCAAGCTTCTTTAAATCCTCAAAGATATTATAACGCCTCGGCTGGCGTCTCGGCGTTAAACATCTTCTTGGATTTAAAATATCGCTTGATCTCCTAATTACATAATATATATTACAAAATGAGTATTTCAGACTTATTCTTTCCTTCATCAAATGTAAACATAGTTAGAATGTCAATGAAAACTTTATTAACCGGGTAATTTGGTGAAATTTGCAAACTACATACCAAATGTTACATTATTTTGCTTAGTAAAATTATTTTTTTTTGAAAATTATATTAATTATTATATTAATTGTAATACTAAAAATATTGAAGATTTTAAAGATTTTAAATCTTTCTTTGTGGATGCGAGAATGAATATATCATATGTCATATGACAATTCCTAAAATAATAATCAAATAATAATAATCCAGTAAATCCGAAATGATCATTTTGTAAAAAGATGAATTTTTTATTTATACATAATTACGACTAAAACGTATTTCCTATTTATTTTTTTTCATATCTCAAAGAAAGTCGTTTTCAATTCAAAACTTTTTAAATGAAATAGAAATTATTATTTTATTGTTCTTAAGTATCATTAACTATTTAAAAATGACGTACAATTCAAGAGATCCCTTAAATTTTCTGAGTAGTTTACAAATATTTATTTAAATGCTGCTACTATACCCAAAAAGTGTCTGTAAAAATTCAGGGTAGCGTGAAATGGCCGAAACTACGCCAGGGGTACTGGTTTCGATGGAATTCTATATACCTGAGCGGTTTAGGTCTTGTACACAACGTTGCCAATGTGTGGAGCCTGCAACGTACCGTACATGATACAAAAAACAACATATACAGGCGGAGGTGACATCGTATTGGCAATTATACAACTAACAGCGACGGCAACGCCAGCGATCTACAGCTGAACTAAAAATTAATTTTGTGAGTATAAGTATGACGTTATCACCTCCAGACAAAAATTTGAATTTAGGCTTCTAACACCATCTATATGCTTATACAGTCGAAAAAAGGGCAAAACGTTGTCACCTCCGAAAACGGAGGTCACAACGTTATATATGAGGTGACAACGTATGCTGGGTATCTACTTTGGAGGTGACAAGGTACCCTTTATCAATATATATATATATATATATATATATATATATATATATATATATATATATATATATATATATATATATATATATATATATATATATATATATATTGGTTTAATCGACGTTGTCGGACCAGCTATATGATAGGGTCGTTAGTAGACCCGCATTTTTTTATTTTTAAAATGTGTATATTTTACATAATATTGATCTATTTCTGATAAGCAATATTTAAGATCCTCGAGGGGTAAAAATATATGAAAAAAAAATATTGGTGATATTTGACAGTCGTTCTTGAACCCGATACATATTACAGTGTTTACAGACCCATTAGTATAATTTTAAGCAAGCCTACCTACCCTACCGAACCCAGCAACGTTGCCGAATGTATCAGAGATAAGATTACGATTGACGTAATGATTTCGGGATGCTAAGCACATAAGTGATCTTTATTTTTGATGATTTGTTCGTAAATTCCATAAATAACCTTAAACGCAGAAAAATTAACGTTTTCCGTAAAACGATGTAATTCTGAAAATTATTATTAACGTGAGAAAATAGCATTGAGCCTCTTTTGTTCTAAAATACATAAGGTTTATGCAAATAATTGTTTTTTAATAATTTGTTTTTAAATCATTTATTTTAACATGATTATTTTTGTTTACAAGAATACAATTAAAAGTTTCGAAGACACGTCATGTATATGTGTTTTGAAAAAATAAATGTTATAACCAAATCTTTCGACCTCCTGAACATTTTACTGTTATGTTTTTAGCACAAATGAACAGTTTCTAAGATATGTATATTTTAATGCCACGGTAACAGTTCAGACAAATTAGTAAAAATAGAGGGGAATTGAGGTAGATCCTTGGATTTTTGATAGGCCTTCTTTGTGATATGTTAAATAACCCCTTAAAAGTTACTACTCAAAAGTGGTGAACCAGAGAAGCTGATGAGGGTAAGCCATGTCCCCAGATGATTTTTACTGTTTTTTTCAGAAACTATTAGGTTTATCAAAATGGAGCCAGTTAGGTAAAATAGGATTTTATTTAACTTTCATACCAAAAAGCTAAGAAAACTTTGTGCATGTTGTCTTGTTTCTGTGTAATCGAAAAACGATCATATGTCACACAGACAAATAATTTGTATCGGTACATATTATACGAGAAGCTTCGAGCATAACTTTGTGTGATTTGATGTTCATAATGAAATAGCTATGGAAATCTCGTTGAGCATCGAACGCGATCCTGGTTCAGTCTTTTTCTATCTCAGCATCTCCAGCAAAATCTACGAGGCGATATTATCATTATTATTGGGGCTAGTCATATGGTACTTCTCGTATTGGCAAGATACATTTTAGGGGTATACACTGTACTAATCAATCTTTTTACTGAACCTAAAACGTACAGGGTACTTCAGGGTTTTTGGATCTCTCTTACTTCGTTCTTTATATTGATATTCTTTTTTTTCTTGAGTGGTTTTTGTTTTGGAATTCTAAGTTCACGACTTAATTCCACGCCTGCTTTAAAATGTAGCTAGATATTTAACATTAAATGGGACTTCACCCATTTTACATGTAGGATATCTCGAGCAGATGATGTCAATTCCTGAGGGCCAATGCCTTTGATCAAAATAGGCCATTAAGCACAACATATCCGTGTTCAAAAATAAAATATTATAAAGCTATAGACCTTCAAAATAAAAAAGTCAAAAATGCAATTTGGATAAAATTTTGTGTTCAAGGACAGTTGTTATTAGAACATACATTAGTGTTATTTTGTGCTTGTGGTAGCTGTAGCGTACCCGCTACCGCTAGATACGGAATTCTGTGCTAGTGATATGTTTAATGAATGCACCATTGAATGCAAAATTTAATTCTTCACAAAACAGGTATACTTGACCCAAGTCGAATAGTGACAAGTCAAATATTGCCCTATAAAATGCAGAAAGAAAATAAAGGTAAAACGTCATGCAGTATGACGTACAAACGAAGTAAGAAAGATTTCAAAACAAGGTGAAATGCCCTATACGTTTCTATAAAATAATTGTCCAGTACAGGGTATTCTCCTAAAGATATTCTTTTTACTGCAAAATTATCATAATACTACAACCAACAATAACAACATCGCTTCATGAATTTTGCAGAAGTGATGCTAAGGTTGCACTGCGAACTCAACATTTTTTTTCTTAGCTAAGTACTTGATGACGAATACAAGATCGCAATAAGTTATCTTCTAAAGCTGCTCCGTCAAATGTATTGGTAGAAATTGTTGGGCTACATACAGGGTGTTTTACTCAACTTTCGTATAAATTGCATGTGTGATAGTATTCATCAATAGGAACAAAAAACTCTTTTTGTTTTCACGCAAATCGACAAAAATTTGCAAAAATGTCAACTTTTGGGAACTGCTGGAAATTATTAGCAAAACAAACTGCGACATCACCTAGCAGCAGCTGCGTTAATGTATCAGATAGGCACATCCAGCTCCAAGTGTGATTCTTAGACCAGTGACCTGCTACCCACTTTTCAAAAACCATTATTTCTTCGGTTATTATGAAAGATAGACACTAATGATTTTCAGCTTTTTTGTTGCATTTTATATGTACTACCACCTATTCAGAGGATACGAATCTTCCATCCAAACCAGTCCATAAACCTAACAGTTTTTGAAAATAAAACGACAAAATCCATCTGGGGGCGTGGTTTAATATTGATATTTTACAAGGTTCAGGATATTATCTACTCGTAAACATGAACAAATCAAGCATAAAGTCATTTTCAAGTTTAGCTGACCAAAATACACTACATTTGATTAGTTTAACCAAGATTAAAAAAATAGCAGTTTCTATTTTTACTGTGCGTTTGTACAGTTACAAGAAAATTATCGAATGTTCGATCCTACTTTCTGTTTAATGAATTTGAAGGTACAAAACAGTATACACTATATGGTGGTTAAGTGCCTTTAACAGAAACGTCGAAAGGTAACGAAGAAAAGAAGAAGTTTTTTCAAACCTTGCTCAATTTCGTTATATTGCACTTGTTTTAAATATACCAGGCGCAAATCATATTAGTCCACCCAGTTTCATTTTTGTTAAAGAACCTCCCACAGAATTTATTCCGTTTATCTTTTGTTCTATGAGGTGGCCGTTTCTTGTTGCTATAGTGAAGTGCTGCTACTGCATCTACCCCATACCAATGTTCATGAAATTCAATTGGGGGGTTGCAACATACACTGCCCCTCCGAACCTTTTGAGTGCCCTGTTTCCATTAAAAGTTCCATTAAGTAATCTTACAAATTACAGACGAGAAAGTTTTCCTTCAGCGTTTTAGCAAAAAAGTCACAAATGATGCTCAACTTAGTTCGCCCATTTTAATTTTTGATAAAGAACACCACGATTTTTACCCTGAATGGTCTACGACGTTGTTATTTATTGGTGGTATATAGTACATATCGTCGCCGTTAATGCATATGAACATAATTCTTTGAAATGTTGTAACTAGCAATGTTGCTAGTTGCGATTTCAAAGAATTCATCATGCCATCTGTAACAAAGTTTTTATAAGCATTTAAACCGCGCTCCTGGAAAATTGCTAGAAAATAGTTCCGCTAGTATGTATTAACGTCGACGATATGTATGAGTGAGTACTGTGATCCAGTGATATGTATGTGTGCGTGTAGTATCCAATGCAACGAATATAAACAATTCAACAAACAGAAAATAATTCAGAAACCAAATAGTTCAAGCATTCATTCTCTCATCTTAACAGTAAAAGAATAAAGCATTCATTAACCACAAACAGTCTTTCAAACAAACAAACACAGAAGATATTACATGTGGTGACCGCCGACTTTAATTGAACACGCAACAATCTGTCAAGAAACTTACTCTTGCAAGCATACCATTCAAGATACCAGGATCCTATTTATGAAGCAGATGTCGAGAAGTCAATTAGCATAATTTCAGTAGAGAACCAATACTCTCTCAGCACCACCACTAGGTTACTACCACTACTAGTACATGGAGCAGTTCCATCGCTGAAGTCATAATCTATCTGAAGTCACGGTTGTATAAAGTTTTTTTCTGTTCTAAATTTTTCTGCCATCAAAGCAGACTATCTACAGCATTTAAAGAAAGTATTTCAACGCCTATATCATTACGGTTTACTATCAAATTAAAAAAACCATCTTTGAAGCCAAAGAACTAACTTGTCTCGACCACACAGTGAACAGTGATGGAGTTACGCCGCAAATTTCAAAAGGAGAAGCTATTCATAACTTTCCAATCCTTAGAATGCAACAAGAATTATGCCATTTCGTTGGCATAGATTGTCGATTTAAACCTGAGCTAAACCTATTTATTCCAGAAAAAGTTTCAGAACCCTACAAGAAACGCACACAGCAGTGCGTCGCAAAACGTATAATTATAAATCAGTTGTTGTGAACTTCAATAAACGGTCGTATCAAAAATTCGTTACTTCGTGTGATCGGGAACACAGGGAATACATAGCAGATAAACTCGGATGCAGCCCATTACAAATCCTTCTTATCTTTTTTTGTGCCGTTTATGTATAGAACGTTCGCAATTACTTTTTGTTACCTGTTAGACATATTTGTGTACATACATTTACTATTTTCCTTTTATGTTGCATATACGATTATTATCCAACCAACAACCTACAAGTCCAACAGAATCCTCATACGTTCCTCTTAGGTTAGGTTTTGTAGTTTTTAGTTATTTACATTTTGCAACGAGCCCTAAAATTTAGAATCTGCTGTCTTAATTTTAACCGTTTTCAATTATCTCATTCGATTCTCACGTTATTCTTATTATAATAATATAATAATAATAATTACTACAACCCATAACCTAAACCAAGGCCCCAGAAGCTATAAGCTTGTGCGGGAGGGAGGGGGCGATTATTATTATGTAGGCCCAATGTGCGGCTGCAGCCGACTTATAGATGGAACAGCGCAAATCCCACATTTGTGTTACAGCTAAGGAAAACTGCAGAAAACCTTAACCAGATCTGCCAGCGCCGGGAGTCGATCCCGGGCCGCTTGGGTGAAAGTCCGGCACGCCAGACATTACACTACCAAGGCTGTTAATTAGGTATTAGGTCATTTCTATAGGTTAAGTTCTTATCATTGTAACGAACATTAACATTAAGAGCCCTGTACTAACTTTAATCAATTGTAAAACCAGCCAAAGAAAAAACGCGGTTTTTTACGTATCTATCAAGTTGCTTTACAATCACAACCGCATCTTATGCGTACATTTACTAGTTCTTTCCAATCCTGTCCTCAAGCAAACTGATGGAGACTTTTTCTGCTGGAAAGATTCTAAAAAACAAGGGAGCAATAAATGTGATGATCACCGTTGCCTTGGATACTTTGTAGTATCACTCAATAATAACTGTAAATGCAAAAGTGAAAGAAAAATATGAAGAATATACAATACAACACAGAGACATGAGCAACTTCAATGAAATGCAATTTCAATTAGATCTAATGGATCAACCATGGAATCCGGACTGTACAAACACCAATCAACTAGCAGAAACATTAGTTAAAACCATAATGGACACACTAAACAGGCATGCTCCAACTGTTAAAAAAACCATTAAATGTCAATGGAGTTGTAAGCGTTGGTGGATCCCAGAAATAGCCTTGGAAATTGAAGAAAGGGACAGATTATATAAAAGAGCAATCTTTACACAAGAAGAAAGTGATATGAATAGGTATAGACAACAAAGAAATGGAATTTTTAGTTTGATCAGGAACCACAAGAGAAATTATTATCAAGAAAAATAGATGATATGAAAAACAACTCAACAGAAATGTGGAAAACTTCATGCAAATGAAAACAAATTGCAGAAAAATTCAATATTTACTTTATTAACAGCATACAACAAATTATTACATTAACAAATTTAACCCAAATTGAAACTGATTTATGCAACATTAATTTACATCAATGCAAGTTCGAAAAATTTTTACCAAAAGAGTTCTTGGAGTTAAAAAAATTATAAACAATTTACCTAATAAGAATAGTAGTGTCGATGGTATTACAGTAAAGATTCTTAAATTAGCTTTCAATGTAATAGGACAGAGATTTTTGCATCTAATTCAAATGAGTCTAGAAAGTGGATCCTTCCCAGAAACCTTGAAGACATCCCATATTATCCCCATTGAGAAAATAACCAACACTAACAAATGTGAAGAATACAGACCGATCAACAGGGTGCCAACTTATGAAAAATTATTAGAGACCGTCGTAAATATCCAGTTTCGTGACTACATTGAAGTGAACAAACTGTTAACACCTTTTCAATCAGGGTTTCGAAAAAATAATTCATGTGAAAGTGCAATACAATCAGTTCTTTTGAAATGGAAAAATGCTATTTACAAGAAGAATGTGATAGGTGTAGTTTTTCTAGACTTTAGACGTGCTTTTGAGACTATTAATAGAGATCTATTATTATTGAAATTAAAAAGATATGGGTTCGGCCCAATAGTTATAAAATGGTTTAGTGAATATCTCAAAAACAGATTTCAAAAAACTAGATATTTAATAGTACATCTTCAGCTACCTACCTTTGGCGTTCCACAAGGAACTGTATTAGGCCCTGATTTATTTGTACTATACATAAATGATATTGTTAATGTAATTAAAAAATGTAACATTCAATTATTTGCAAACGACACTTTAATATATTTTATAGGAGATGATGTTGAAAAAGTAATAAATATCATCAATGATGAATTAGTAAATGTATATAACTGGTTAGGTAAAAATAGTCTTTCTTCAAATGTAACTAAAACAAAATTCATGATAATAAAAAATAAGTTTAACGAAATTGATACATCTAGTCATGTGGGAATACAAATTAATAGTCAAAAAATAGAACAAGTTTATGAGTGGAACTACTTAGGCGTAATAATAGATTGTCACTTAAAATTTTCTAGTCATTCGAACTATGTTATGAGTAAAGTTGCAAAAAAAGTAAATTTCATGGGTAGAATAAGCCAAAATCTTAGCAAGTGGTCTAAATTATTACTATATAAAACAATAATACTTCCCCATTTTAATTATTGTGCTAGTATACTTTACCTCCTAAATAATACTGAAATTAACAATCTTAAAAAAACAAAATTGTGCGTTAAGAATAATATTAAAATGTAGTAGGTATACTAGCATAAGAAGAATGTTGCAAATTACATCTTTGTTAAGTGTTAAGCAAAATATATTTTGTAATACGATGATAATAATATTTAAAATAAAAAACAGAATATATCCAGAGCACATTTTAAATGAATTACTATTCGTAGAATCTTCGCTAATGTAAAAAACAGTACATCTTTAACATTATTTAAGAAACAGTGTAAAAAATATGTAATAAATTACATTAATATTTAAGAAATTATAATGTATTGTATGGAATTTATCTAGTTATATGCTATAAATAAAGTATATTATTATTATTAATAAATATTAAAACCTTCAATCTTTCAAAGCCAGAGAATTATTTATAAATGTGAAAAGAACTTGCATACGAGCTGATGTAATTCTTACGTCACTTTTCTCCATGAAATATTAAATGCGAGCTATTATAACCAAACGTTTATAAAACAAAGCTTAACATATGCGTCATGGCAATGTTGCCAGATCCAGGGCTTAGGAAGTCTGTAGAACATAGCGGGTTTGATAGCGTCTTGTATAAAAATATACGATATACACTTGAGAAAGGCGCGACGCCCCCTATAGTTCATTGTGATGAACTACGATTGCATAAAACTTTTTACAGACCCTACTTTTCCAAACCCAAATTGTATATTTTTTTATTGCAGTTTTAGATAAAGTTTATCATGTAGACCTCGAAAACATAAGAGAACGTTGCCAGACCCAAGCCCGGGTCTGAGAGCGTCGAAAATGGTCCGACAAGTCGGTAGAATATAGCGACACGGGTATGTATAAGCGGTTAAACAAATATATATATATATATATATATATATATATATATATATATATATATATATATATATATATATATATATATATATATATATATATATATATATATATATATATATATATATGCTGTAAGTAATGTCATTATATCTAAATTTTTTATTGTTGAAGGTATAGCAAAAGAAAAAGAAGTGTTAATGGCTAATGTTAATGGAAAAAAAATGAAATTGTGACTTAAAGACAACATTACCTCCGGAACGGGTGTCATGAAGAAATGAACGCCGAAGTCTTTGAAAAGTGGTTCCAAGCAGTATTGCCTATTTGGAGGAAGGAGCAATGATAATTATGAATAATTCCCCATATCACAGCACAAAAGTATAGAAAAAATCCTTTTTCAGCAAAATAGGCAGAAATTCACGCTTGGTTACGGAAGAACTCTATTCCATATGAAGGCGATATGGTTAGAGCTGAATTATTAACTCTGGTACAAAAACACGCACCGGCGAAAAAGAAATATGCTATTGACGAATTAGCTACAGCAGTTGGTCGTAAAAGTTAACGATTGCCACCATATCAATGCGAAGTTAATCCTATATAGAATTAATTTGGGTCTAAGTAAAACGAGAAGTAACAAGAAATAATACCACCTTTAAAATCCAAGATGTACAGAACTTACAAAATATTTACTGGAGTTGCTATGTTTCCTCCGAAAACTGGAAGAAAGCGGTATCACATATAATAATAATAATAAAAACAAGCTCAGATTCTGATTAATATCTATTTTTTAGTTCAACCAAAAATTATATCCAGTTTGCCGAATTGTTCTCGTGTGTACATATTTTATAGTTTTCCTGTGTATCCTGTATTTGTTTAGTATAGTTTCAGTTACAGTTCTATATTTTGCATATCGTATATTTTTATGTATTTTGGAATCTGCATTTTCTATTTTGTATAAAACATTTTTTGTTACAGACGTATATATAGTATGTTTGTATGTAATTTCTTTGTTTTATTGTAAAAAATATTTATTATATATGTATTATAATATGTGTAAACACATATCACCCGTGAACTTTTCATGGCTTTTTTATTAAATGAATAAAATGCAATTTTTTAAAATGTATGGTTATTATTTATACTAGCATAAATTTCGCGAAGTGACATTATTTATAATGCATAATGAATTTATAATTTATATGAATGAACAATTCATATGCAAACATGTTCTATTGTAAATTTAACTTTCACATAAAACCAATCAGAACAATCTGTGCTGCCTTGATTTTTTTTTAACTATATCTGTTCAGTGTCCGGAGTATAGTTTGAAGTTTCTTTAAACCAAATATCTCAAAATTATTTCGATTCTTTGTCCCTTTTTTGAATGGTGTGCTTTCAAAACAAAAACTGCAGTATAGGAAATTTTGTATTGTCAGACGGCCACCTTAACAACTTGCAGTGAGAGTGCACATCAATCTTTGGCATTTCCCAATCCTTAAACTCTCATAATCTGATCATTTCGTAGTTTCGTACAGAGATACTGTGTATTTAAAAGAATCTGGTGATTATTATTTTCTTAGGTTTGGTAAGCTCTGTTAAGTGACAGATGTTAATAATATTTTCAAATATCAACAAAAAGAAAATATTTTTAAGAGTTTTTCATAGTGCACAGTTTTCAATACAGAATGGCATTATTATTGCAGAGATGCATTAAGCATTATGTAAGATATTTCACAAGGCATCTATCACAGACAAAATCGTTGACGGAAGGTAGTTTTAAGACTTAAACTTGGTAATTTTCTAACCTTAAAATAATTTCTAGTTGTTCAGAGAGTTCCACCGTATTTTCAGCTTTCGGATAACTTCCGTGAAGAAAATGAGAAACTGGCACATGATCTTATTAATGCTATGGTCGTATATGAGGATTTCCTTAACGATGTTGATGAAAAAAGTATACTTGACGAAATTGAACCATACTTAAAAAACTTGCGATACGAATTTGACCATTGGGATGATGTAACAGATACATTTTCGAGTGTTTCCAAACTATAAAATTTATTTTCAGGCTATACATGGCTATCGAGAGACGGAAAGAGTAAAATGGAATTCAGAAAATACTAAAATACTTGATAGAGTGCGTAGTTTGGCTTTTCCACCAAATGTGGCTCCATTAAAGCTTGTACACATTTTGGATCTAGACAGAAAAGGCTATATAAAACCACATATTGATTCTATTAGGGTAATTTCATGTCAATAAACAAAATATACTATTTTGCTGCAAGTTATATCTTAGTTTTTATTTTTGTTATATTTTGTTTTTTAGTTCTGTGGAGATACCATTGCAGGTTTAAGTTTATTATCTGACAGTGTAATGAGATTAGTACATGCTAAAAATAAAAATCTAAGCGTTGATATATTCCTTAAACGTAAGTCTCTATACATTATGAAAGGGACAGCTCGATTTGATTATACGCATGAAATACTTAGTAATGAATTCAGCATGTTTAAAAATAAGCCAATATTGAAGGATCGTAGAATTTCTGTCATATGTAGAAATGAACCAAACCCAGAAGATAAATCTTAATATATAATTACTGGTATTTTAATTAAAAATGTCAAAACTGTGTTATTGTAAAACAATTTTTGTTTATAAATATATAACTTATTTATTTATAACTACAATTTGTTTTTAAGTTTTTTGATATAAACTAGGGAAAAAGGCAATTTCTTGAAGGATTTCCTTATATGTGACGCAGTCTGACAAAAGGGACCTTAGCTTGCCATTTCAAAATTGAGTTTTAATACCCCTAGATAAAGAACAAAATTATGAAGAAAACGTCGCAAAAATCTTAAAAATTGACGAAGATATTGGAGTTTTGAATTTACATTGGCCTTAGGTCCCTTTTGTTTCTTGGGTAGAGGTTCGAAAAAATGGATTTTTATTAGCATAAAAACTATCTAGTGGTTAAAATATCAAAAAAAAATCATTTTTAGTTGATCTTGAAATATGTTAGGTAGCATTTGGTGCAACAAAACCCAAACATTAAATTTTGACCTAAACTCGTGTTTTGGCCTGTACTGGAAATTTTACTCTGGCAAGATAAGGTCCTTTTCGTCAGACCACGTAACATATAAAGATTGATTGTGCTTGATAAAATTTGGCCCTTTTTTAACGGATAGTTGGAGCCCTGGTGTTTTGTATATTTGAAATATTATCTCCTAGAGTCCAACAAACAAATAAAGAATCTAGGTCAACAGCTGTTAAACACATTAATATAATATACGAGAGTAAGCAGCATCTTGCTATACCCAGCTGTTAAAGAAAGTCAGCAGCATACGTTAGGATTGTACTTTTTAACATTTCATTTGTCATCGTTGTTTCTCTTGTCAGTTAAATTACTTGAGTCGAGCACGTGAACACCGCGTGATTCGCGATGCATTTTCACCCTTGTGATTTCTGTGACCCAGATTCTTCATTTGTTTGTTGGAATGTAGATCAAGTTGGCTTATATTTTGATATTAGTAAAAATAAATTTAAAGCAAAAGTCTATCAAACAGTATTCAATAGCAGTATTCAAGAAAATGTTATAAGAAGTTCTGCGCATAGAAAACCCTAATTTATCTAAAAGAGCAGTTGTAAAATTGTTCGGGATTTGTAAATCCACTGTTTCTAATGTTATTAATAATTTTCATAACTAATTATAATATAAGTATAATTCGGTTATAGACTGTTGGATGATTAAGTTAAAAAGGTTAATTTGTGTATGTTATATGTTATTACTAAACTATTAATATGTAAGAAATTTCAACATATCAGTTTTGTAAAGTGGCTAAACTTTCATTGTCTGATTACAACCCTTCGGATTTTCCTAAGTGATTGTTTAAATAAACACAACCAAACAAACAATTGAAAATGCCAAGCCTAGCATTCCCCTTGCTGATTTATCCTTCCCGTCTCAGACTCACCCCGTCTAACTTACCCGACCATTCTCACTAAAATATTTTGCATTGAATTTATGTCCATGTTCCTTAATAGGTAGAGCATTAGTTCTTTAGACCTATTCTACTTTTTCATCAAATATCCAAATCTTAAATGAAAAAAAATTTCGTAAAAAAAACGGGCAGGCACATCAAATTTCATGAAAGTGCTCCACAGCAAATACTATGACAGTTTGGTGAGAATTTTTGTGATATGATTTGTATGCAAGTGATTGGTGGCATAGCAAGCAAGTAGAGGGAGAATGTTTAGTACCGAGCACCGTAAGTAAACATGCACTATGGCTGTTTCTAGCATTTGCAATTCATTTATTGTAGCACTTTTAAATATTGCACACTTACAAATTAAGAAATTATGAGAACAAAATCTAAAATCGATCTTGTTCTTGAAAAAATATTCTTGAACATGTCTATTAGTATTTTTAAAACATTTTTATAAGTAATATTTTTATAGTATTTCTAAAACAAAAAATATCACGAACAACTCTACCAGTCGAGGTGAAAAGTTTCGATATCGTCATGATCCCATCAACAGGAATAAGCGAACAAAACCTGTTCTGAGACAGGACAGGGTTGAAGAGGGAAGCATTGTGTAGTGAATCAGGAAAAGTCGTGTATATCGAACAATTGAAAGGACGGCGTTTTTACAAGCGGGAAGAAAGCTCTAGACTATACTGGAAACCTCTGGCGAGGGGATATATAAACATGGCGAGTGCACGAGGATTAAGTCGACAATTGAAAGCGGCGTAATATAAACAATTGGACTTCAGTGGAGATAAATAATCACGTAGTGTTAAATAAATTAGGTTAAGTTCGTTTAGTGATTAGTAATTCCAAAAATTCAATTTTGTTTTTAAAGTCCTCACTTTTTGACATAATATTCGGATATACAAGGTGATGCGTTTAAGTGGTGACGTCATCGGCATTTTTTTAAATAGCAACTTCCATTTTTTATTTCACATTTATTCACATTATTTATTTTGACACTTCATCTAATTGCCAACATGGTATTATCTTACATAAGGAAATTTTTGTAAAAATTAATTATGATGACGGGGAAGTGCTATAGTCACCATACTTAAACGCATCATCCTGTATATTCAAATATTATGTCAAGAAGTGCGAACATTAAAAACAAAATTGACCTGTTTTTTGGAATTTTTCCAAAAATCAATACTTTGACACGCACTGTATATAAAAAAATACAATAGGTACCTCTCCGTATTCGCACGTCTACAAATCTTGCATTTTTGTGATCGATTGGAGCAGAGCGATGTGATCGTTCGGCAGCAGAAATTTAGTTGCAGAATAGTTTTTAGAGCAACAAACTAACTGTATAGGTAAGCTCTTATAAGAAAAAAGTTGCCCAGTAGTCTGCATCGTCAGTGTCCATAATAACCCACGTGGTAGGTCCTACACTTAAGTGTGTTACTAGCCATTCAGTCAACGTTAATTAAGTTTCTAAATCTATTAAGTTGGTAGTAATCTCATGTCATGATACGAGCGGCTAAATCACAAGTTGCGTTCCATGTTTTAATTGGTCATTTCTATTCGCTGTTTTATTGGGCAGGCTGGACGTGTGGCGGTATTTTTAAATTCGTATTTCCTGGTACTTAGTGCCAGTTTTAGAAATTTTCTCAATATTTTAAAATACTATACAGGTGGTCCCGATATAATCTGCCAAACTTTGGGAAACAATTCAGGGCGTTAAAATGAATAAAAAGTTCTAGTACCATTTTTCGATCACAAGCAGTTTTGAAGGAAAAAAATAATTATATAATAGTATATTAAAGAACGAGTTTCATAAGGCAAGATTTATTGCACGAGTCCAAATTTAGAAAACGAGCCGCTTGCGGCGAGTTTTCTAAAGGTCGAGTGCAATAATGACTTATGAAACGAGTTTTTTATGCTATTTTTTCTATTTTGCGTCTTTTATTCCCTTTTAAATAAAGAAAATCGCAATTTCAAAATTTAGGGATTTTTGTGGTAGTTGACAACACTGATGTGACATTTGAAAATTCATTGATTGACACAGAAATTTGAGTGAAGTTTATGTCAATTTTCTGTTTTTTTCAATTATTTTTTCAATGCCACCAACTTTGAAAAAGTTGTGCTATTAAAGCACTCAAATGAGCTATTAACGCACTGTTTTGGGTGCTTTAACAGCGTTATTATAGACGCAAAATAGAAAAATAATAATAATCGATGTCACTCATGACACATATTGTTACTACGGTTATTGTTTGAAATGGCAGCAACAATAGCAACACTGAGTGTCATCGATTTCACCGATTATTATTATATATCATCATTATATATATTATATATTATTATATACAGCTAAATCAAGGAAGCATCTGAGAGCAGTGATTAATGACTCATTAATCACGCCCGTGATTAATGGGTATTATTTATGTTATGCTCCTTTTGTTATGTTCCTCGGTTAAATGATTTTTCAATTCCACGTTATGTCGAAAAGAAGTATTACAATTTATTTCCAAACACTTGTACATACATTTTGATTGATCATAAGAAACAATCTTAGGCTTGAGATTATGTACTTTTTTTAAATGTTTATTCAAATTAGACTGATTGGAAAAACACTTATCGCATACAAAACACATTACAGCCATTGTAATAAATATAATAGCAACTACTGCAGAAAACAACTAAACCATGCAGCATGTACAAACGAACGATGATACACGATATAAATAAAATAAACATAACCTCAATGATTGAACAAGCACAGTGCACAATTGAAAAGAGATGGAATACGGAACGCAACTTGTGATTTAGCCGCTCGTGTCATGAGTACATTAATTATTCATTGTTATTTAATCTTAAAAACTAGTGTGTTTTTGTATCTTGTAATGATTATAATAAATAACACGTCGATATTCAAATTATTTACAAACCGTATTAATTTTTATATTTTCTTTGTTTACAGCTCTTCGCTACGTAAATGGTTCTAGAGCTACATTGGATGCATTGTTCAGTTAGATTTTATATATAACTAATCGAAATTTTTAATGCGTTTGATGTATCTTAAACTATAATAAGGTGTGAGCAACGGAATTTTGATTCAGAGAAGGCCTTGGAAATTTTAGGTTACATCTGATATTAATTTTAAGTAGGTAGTAGAACTACTACAGATCATTTAGTACTACTACAGATCATTGAGAACTACTCTCAGTCACTAACTGACAGACCTACTTTAAATGCATTTTGGTTCTGATTTCGGAGCTCTCAACAATCTTTAATCAAGAAATTTTTAAATAATACAATTAAATTAAAAATTTATTAAAGAAGATGAGTTACAATTATGGCCCCCACCTACATTTCTACACAATCCAACTCTCCTTTTAATGGAATCGATAACATTATGGAGGATACAAGGTGTGTTATTAATTTCTTCAATTTTGTTGCTAATTCTGTGTTAGATAAATTTCTACCATATTTCTCTTTTGTACTTCATTAAATATGAATGTCGTTATTAAAACTTGATTTTTAAAAAAAAATTTTCAAAAACAATCTAACAGCTCTTTTCAAAAAGTGACAGTTTAAAATGTTTACATAAACTAATAGGGAGAAGAAGTGCATACGTCATACCGTGCCTGACGTCATAATTCTTTCCTCGCAACACGCATGTTCGCATCGCTCTACTTCGCTGTAAACCGTTTGTTTGACAGTTTTGACACTGTTGACAGTTGGAAGAGAAAACGTGACGCTACTTTGTGAGGTTAAAATAATAGATAGGTACTATCACAAATAAAATATTGAAACAACAATGGGTGAAAGCCATTGGGTAAGTGTTTTTATAGCTTGTAAACATCCTTTTTAACACTATCAATAATCAGAAATGAAAATATAATGTGCCTTATTGAAGTACATGCGCGTTGCGAGGAAAGAATTATGACGTCAGGCACGGTATGACGTATGCACTTCTTCTCCCTATTCATACGATTCAAAATTGCACATGACCGATATGTCTATCTCTTTCTTTCAAGGCCAACTCTGAATCAAAATTCCGTTGCTCACACGTTATAATGCGTACTTCGCCCGGATATTTTCAGCATGGTCTGTACTTGGAGCTTCAAACGCCTCGCGGGTCGCCGTGGATACACGAATATACAATCGGCTTGCGCCGTACATACTCATCAAAAATATGTGAAGGTTATGATAATGACGAAGACATGAAAAGGATGTATTTTTTACATTCTAATTTTAATGTGTTTGATGTATCTTAAACTATAATATAATGCGTACTTTGCCGGGATATCTTCAGCGTGGTCTGTACTTGGAGCTTCAAACGCCTCGCGGGTCGCCGTGAATACACGAATATACAATCGGCTTGCGCCGTAACTTTTTTCTTATAAGAACCGAACTGTACGAACAACTAACTAGACGTTAATGGTTTTCAAACTATGTAGACCCCCTAAATCCTTTCACCCAAAATATTGAAACATGCATAGGGGTTTCAAGGTCACGATATTTATTGCCGAATAAATTTGATCTCGAGTTCATATATAATTGTATAGAAATACGCAATCGATCAGATTACTATTACATTATTATTAGAGTCGAATCGAGAAACAGAATGTCCCTTCTGAGTTCCGAACACACTAAACAGCAATTATACCCAAATAAAGAATCCAGGTCACCGAAATCACGAGGATGGAAATTCTTAACGCATCGCAAATCACGAGGCGAGACGCGGTTATCACATGCTCGAAATGTTAAAAAGTACAATTCTAGCATACGCTGCTTACTTTCTTTAACAGCTAGAGTAACACAAGATGCTGGTTACTCTCTTATTAGTATTTCACAGCTGTAGATCACACGTGGACGTAGAACCTTCATTTGTTTGTTATAGGGTATAGGGCATACATGCACTACGGAACGTATTTGGTACAGCTCCAGATACTACCTGAACGCACTACGTAACGCCTTCTGGCAGCCGGGCATAATCATAGGATAAAATATACTTGGCATAATCAATATGGCGGGAACTGTCAAATAAACATGATTTTAGTTTTAGAACGTTTTTTAAAAACGTAAAATAAAATAAGATAAATAAATGTAGTGAAAACTACTATTATATATTAATAACTTACTAAGGTAATGCTCGATGATGTTACAGACTGTTATTTATATTGAAATCGAATATTTTTAGTAATTATGTCTATAGCTAGCGAGACCTTATTAAAGGAAGATTCTATGAAAAATGAATTATTACTAGTCAGAGACGTACAAGAATTATTTGATTTTGATGTTAGTGAAGGTTAGTCTAATAAGATTGTTTTCACTGGTATAGCATTGTGATTACGGCTAATTTTTCTAGTCGTTCTTGAAACCATCAATAGAAAGTCGGATGAGGAACTACCTATTACTTTGCTTTCAGATATTAAAAATGAACCTGATGATACCGATATTAAATTATTAGAACCTGTTGTAAATATAACTGAAATTAATTCTAAAAATGAAACCAGTCTAAAAGTAGGGACGGACCACTTTCTTTCATGTGATCAGTGTGATTTCATTGCTGCAGATAAATATGGACTTAAAGAACATATTGCAGTAGTACATTCAAATATATTTTATCGGTGCAATAATTGTAACTTTACTACTGTGAGAAAATCGGCTTTACACAATCATGTAAAAATTCATACTGGAGAAAGGCCTTTTAAGTGTGAAATTTGTGATTTTAACACAATAAGAAAATTTTCGTTGCAACAACACATGAAAACACATAGTGGTGAAAAGCAGTTTAAATGTCACCTCTGTGGGCATAAAACATCATCAAATTATCGTCTTCAAAGACACATATTAATACACACTGGTGAGAAACCTATTCAGTGCATGCTTTGTGATTACAAGACTGCTCGGAAGGAGCATTTACAACAGCATATGAGAACACATGGTGAGGGAAAACCTAGAGAAAAACGCTTTGAATGTGATATGTGTGATTACAGAGCTGCCTTTAAACATCATCTAGATCGTCATATTAGAATACATAATGGGGAAAAACCATTTGCATGTGCAAATTGCAACTATAAAACAGCACAAAAAGGACATCTACAATTACATATGAGTATTCATACTGGAGAGAAACCTTTCAATTGCATTAAATGTCCCAAAAAGTTTTCAACTAAACGCCAGCTTCAACGGCATATGGCTGTGCATTCTAATGAAAAGCCATTTGAGTGTTTAAATTGTCATTACAAAACTGCACGAAAAGATAGTTTGCAAAAGCATATGCGAAAGCAACATGGTGATGATAAATATTCTTAAGAACTGTTTGTAAGATACATTTTGTTAATAAACTAGAGTAATCATAATGTTTAAATCCTAGTATAAAACTATTGTTTTAAAGTTATTTATTATCCTTTTTATAATAACATATAAGGAAATATGAGAATTGACAAAATAATGATGTGTTTATAACAATGAATGTTTATATTATGCCATGGCCTGTAACAAAGTTACAAAATATTATGTATGTACGTAAATACATTAACCTTTGTGTGTCTGCTATCATTGATACAAAAACATGTACTCCTAATTCATAACAAACATTCTGTATTTACACAGCCAATTGCTTGGAACATTTTACATTTGTTTTGTATTTCACAAAGTAAATTTTAATATGCTGATGCTAAACTTCATAACGCTTTGGTTTTTGTGAATTATGTTATTAATATTCTTCAAGACTTATTTATTAACTTGAAAAAAAAAGGGTACATAAAAAAGATGTAATTTTCGAGTGCCAAACACATGAAATGCCCATCTTTTTTGCATTCTTTTTACATGCTAAAGTATTATACAAATATACAAAGATTATCAGAAAAGGAATATTTATTACATGTCACAGTATTTTTCGTTTTGGAATTAAAAGCAGTGCACAGCAAAAATGCACTGTACATCTGTCCTTGAAGATCTAAGCATGGATTCTATTTTCAAATAATATGTAAATTAGTTTATTTAACAAAAACGTTTTTACAATTCTGAAATATTAATTTAAAGAATACTGTAACAACTGTGTAGTTGAAAAGAGAGTGTTCTTCTTATATTCCACTTAGTACAAAACAAAAAGAACTTAGACAAAGAACATTATCAAAAATTCGGCACCAGAACACACCATCACACTACAATACTTAATTATTAGTAATACTTTATTAATTAATTCAAAGGATAAATAATTATTAATAAACACAGGCAACAGACGTGTAAGAATATTAGCGATAAACATTATGGATGTTTTAGTTCCGACTTGTCACTACTTTGAATATAGTTAATATACACAAAAGTCCTGAACTGGAGCAGTAGAATTGATCACATTTTATATTTTTAAAGTCATTTTACTGAATTCGTCTTAAATGACGCGAATTATAAATTCTTTTTCATCTTTCCATCGCACTAAAAATAAGTCTAAACGTTTTGTCAGTGACACGATGTATAGGGAATTTATAAATCAAAGGTGTTGTTTAATTATTCACATACTCATGAAAACATGTGAAGGTTATGGTAATGACGAAGACATGAAAAGTTTGTATTTTTTACGTTCTAATTTTAATGTATCGAAGATATACTGTTGGGTAGGAAGAAAGAATAAGAGGCACGTAATTTTTATATGAATTTCTATTCTAGCACTAATTGGGTATTATTAATTGTTAGAAGAAAAACTTTTTCCTTTAAATATACCTTAGTATTGGTTTGATGCACCAGTGCTACTCTATTTGTACTACTCTAGACACCAATTACTGTGTAGTTGATCTACTAGAATTTAAGCAAACGTGAACAACTTCACTCCTTGGTAGTAACATTTTTATTGTGTTGGCATTGCATTGACACAGCCTCCCATTTTACTTCTTTACCTGAGACAGATATGAATCTGCATTTACCGCTGTAATGAAAACTTAACACTGCAAGTTGGGCTGAACGCATAACTCTTGAGTTTGGAGGTAAATGTATTATTTATCTTTGCACCTTGGAAGCTCAATAAACCAAACATACTGACAAATATTGTATAAATGTTAATTGTAATTAACATTGCCAAACCACTGAAGTAAATACATAATTGTGCGTGGTACAGGGTGGTGTTATTTTTAATGTCGACCACAAAAAGATGTTTATGTGGTTGCCGAGACCGACTGCTTAACGTGCCCATCTGACAGCACAGCATAGTGTACTAAGGTCTTATTGACGAGAAAACTTCTCTCACTGGTTCCGGGAATCAATGCCCCGGGATGCCTGAGTAAGAGTTGAACTCTTTATTGCACGGCCACCCACTTCATTATAGCTATAAAGTTAAATTTTTCTAGAGTCCCTAAATGCAAACTTCAAACATTGTTATTTTAGAGTTATGACACGGACATAAAAATCTATCGCTAGATCAAAACTAAGCGGTATACAGCAGTACTTCTTTGTGTCTTTTTAGGCCACTACTATCGACCACTATCAATAAAGGGAGTATTTATTATCTTATCACCATCAGTATCCCCAATCAGGGAACATCAAATTTTAGCAAATTTTTTCGACAAATTGTGCAAAAACGGTTTGTAATATGACGAAAAATAAATAGAGCAGGAAATTAGTATCTATTTGTTCCTCCCTCTTCTATTTATGATGTTATATTATCATCTATTTCTCAGAAAAAAAGTTACAAAAGTCATCAAAATTCAACATTTTAAAGTACAATTTAAACTCATATCTTGCGTCTTTGTGAAAAATTAAAAAGAACAAGGAAGAACGTTGGACTTTTATCTAAGCATACTTCGAAGAAAGATTTATGTACTACCAAGATGTATCAAATCGCTCGCACGTTAGCACTACCAATTATCCAAAATTAAAAACCCGAGGACAGGAAATGCAAACTTTTAGGAGTTATCATCATATTGCTGACCACCAAAATTCAAACAAATTGGAAATTTCAAACTGGTGCCTTTAACCTTTAACTACCCGGATACTGTAAGAGTAACACAAATGCCTGGGACCGGTCACGGTGACCGCTGAGCTCTAAAGCGCATAAAATTTAAAAAAATGCAAAATACGAGGATGGTCTGAAAAGTTTCTGACCTTAACGTGAAGATGGCAGCACTCGTCAATAAAAGCTAGGGAATGTAGTTGTGCATCTTTTGACAGGTACTCTCAAAAATTTCAGCCATTTTGGACGCACAGTTGTTATTTGACAATCGTTTGAGTGAGTCGATGTGAGTGTTTTTGTGAAAATGGAAAAAATCGAGTATCGAGCTGTCATTAAATATTTGTTTTTGAAAGGCAATACGCCTACGCAAATCGAAAATGAGTTGGACTCTGTGTATAGGGACTCTGCGCCATCATTTACCACAGTGTAATTTTGGGCAGCTGAATTTAAACGTGGCCGTACCAGCTTGGGAGACGATGAACGTTCGGGACGTCCAAAAACTGCAACCACTGACGATAACATCGCTAAAGTTCACCAAACGGTGCTAAACGACCATCGAATTAAAGTGAGAGAGATAGCAGAGGCTATGAATATGTCCAAAGAACGTGTTTGTCACATATTGAATCAAGATTTAGGCATGAGAAAGCTGTCCGCGCGTTGGGTGCCGCGTTTGCTCACGTTAGACCAAAAACGTGTTCGAATAAACATTTCCGACGCTCTGTTGGCGCAGTTTAGGCGCAATAAATCAGAGTTTTGGCGCCGATTAATTACTGTAGATGAAACTTGGATACACCATTATACGCCCGAAACAAAAATACAGTCAAAACAGTGGACTGCGAAGGGGGAATCGGCTCCAAAAAAAGCAAAAACTGTTATATCGGCTGGGAAAGTGATGGCGACTGTTTTTTGGGATAGTCATGGAGTTATCTTAATCGATTATCTTCAAACAGGAAAAACCATTACAGGAGCATACTACACATCATTACTTGACAAGCTGAAGGCAGAAATTGCGGAAAAACGGCGACATTTGCAGAAAAAGAAAATCTGTTTCACCAAGACAATGCGACGTCTCGCACCTCCGCGGTTGCCATGGCGAAAATCCACGAATTACGGTTTGAACTGCTTGACCAACCTCCTTACTCACCAGATCTAGCCCCAAGCGACTTCTTTTTGTTCCCTCATCTAAAAATTGCGCTCGGAGGACAGAGATTTTCGTCAAATGAGGAGGCAATCACCTTCGTGAACAATTATTTTGCAGAGAAAAACGCAGAGTACTATTTTTACGGGTTAAAGAGATGTGAGCATCGCTGGGAGAACTGTGTAGACTTACAAGGAGACTATGTAGAAAAATAAATTTAAAGAAAAAATGTCTTGTATCTTTGTTAGGTTGGAAACTTTTCAGACCACCCTTGTAAGTCATTTAAAGTTGCTATAGCCCTTGAATAGTGTGAATTCTCATTTAAAGATTTTTTTTTTAATTTTTATAATCAGAAATTAGTATAACTAAAAAAAATGATTTAACGGTGGAAATTACGAAAAAACAGTCTAGTTGATTCTAACATCAAGAAATTTATTACAGACAGAAAATAAAACAATTTTCTTACAAAATAGGATAAACTAATAAGTTACAATAGATATATCTAGCAATGATTTTTCAAAATCCTTATCACCAAAGCGAACCTTCAGTGAAGAGCTAGCCATAACTTAAATACCCGGGTCCGGTCACTATGACCGCTCGAAATATTTAAATTTAAATAATAACGCAACGCGTGAACACAGATCGATGTGCAGTGGACTACGAACTGAAAATGATGCTATTTATGAATACCTAAAGGCACAAATCTTAATTCTTCCTAGAAATAGGAAAAACCAAAAGTCACACAGATCCCTGCGGTGACAGAGACCGCACCTGGGTAGTTAAGGGTTAAATATCATTCTGGGTATCTTCCGTGCTCCTAAATCTCCAACTTATTTTGGACACTCTTCTGTTAAAAGCTTAAAATATAAAACTGTAGGAAGGAACATAATCAACCACATACGACCGGGATGGGGTCTCAAAATGACGGAATAGGTGTTTCCAGTTTTGTAGTTATATATTTCCGGTTTTGTAATTGTCTCGAAATGCGCACATAAACTACATTAACCTCAATTTTAAAATATAGTATTTTGAAATTAATCTTAGAATAAAAATTTTACATTTAATATTTTAAACAAACGAATATTTACTTATGAAATGTAATTCCCTTCTTCGTATTTGTCACAGTTTGAGAGAAAAGCAGATTTAGGTTATGTCTAACGGCCAGTGTGACGTCATATCCGTTGCTTTTAAAACTCATTGCCCCGGGTAGTTACGCTCCTTCCTACAGTTTTATATTCTAAGGTTAAAAGCCACACTTCACTCATGTAAGTAAGTACAGGCCTTATGATAGTTTGGAAATGTCTACTTTTGCCACATGTGTTCTTTTCACTAAATAGTTTTCTGTCTTGCACATCTTGAAGCTGCTGCAATTCTTCTTTCTATTTCATTATTTCGTTCCACACCACCTAGATACTCCAAATTATTTACACACTTAAATTTATGTTTTATGGGACACATCACTCTTCCATGACATCATAACTTATTGCTTTTTCCCCTCGATATTAAAATATTTAGATTTATTTTCGTTGATTTATAAACACTACTTGTATTTGTCCCTCTAAATCTTTCAACATAGGGTTTAATTTTGGTCCTTGACAATAAAATGAGATCATCAGCATATGCTAAACACTGATATGAATTTGTTAATATACAGGCTGTAAGGAGTTACTATACATTAATTTTAACGGGTGATAGAAGACATCCAAAGGAACAAAAAAGTCTTGTACAACTTTGTTCTAGGACGTACCACTTTTTCAGAAAGAGTCATCATTTTGCTGTGTTAATAATATTTGTTTAATAAAGAGCCGACAGTTTTACGTTTTAATGGTTCTTTGCATCCACTTAGAAACGGATTTTTTAAAAATAAATAAAACGTACAGCGACAGAAATAAGTAATGCGTCGCCTCCTATGTCCGCCTATTCAGTATGCAACACACCTTATACATTGAAATAAAAGAAGCTTAACTTTGTATTATTAAAAATAATTAATTTTTAATACATAGATAATATGAAAATTATGTATAAAAACAATAACATGAAAAGGGAATGTAAAATCTGCTAAAAAAACAAGAAAAATCAAATTTAAATAAAGAATTATTTTAAGGGCTACTAGAAAGGAAATACTTCAATTTGTGTTTCTAGTTATTCGACTTCGTGGCCTGACGGTTACAACGCCGGTTTAGAGTAAAACGACGGTTGAGCTTCGTATCGAGTCCCGATGCGTCCATAGATTTTTTTTTTAATTAAATTTTTGTATGTTAATATTAATCTCCTGATTACATTATTGAATCATACTTTTTCGGACTTTTTATTGGAATTTAGTTTTTAAAAACAGTAAATATCTGGGTATTTCTAAATATAAATTTTGCCAACAAGCAATTTTACAAAACGACCTAAACAAGGGAATCCTTGCCGGCTGGTTCTTCGAACTTACAAATTATATTGCACTCAATAGGTATATTCTATTTATCTCTCTTTAAATAATAGATTTTACAATTAGTTTAGTAGTGACTATATAGAACTTCTATTATTAAAAATAATTAATTTTTAATGCATAGATAATATGAAAATTATGTATAAACAGAATAACATGAAAAAGGAATAAAAAATCTGCAAAAAAAAGAATAATTTTAAAAGTCACTAAAAAGAAAAGCCTTCCATTTGTGTTTCTAGCAAGTTGCCTTTGTGGCCAGATGGGTAGATAGCTCGTTTAGGGTAGTAGGCCGATTGAGCGTCCCATCGAATCCCGCTACACCCATAAGTTTTATTTCTTTAATAAATTATATTTTTGTATTATGTCAATATTAATCTGTTGATTACATTATTTAATCAGACTTTTTATTGGCATGCAGTTTATAGAAACAGTAAATATCATTTTAGATTGAGAGTAAGCAATTTTACAAAACGACCTTAACAAAGGAATCGTTGTCGGGTAGTTCTTCGAACTGCAAATTATGTTACTACCTGAGTTTTTGTCAATAAGTGCAAATATAAATGAATGACGTTACTTTTATTACACGTTTCCTGTTTTTATCTTTCTATTTATTTAAAAACTGTTATTTTAGAATTTTTGTTTTGCTTATAGCGTTTGAATTTAAAATATCTTCAGCTAGTGTTAGATAAAAGTGGAAAATTGTATGTTTTTTTGTAACAGTGAAATTTATTTTGCTTTACAGTACCGGTAAATAACACATAATACGAGTGTACCCATGAAAACATACACGACAACCACGACATAATGATCACGAATGAATGATTTCGAAAACTAAAATCATTTTTTGAAGTCCGTTTTCCATACGACTACTTGCGTGTTGATGTTTAACCGGGTTGGCACGTTTAAAAACTTTTTTTAACTAAGTATACTTTAAAACATCAAGTAGGCTTTAGAGTTTAGACTATACATAATAATGTTCAATTTGTTTTAACAGTAAGTATAAGAGATAATATCAGATCAAAATGGAGCTTACAGTAATTGTTTTATACATTTCCTGAATCTATACTTACTTAGTCATGAAATTATGTAGTATGCTATTTTGAGTATTCGATAACAGAAGAAAACCAGTATTGGATTTATACGACATATTTATTTATGTAATGAAAAAATCAAGGTATATCGGGTATATAATAACAATAACATTCATACCATACGAGATTAACATTCAAACATAAGAAAAATAGACAACATATTGATTTTATGAAATATTTGAAACTTGAAATTATATAAAAACAAATCTATTTTAATATGCAAAAGTAATAGATGTTTGGTATTTGTTTGCAAGGGCAAAATATCTTAATATATTTAGAAAAAGAAAATTTGAAAAAGGCAAGAAGAGAGGGCCATTTAAAAGGTTTTACCTGAATATTTTCTGTCATAAATAGATTAAAAGAATTTAACTCAATAGTACTATATATAGCTAGCTCCTGTATGAGTGCCGCCAAAGGGCTTTGTCCATTCATTCTTTCCAATTAGAATAGTGTAATAAGATAATAACGTAATAAGGAATTACAATCACACAAAGAAAAACGTGGAAGAAAATGTCTAGTTTTGTACTGATATATTTATATATAATATTATCACTACACTGATCCAATTGCATCGAAAATGGAATCTTTGTCTTTTAGTGAAAATACGCATAAGCAATATTATTCTACCGTGCTACTCGGTGCCTACCAAATATACTTTTCGAAACCATAAATATACTATGACCGCTTAGACTATAAGTACTAAGGCATAAAGCCGGATTAAGCCACAGCTGGTAGAATGAATGGAAGCCCTTGAATTAAGACACTACTTCTTACAACTATTTATGTCTTGATAGATTTACAATATTTTTAAAATACAATTTCCGGCAACCCTTTCTTGGGTGCTTTATCGTTTACAGTTACCATAAATTCTTTATCAGTTTTCTGCTGTGCTCCGTAACGACTAGTCGTGTTTCTTTTTGTAATTTTTCCGCAAATATTCAACTATGCCTAGGCGTCCAGGTCAGAGAGATTCTGCCCTTGAAGTTCGAGGAAAAATAATAGGTTGGTGGGAAGCTGGCATTTCCAAGAGAGAAATAGCAGAGAGAGCAAATCTATCGGTAAGTAAAATTTGTATAATAATTATACAGTTTTTAGGGAACTGAAAACAGAGGGAATTTTTTATGTAGTGTGGTTTAGAGTGTACTTAGTAGTTTAGGTGGTTAGTTTAAGTCTTAGAACTTTAGAAAGACTTCATTGCAAAATGGGTATGAAAGTTAGACTGCGAGCGAAAGCGAGTGCTTGGATCCTATAAATTTTGCAATTATTATTATTATATTAAAAAATGAATAATGAGATAGAGACTTAAAGACACATTTCGCTTTTCTAGATTTCACAAGTAAATAGATGGATCAAAAGGGATCAAGATGAAGCAGCAGAGGATAGACCACTTGCTACCCGCCAGCGAACTGGCCGTCCCCATCTACTATCCCATGAGGAGAAAGTGATAATTTGTAATCATACTCAAGAAATTCCTTTTTCCACTTCTGTTTCAATAAGAGAGACTTTTCGATTGGAATGTTCTCCTAGGACAATACGAAATATTTTACATAAACATGGTGTTCATTGCCGCAAACCGGCTAAAAAGCCTCTAATAACAGCAGAAGTAGCAGCGGTTAGAATCAGGTTTGCCGAAGCCAATTTACGTAGAAATTGGCAAAACGTGATTTTCTCTGACGAGAAAACTTTCTGTTCATCCGAAGATGTACCAAAAGTGTTGTGGAGGCGGAATAATACGCGGTACAATCCAGCTCATGTCCAAACTACAAACAGAAGCGGACGCATTTCATCAGCGTATTGGGGCTGGATGTCACACGCTGGCCCAGGTGAACTGGTAAGGGTCGGGAGAAGGTTTAATGCCGAAGGGTACCTAGAAATTCTCAATGAAGTTATGCTGCCATCCGTAAGAGCCATCTATCCTGAGGGCCCTATACTATTTGTACAGGATAATTCTCCAATACACCGAGCAGCAATTGTTCGGGAGTGGTTTAGAGCCCATCCAGAACTAGAAATCATAGAATGGCCGTCTCGTTCACCAGATCTAAACCCAATCGAGAATATGTGGGCGGGAGCTGTTAGAAACTGGGAGGCCGCCGACAACATCAGGGTGCGCACTGAAGAACAATTGCATCACAATATTATGCAAGTGTGGGAGGGCTTTAGGGGCACGGCAGTTTGCCAAAATTTAGTTAATTCTATGCAAACTCGTTTACAAGAGTGCATAGAGAATAACGGTTATTACGTTAGTTATTAAAGTATATATAGTTATTATTACACTTGTATATAGTTAGAATTTTTATATAGTTAGAATTTTATTAGGTTAAATTATATTTATACTTTTTTTTAATACATTAAGATATTTTGCCCCTTGCAAGCAAATACCAAACGTCTATTATTTTTCCTTATTGAAATAGATTGGTTTTTATAAAGTTTTGCCTATAACTGCTTAGAAAAATTGACATTTATGCATAATTATCTATACGTGAAATAGTCATTTTTTGCATAACTTTCATTTTGTCCTGTTGAGATTAATAAGACTTTAGCAACCTTATGTATTCCAGTGCAAAAGTGTTTTATTTTTACACACATAAGCTTTTTAGTTTTTACTTCACGCACTGTTTTGTGTAAACCCAATAAACTATGGTATAACTTACCTGCTTAGCGGCATGCTCACTGTGTGAATACTTTGTTTGCTACAAAATAATTTAAATTTTAAAATTTAATTTTTTAAGGAATTACAGAAACAATATTGTTTATATTTTGTGCGTGAACATGTTTTTTAGTGCATTAAAGACTTATGTCCTTGATCTGGATTTGGTATGAAAAGACCTTTTCATACATTAAAAAATACATACTTCACGCACTTAATATAAAAATAACTACCTATTATATAGTCTCAAGTTTCAAACATTTCATAAAATCAATACCTATGTTGTCTATTTTTCTTATGTTTGAATGTTAATCTCATATGGTATGAATGTTATTGTTATTATATACCCGATATACCTTGATTTTTTCATTACATAAATAAATATGTCGTATAAATCCAATACTGGTTTTCTTCTGTTATCGAATACTCAAAATAGCATACTACATAATTTCATGACTAAGTAAGTATAGATTCAGGAAATGTATAAAACAATTACTGTAAGCTCCATTTTGATCTGATATTATCTCTTATACTTACTGTTAAAACAAATTGAACATTATTATGTATAGTCTAAACTCTAAAGCCTACTTGATGTTTTAAAGTATACTTAGTTAAAAAAAGTTTTTAAACGTGCCAACCCGGTTAAACATCAACACGCAAGTAGTCGTATGGAAAACGGACTTCAAAAAATGATTTTAGTTTTCGAAATCATTCATTCGTGATCATTATGTCGTGGTTGTCGTGTATGTTTTCATGGGTACACTCGTATTATGTGTTATTTACCGGTACTGTAAAGCAAAATAAATTTCACTGTTATAAAAAAACATACAATTTTCCACTTTTATCTAACACTAGCTGAAGATATTTTAAATTCAAACGCTATAAGCAAAACAAAAATTCTAAAATAACAGTTTTTAAATAAATAGAAAGATAAAAACAGGAAACGTGTAATAAAAGTAACGTCATTCATTTATATTTGCACTTATTGACAAAAACTCAGGTAGTAACATAATTTGCAGTTCGAAGAACTACCCGACAACGATTCCTTTGTTAAGGTCGTTTTGTAAAATTGCTTACTCTCAATCTAAAATGATATTTACTGTTTCTATAAACTGCATGCCAATAAAAAGTCTGATTAAATAATGTAATCAACAGATTAATATTGACATAATACAAAAATATAATTTATTAAAGAAATAAAACTTATGGGTGTAGCGGGATTCGATGGGACGCTCAATCGGCCTACTACCCTAAACGAGCTATCTACCCATCTGGCCACAAAGGCAACTTGCTAGAAACACAAATGGAAGGCTTTTCTTTTTAGTGACTTTTAAAATTATTCTTTTTTTTGCCGATTTTTTATTCCTTTTTCATGTTATTCTGTTTATACATAATTTTCATATTATCTATGCATTAAAAATTAATTATTTTTAATAATAGAAGTTCTATATAGTCACTACTAAACTAATTGTAAAATCTATTATTTAAAGAGAGATAAATAGAATATACCTATTGAGTGCAATATAATTTGTAAGTTCGAAGAACCAGCCGGCAAGGATTCCCTTGTTTAGGTCGTTTTGTAAAATTGCTTGTTGGCAAAATTTATATTTAGAAATACCCAGATATTTACTGTTTTTAAAAACTAAATTCCAATAAAAAGTCCGAAAAAGTATGATTCAATAAAGTAATCAGGAGATTAATATTAACATACAAAAATTTAATTAAAAAAAAATCTATGGACGCATCGGGACTCGATACGAAGCTCAACCGTCGTTTTACTCTAAACCGGCGTTGTAACCGTCAGGCCACGAAGTCGGATAACTAGAAACACAAATTGAAGTATTTCCTTTCTAGTAGCCCTTAAAATAATTCTTTATTTAAATTTGATTTTTCTTGTTTTTTTAGCAGATTTTACATTCCCTTTTCATGTTATTGTTTTTATACATAATTTTCATATTATCTATGTATTAAAAATTAATTATTTTTAATAATACAAAGTTAAGCTTCTTTTATTTGAATGTATAAGGTGTGTTGCATACTGAATAGGCGGACATAGGAGGCGACGCATTACTTATTTCTGTCGCTGTACTTAATTTAGCGCGTACAGCAAAACAAGGGCTGCACCATCCAATAAGTGTGCTAAAACATAAAGCTGATCGCTTTATTTAAGGAGTTACTTGCGAGACTACCTAGTCAGTTGAATGCTTGTTCTAAATGAGTTTAATCAGTAAAATAACAACGATTCTGGTAATATGCAAGTAGATTGTGGATGAAAACAATTTAATGTACTGGTTATAAATAATTTAATAATGCATTACTTTAAAAAAAACTGTAAAATTATGTAAAAAAACGTTAAATTAGTTTTAGTTCCAAATTTGACTAAGATACTTACTGTACTAAATTGAATAATTTAATGTTTTTTTTAAATTTATTATCTCGAAATTCTCAACACATGCGAAGAACGTATCAACATAATTAAAGGTTTATATTTATCAAATAATTAATAAATAAGTTACTTATGTAGTTCAGTTGTTTCATAACCTCCAAAAATGATTGATAAATTCTGACATAAACGTCGCTTTTTCATCATATTGCTGTTGTAAACAAATTTTAATTAGTTACTGAACGGTGAAAAAAACAAAAATTCCCATATATAGTACTTTAATTTTTTTTCTAACTTTACAATGACGTCAGAAAGGGGAAATTAGCGTCATTGCCAAATTGAAATCAAAATGTGTAGATGGCAACCCATCATAGATCATACTATAGCCCCTTTATTTGCAAGTAGTAGCGACAACGATTGATCTTGCCGCAGCAAAAGCACCAGAACGACGTTGGCGACATCGAAGTTACCATATTTGACTTTTCGTCTTCAATAAATCTTAGGTTTAATCATGCCTAAAAATATTAACAATTTAGTATTAATTTGATAATGGACATTCATACCCTGTAAAAACGACCGAATTCATATGATATATACCTCGGTATTTGTAATATTTAACACCTTTTTGTTAAATTTTCTTTACACCATGCATGTAGTAATTTTTTGTATATTAAAGTTTGTGTCAGGTTTGCTCCACGATGTCGTTACTATTTGAAATAAAGTACAACATGTAGTTAAAAATATAATTACAGTTTCATATTAATTTGTCCCACTATTAGTTTTAGTAAAATTTACCTTGTTTTGTTTTATGTGTCTGAAATCATCATCTTGACGTCATTGTAAAGTAAAAAAAAAACTAGTAACTATGTTAAATCTCGATTTCGATAACTAAATCACTTAGAAACTACTCAGTATCTCCTTAAACTACGTTTTGAAATCAAAAATAAGGTAAGGGCTTCAGCTGTACAATGCTTTTCTTTTGGTACAAGGTTGCCAGATATAGAAATGGTTTTTTTTCTAAAATACTCGAAAGCTAATTAGGGTAGAAAAAAGCTTTTCATGTCTTCCTATCACCTTTTTAAATTAATGCGTAGTAACTCCTTACACCCTGTATATTGTTTCCAGTAGTTTTATTTAATTTTCTTCAATACAACCTCAAGACCTATGTTAAAAAATAAAGAGGATATTGGATCTCTCTATGTTAGATCAACATTACTGTGGAAATCTTTGGATAAACAACTATTGAAATGTACTTTGTTTCTCCATTATCGTTCGAACTAAATCTATCAATTCTTCTGGGAGTTCAAGGTGCTGCATTGCATAATAGATTGCTGTTCTGTTTATTGTATTATAGTATGTCTGCTTAAAGTCCAAAAATAAGGTATGTACTTGGATATTTTCCTTTACACATTTTTCTTATAGGTATTTGTGTTAAAACAAATATATGATCAATAACTGATTTTCCTCTTTTGAAACCAGTTTGATATTGACCTATTTTATGTTCAATGCCCTCTTGTAATCTGATCTTAATTAAGTTCATCATTACGTTGAGAAGGGATATTATTCTATAATTATTATCAAGTATGTAAATACGCCCTTTAAAGCATGTGTATAAAAAGGAAGTAATTACTTCCTGGTAGATAATTGACAATGATCTTTCATTAAGCATATGTTTCTTATGCCATATTTTTCTAATTAACGCATACAATATTTTCAATTAATTGTAGGCCATCCGAACCAATACTCTGATTGTTTTTCATCTTAGATAGAAACTCCTGTATTTTTTATATCATAGGTTCCCTGAGTTGTTTTTCACTCCTGTACTAACACTTTTCGTCTTGATTAAAGTTCTGAGTTCAGAAGCGTCTTTAGGGTTGACCAGCCGGGCGTATGCCCGTGGCCCCGGGAGTTAATAGGGCTCCGCACCAAGCTACCTTATTACGCATTAATAAAATAGACTGAAAGACCGACATTTGAGCCGAAACGGCTCACCATTTGAACGTTTTTATAAACAGACAAACGTGAGACAACGACGGGGGCGGCAAACAGGGCCGGCGTAAGCTTTCGCGGGGCCGGGTTCAAAAATACTCTTGGCCTAAAGAAACCTCTAAATAAATTATTTATTATAAACACATTATTACCTATTACAGTAGAATCATAGAGTACCATTATAGTTATTTACAAAGTACGCGAAGTCTTTATTTGCGCATTATTTGCTCACTTCCGGTTTAATCAGAATTGACAGCGTATTTTCCACGATAAGACAACTTTGTGATTTCAAATGGAACACCCTGTATATTTTACAGAGTTGGAAAGCCCCCTTTACAAAAGTCCCATAGTTGTCATGGTTATTATACAGGATAGTAGTTATACAAGTAAACTATGGAAATTGAAGAAAACATTACTGTAAACGTCAATTTGACCGGGATCCAATTTGCGTAAGAAACGTGCGGGGTCCTTTGTTCTAATTGTGGGATTATTAGCGATTACTAATCTTGTGATTTCTACTACCCAAATCGGAAAAATGACATTTTTAAATTAAATTTTAGGTAAAATAAAAATTTTTCCCACCAAGCATTTACCAAACTGGTGTCATTTTAACGGAGATCTTATACTGATTCTGAATATGTAAATCATTTTTTGGGCGAACTCCCCAAAGGCCTCAAATTAGGATCAAAAGTAAAAAAATGCCCTATCTCCACGGCAATAAATAATAATTATATTAAATTTCTATGATTGCCAAATTGTGTAAGTTACAATTACACAATTTAGTTAGTTTAGGTTTAGGTTAGGGCAGGTTTAGGTTAAGTTAAGTTAGGATAGGTTCGGTTGAGAAAAATTCGAATTTGCTTTTGCATAGCGTTTTGGTTAGGTAGTGTCGTTTTTGTGGAGGTTGGATTGGTAGCAACCAATTTTGGAGACTTAGGGCGTTTGCCCCAAAAATGTTGATTCTGAACATGTAAATCATTTTTGGGGCGAACTCCCCAAAGGCTCCAAATTTGACGAGCGCCTCGCGCCACATGCGATCCGACGTTTATTTGACATCGCAGGATTTGACAACAGGGCAATCCAACCAGTTGTCAAATAAAATTCAATATGGCTGCTGGATGACAAACAAAGGTTTGTTGTGTATGGCATTGAAGTAACTTATAAATAATTTTAGTTATATTTGTAGAACAAAAGAGTTTTAAAATGCCTTAATTTTGTGCAGTAGTTGGGTGTACCAATAGATCAAACAGAGATGTAGTTAGATTTTTTAGAATTCCCGCTGTTACTGCATATAAACATAAACAACATCTAAACGATATAGCTGTTGAACGAAGAAGACAATGGCTAAATGCTATTAAACGGGCAGATTTAGCTGAAAATAATACAAAATATACAAGAGTGTGTTCCAAGCACTTTATTTCAGGTATGCATATAACATATTTCATTCTGAAACTTAGAACATTTCTAAAATTAAAAAATGTTTTAATTTGAATTTTCTTCTAGGAAAACCACCTGATTTAGAAGACAATTTAAATCCTGATTGGGTTCCCAGTATTTATTTGGGCTATAAAACAGCAGGTACAGCAATAACAACCAAAACAGAAAAGATACGAACGAAGGAAAAAACGTCGGAAGGTTAATGCATATTTCGAATTTACAGATATGATATCGAGGGATATTTGCTTTTTGGAAGTTATACATATGTGTTGTATATATGACTAGATGACAGATATAAAGAATTCTTTCACTTTTAAACATTTTTAATTAATCCTTTGATGTGTTCAGGCAATTGATTATAAAGAATAATTCCATTATAAAAACTTTGATTTTGCGCTTTTGATGGATTTCTTTGACTTGAATAAAAATTATTGTTAAACCTAGTATTGTGATTATGAATATCATTTACTAATATTAAATTATCAGTCAAATGTAATAACCCTAATTTCATTTTATGTACAAAAACAACCTCAATTTTAATAAAAGTTTCAATGTTAACCCTGATGTACTCATGTATTCCACTCATCTATTGCAATTAAGTATTACCCTCATTGCTTTGTTTTGTAGAAGTTGTACCTAACTTATTCAAGTCTCCTTTAATTCCCCATAAATAAAATAGTAGCAGCAAAACAAAAATTAATTAGTATTATAATATTAAAAACCAATCTTTTTGATCAAGTTGTCAAATAATCACTACATCTTCCCAAAACCCCATTTCTTTGAAAAAATCTTTTTACAAATGTAATTAATGTGTTCATCAAATTTTAATTTTTTATCAATAATAATACTCAAATATTTATAACTTTACTGTTTCTACGATCTCACCATAACATTAACTCCAAAATTATTAAAAACCTCTAGATCTCCACTTCCTTTACCAATAATTAACAATTTAGTTTAATTTCCCTTTGAATACCAATATTATCCCTCCCATAAAATTTACATTTATAATGACATTACTAACATCGTTAATATATAGACTAAACAAAAGGGGTCCTAAAATACTCCCTTGCGGTACCCGGTATATTAATGTTAAGTGAAAACTGTGTAAATATATCTTTTACAATAAAAGAAAATGAAACTAGAAATTATACTTGTTTATTTAAAAATAAGGTTTAAAACTACACTTCAACTTAAAATTATATTTAAATGTTCATATTCATCATTGTATAATTCCTTGTAAGGATTTAAAGGAATATATCTTAGAAGTGATTCTACGATCTCACTTGCAAAAGGTTCCGTAACACGTTCCAGAACAGCACTATTTCCAGCATTGCGTATGTCCAAAAGTAGATTTATTATTTGGCTTTCAGTAAGAAGCGCAATGTCTCCCACATTAATTGTAGCACTAGCAATACTTCTGCCAAAGGTCAAACACAAAATTAATAAATCAGAAATATGTTTAAGAAAACAGGATAGGTAATATTAAATATAATGAGAATTCAACAATAACCATTCAGGCAAAAACAATAATTACATTTACATAAATATTAAATATCTAATAGACCAAGAGCCAGCAACATATTTCGAGTTGTCATTTCAACAGTCGTGAAAATTTGGGTACTAAATCTTATATACCTGCTGAACACAAAGTCAATTCTGGCAGCCCCCTGCAGCCGGGTTATACTACCCCAAAATTACTAAGAGGGTGAGAAATAAGATTCTCTCGCTAACCAGCAGGCCGCTATATAACTGTCTCACTGGCACTAACATGTAAACCTACATATGCCTACTTTATTTATTGTGTTAAATTTCAAGACTTTTAAAATTACAAAAATGTCACTTTTTTAAATCAACATTTACAGCGTTCGGCAACATTTAGAAGGGGAGGAAATGTTCTGGGAATATTTTTTATAAATAAAGAATACTATCGAAAGTAACCTCCTGAAATTTCATGACTGTTACTTTAAATAAATTGAATCTTATTTCTCACCTTCTTAGTAATTTTGGGGTAGTATAACCCGGCCGTAGGGGGCTGCCAGAATCGACTTTTAGCGTTCAGCAGGTATATAAGACTTAGTACCCAAATTTTCACGACTGTTGAAATGACAACTCGAAATACGTTACTGGCTCTCCGTCTATAATTAACCAGTTGAGAATGCGCAGAGCTAGCATTGCCATGACGAACAAAAACAACTGTATACTTAATAAACTAATTTATTTTTGAAAACTAATGTTCATGTAACACATTAGTTGTCATAAAAACTAAAATTCTAAGTCCTAAAATTTCTCATTAAAAAAATTGCTAAAAAAGTTTATTTTTTCGTAATTTTTTAAAAAATACAAAATTTCTCATTTTTCAGAAATTTACCGAAATTTTCGGTGGTCATTTTGACCACTTACCCGAAGAAATACAAAAAAATATTTCAACCAAAAGTTTATTAGAATTTGATGTACTATAAGAGTCCAAAAAGAAAAATTCAAAAAAGTCAACAGGGAAAAAGGCGACAGACAGACTTCACGAATTCAGAGAGGAACTTTTTGTTCGTCGAAAATATTAAAACTAATATTATTATAGCATTCCTGTTAATAGGAAAAATCAAATTACGAAGTGTATGTATGGTCGAACCTTGTATGAATGTTTATAGTAACATCTGTTTTGTATAAAAGACTAGCCAAAATAATATTTTTTAGCAGGATTCGTTGTAATTCTTCTTTGATCAAACCAGCATCCCGAATATCATCTAATATGTGTACAAAAGTTACGCCTCCTTTTAATTTATCTAGAACCCACAAAATTGTTTAGTAAATTATGGTTTTTAAATAAGGGCATGTATACATACTTGTAATTTTAGCTCGTTTCTTTGTTTAAAAAAACAGACAATGTCAAGTGAGTGACTTACATGGGTTATCCAAAACTTCACCAGAATAAGTCCCTCGCTTTTAGTCAAAACCTCCATCCTTGAAGGACGAGCTTTTCCAATTTTATTTATTCCTTCTCTTTTAAAATGTCTTACACATTTCCCCTTGTTTATGTAATTATAGGAGCAATGACAGTTGTAAAATTCTTCTTACTGCCATCGGCTAATAATTTAAATGAAGTATGCAGAACATACAACGACAAATTGCTTTCCTAGATTTGGTCTTTCCGTCAATGAAATGCTAGAAAATTGATTGAAATTAATTGTTATATACATTGATGTTCTTATATATTGTTACTTTTTTTATGACTTGCTATAAACACTATTGCATAAGATAGTTAAATAAAATATTATTATCAAATCCAGGAGCTTACCTGAAGAAGATTCAAACTGAAACTCATTATACCCAATTTCCACTTTATGTTCAGTGATCATATGTTTTCTCAAATCTTATAAATAAAACGAAAACGAAACTTGACTATTAAATAGGTTAGGTACAAATCATACAATGTCAAATCCTGTGATGTCAAATCCAGCGATGTCAAATCCTGCGATGTCAAATTAACACCGGATTGCATGTGGCGCGAGACGCTCGTCAATTTGGGGATCAAAAGAAAAAAAAAGCTTAATCTCCATGGAAATGAATAATAATTATATTAAGTTTCTACGATTGCCAAATTATCTAATTTACAATTACACAATTTAGTTAGGTTAGGTTTAGATTAGGTTGGGTTAGGTTTGGTTTAAAAAAAATTAAATTCGGTTTGCAAAAATGATATACATATTCGGAATCAGCATAAATTCATCAAAATTGTTTCAAATTGTTATCAAGTCAAGTTATTTTACAGAGCCTAAAAGGGTCAATGCTTTATGCATCTTTTTGAAGCACAAGTGTGCCAGCACTACATTTGCGTTTAACAGTTACATTTGCAAATGTTAGTTTGAACGTGGCGAGTTTAAAAAATTAAGTATTTCTAGGCATTTTTCGTTGCAAAGTTTTTAATTAGGTCATCAGAATTTACGTATGTTCGATGGTAAGAGTTTGCTTTTGCCAGTCGATAAGTGATACGGAAACATCGGTGTGACTACAGCAGCAGCGAAAGAGCGCGTATTTGTAAGTTGTAACGCGGCGTTTTGTAAAGCGCGGGACCGGGTTCCGGGGAACGCGCTGAACCCGCCTCGCGCCGGCCCTGGCGGCATACACTACAAAGTATGTTTCCGTTGCCGCCCATGCCGGTTACGGTACTGGTTCAATAGAACACTTGTTTATTATTCTTCTGAGAACTGAATTTCTATAGCGCCTCTGTACAAGACAGAAACATTTGAAATAATTTTGTTTTATTCATTTTTAGTTATTTTTCACTGAAAGAAAAATCGCCTGCAAATTTTATTCTGAAATTAAGATTGTTACTGTCTTATTATTGTGTCTTCATTAACAGCGCAGAAGAAGTTAACGTACGAAGGGAGGCTGATAAATAATCTACCTAAGAGATAAAAAGGCTGGCGTGGCAGTTATTTTTTTATTTTTCAATGTAGTCCTCTGATAGTGAAATACGTTTCTTACATTTATCAAAAAACGTATAGTTAATAAAATATTCTTTTTGTTTGTTATCAAAATGTTCTGTCTTCATTTCTTCATCGTTTGTAAATCATCACCTCTTTAAGTCCTTCTTTTGGTTTCTGAAGAGGAAACAGTCGCAGGGGATCAGTCTGGACTATAAGAGGCGTGATTGATTTGTTTGAAGCCGTTTTTTGTAAAGCTGCCCTCGAAGTTGAGGCGAATATAGGCAGTAATGCAGAGGCGCGTTATAGTGCAAAATCAGTATGTTATTTATCAGTTTCTTATTATAGTTTTTAATGAAAATATATTGTGTCAATAAATTCATTAAGGGTGCCGAAACAATATTTGCATCGGAGCGCCACAACCCCTAGGGCCGACACTGCTTAAGATACAATGGCGGTTGTTGATAGCCTTGATTTTCTTGTATAATTCTCTTCTCATTAAAATTTTCTTTTTGTTTTCTCCAACCTTCTATTTAACATCTCTCTTTGTTTATTTCTACAAATGGTATGTGATTTTTGTTTGCCTTCTCTGTACTTTGCTTTTGTTACATCTGTTTGTTCCTCTAACATTCTAAGCATTGCCCTCTTGTTTCCTTCTATAATTTTTTGTACTCTTCATCAAACCAGGCATTTGTATCGTTTCATCTCTACTGTTTCCTACCTTGTTAATTTAATTTTTTTATTACTTGCGATTCATTATCAACTTATGTGTTAGGTATCTCTTAACATACAGCTCAAGTAGCGCTGGAATATAAATTTTTATGAAAATTAATATTCCAAAGTGATGCTCAATGGCATGTATATCTTTAGCATGTTAGAATCAATACTTGAAAAATACATCTTTTTCAAATTTTCACATTACCATGAACACCTGTTGTTAGTTTAATGGGCTTCCCCTATTTTAGAGACTTTTGTTTACCGATAAGTGTGATTGGCATTGTATAGATGTCGTTACGGTTATTTGTTGTAAGTAATGTTAATTCTGCGCTTGTATTTAAGTCCAAATAAAGTGTACGGTATTTATAATTGGTATGGTCAAATAAGACAAAGATAACAATAATCTCGAAATGGTGATGTTGGCTATTGATTGTGAATTTCACACAATTTTTTTATAAACAATGCAGTCGTTAGGGGTAACTTGGGATACTTGACCCAATTTAGTTTTTTATTTTTTAAATTATTTTTACAATACCTATGGACATGTGAATGCTGTATGTACAGTAGAGTGGTCCAAAAAAGCAAAGTCGAAAATCTTATGCTCTCACCCCTAGGATTATTGTACATCGAAAAAAAAACACCCTTATTTTTTATTTTGAAATCGGACGGTGCCTTAAAGCCCTTAAAGTTTCCCATGTATTTTATACAGGAAAAAACACATTTTCGTAGATTTGGCATAGAATCCTAGAAAACAAATATTTTTCAACCGGACTACTCTCTTTCTCTTTAGAAATGTTCAGAGAATAACATTCAAAAAATGCAGATATTTAAAACCAACAAATGGCATGTTGGTAGACATTAAATTGTAGACAAATAAATGTATAAAATTAATTAACAATTCAAAAAACATACATTTAAGCAAAAAAATCAAATTAATTGAACTTTTCAGCACTTGAAATTTACTCTTCAATCATGAAAACACTCTTACAACAACTATCTAGAAACTGATGCAATGTTTGCAGTAGTTTTTTCCTCCAAACTGCCAGTTAACTCAAAGCCAACAGCGATGCTATTAACAACTCACCAAAATTCCCCCACCCTGAGAAAAAGCCCTTGGGTAAAGTATCCTACGTTACCCCTACGGAGAGAAAGGGAAAACAATTTATTGCAGTGTACTGTAAGGATAAGTGGTGTAGCTGCGCTGTATAAATTGGACATTAAAGACACCGGTCAGCCGCTAATGAAGTGCAGTAGCATGATTGGTTATTTTAAGTACTCTCTTAAGTTTCCTAAAGTCCAACCAGATTGCTTAAAGAAGTTGCGGCGGTAGAAAAAAATGATGAAAATTTAAAAGAAATTAGTGCAGTTGATAGATTTTAATGCACAAAATTATTTTCTGAAAAATCTTTAATGTTTAGGAAGTTTGTTTATGCATAAATTGCATTTGAAAATAACACTCTATCTTATGCAAAATGGTAAATTATTGTTACATTTATTATAATAACTTCATAAAGAATGATAAAAAAAATGACACCAAAACATTTCACATAAAAACGTTGTATGATTGTACCGTTAAAGTTTCAAATTTGTTAGAAAGATACTTTTGGCAAAAAAAATTAATACGAAGAATTTGTCGATTGAAGGCTTGATATAGCTCGCAAAGTAACAACGTTGCATTGCGACAAACGAGCGGGAAACTTAAATGCTTTATATAGCTACATGCAGCACCACTGGCCGCTCGTAATTTACATCTCGAAAACAAAATCAGTTTTATTAAATAAAAAGGATACATAATTCGGAAATTTTTTACTGCTACTTTTTAAATGAATCCTAATAAATAGTGTTTCGCCCATCGCACACTGGGGTTTTTACCCATTTTGCTTGTCAAAAGTGATTTTAAAAAGTTGTATAATATTTTATTTTCGGCATGCACTTTTTAAAAGGGATCATCAGGCTAACTGAACCTACATAAGAAAAGCTCATAAAACAACAGATGCGTCTTTTTTCTTATTTCGAATCTCACCGTTACCAAATGCGGTTGTGTAGTCATTGCCTATCACTTATTATTTAGGTATTGTCAAATAGTGTTTTAAAGTTCATTTAGGGGTGTTTTTTAGTATGGATTCTATTCCAAGACGTAAGTAGAAATCAAATTACTTATTATTGTCTTAAAAACTTAGGTTTTCTTTAAAATTTAAAAGGAAATACTTCGAATTTCTGTAAAACTATGAAAGCGTTTTAGTATCGTTGAGCTATAGTTATCGTCCATAGTAGTCCAAAATATAAATCTTGTTTAGAATTATTCTATATAGCTTTTTACTACTTTACAAGTAAAAAACCATTGAGCATTTTTGTGCTTCTTTTTGTAATTACCATTTCAGTTAATGTTAATTAAATTTCCAATATAAAGTGTCTACGGTACATTAAATAGTATGTTTAAGCCTTTTTATTTAAAAACTTATCGTATTTAGAATCATTCATATACATACTAACATTGCAAGAAAATTATTTGTTACTTTTTCACACAGGAATAGTTAATCGTTGCAGAATTTAAAAATAAATCGCTAGCAGTAATATATTACCTTTTCTGTGGCAATGTAAAATTTATATACTTTTTCTATTTTTTGCTTCTATTATGGTGTCTATGGCCACACATGATAACAAAAATCTTAAAAAGCAAAATAAGCAAAAAAATATTTTTGACCACCAAAAGGTGCACTTGGCCCCAGTGTGCATCGTTTTATATACATGTATTGGCAAGATAATGTATGTATGTACAAAGATAATCTCAAAACTTGAGTGAACGTCATTTAGTGCATTAATATGTTTTCATCAGAACAAACGAAATACTGGTACCAATTTAAGGCAACGTTGTCACTTTTTCACTACTCTAGAAGCGTGTAATTGATTTATATTCCAGAGGGATTTCTTTATTTTTCAGTGTTTACATAGTAATTTTATCTTATTTTTACTAATAAAAAAGTAAACTTGAATGAAATTTCCGGTTAGAATAATTGTTTTTTTCGTCATATTTTCACGTTTTTAAGTCTGGACTAGACAGTCAAAAGTTAATCTCTGACTTTAATAATTAATTAAAAACATATAAAAAATATACTATAACTAAACTGCTTTCAAATGTATTCTAATAAAACTAGTATCATTTGAGCCATTATTTGAAGCAAAACTATGTAATTATTTCTATTTGTCAAAATAGCAAAGCTCCATAACTTTTGGCTCAGACTATCCCATCACAACTCTCCTGTCTAATTGCATCGGGAGAAAATGTCAAATTCATAAAAAAGGGTATAGGCCAGTAAAATTAGACTCGATTAGGACCGTAGGTGGAAATAAATGTTGGAAAGCGGGAGATCGCTTCAGTTGACGTCAAATATAAGTATCCTAGGTTTGCACGGTCCCTCGACGCGAGCTTACATGAGGGCATCAAAAGAACCACGAAATCTTCGGATCTTTTTTAGTTTTTCGCTTATAACTTCAAAGCGGTGCTTTCGAACGAAAACTTTACTATTACAAGAATTAAAGAGCATTAAATTCTGCGTCGAATGAGTATCCAACACTTTAAACTGGGTCCAATAGTATGGTCGAAAAAAAAAACGACAATTTTACAAATTTTCGACTTTCCGTCAGACCGGACGCCCAGAGGCTTTCCGTATAAAAAGAACCCGTTGGACTCATTCTGATTGTTAATATAAGTCGAGAAATACCTAAGCTTTGATATTGTAGAGGTTGCCGGATTAAACTAATGGCCATTTCTTTGTCATCCCCATCACAGCATTTGGGATCAATCCATATGAAGTGCTGCAGTACTAGTCGCTCGATCATTTCGAAAAAAAAAATTTTTTGTGTGTTATCACATCTAAGTATTGGTAGATCAAAACCGCTGTTATTTTATTTTTATTTCTTTTGATTGAAATATGGCAGCCATATGTTTTTCGTGGTACACGACGTTTCTTGCAGTTTTTTGATGTAAACGTAAATCTTGATATCTCAAGAAGGGTTGGTTGTAGAGACAAGCGGTAGAAACCATTGTATTGCTCACATTTTGGATTACATCTTTTAGTCTAAACATAATTTTCGTAGGATGCTTACTTATAGGTGCAATTTAACTCCGAAGTTTAACAATGTTTTTACAAAAATTTCCGCTTTTTAGGGGAGCATATTTCATATATCCAGATGAAGATGAAGTCTTAGGGCTGATTTTCTTTTTAAAAGTACACAGTTAGAGGTGGTTCATGTATAAAATATTTTAACTCTGAAACTGTACTATTTTGGTATTTATGGGTTTTTTAAGTTCTCGTTATGATACGTAATATCAAGATTTACGTTTCCATCAACAAACTGCGTACACCATGAAACCAATATGGCTGCCATATTTCAATCAAAAGGAATAAAAACAAAATAACAGTGGTTTTGATCTACCAATACTTAGATGTGATAACACACAAAAAAATTTTTTTTCAAAATGGTCGAGTGACCAGTACTGCAGCACTTCATATGGACTGATCCCAATTGCTGTGATGGAGGATGACAAAGAAATGGCCATTAGTTTAATCCGGCAACCTCTACAATATCAAAACTTAGGTATTTCTCGACTTATATTAACAATCAGAATGAGTCCAACGGGTTTTTTTATGCGGAAAGTCTCTGGGCGTCCGATCTAACGGAAAATCGAAAATTTGTAAAATTGTCTCGACCGTCGATTTCGACCATACCACTGAACCGAATTTAAAGTGTTGGATATTCCTCCAACGCAGAATTTAATGCTCTTTAATTCTTGTAATAGTGAAGATTTCGTTGGGAAGCACTGCTTTAAAGTTATAAGCGAAAAACTAAAAAAGATCCGAAGATTTCATGGTTCTTTTGATGCCCTCAGGTAAGCTCGCGTCGAGGGACCGTGCAAACCTAGGATACTTATATTTGACGTCAACTGAAGCGATCAAAACGATCTCCCGCTTTCCAACATTTATTTTCACCAACGGATTCTATTTTACTGGCCTAGTATTGGAAAGAAAATTGATATTAATCGAAATTAATTAATATTAATTACATATTATTTGATAAAAGTCATGGCAGTTTATTTTTAATTTGACTGTACAATTAATTTTGTTGAATGATAGCAGAACACATGTTCTGAAGAATTGTATGAAGTTACAAACAATTCAAAGTCAAAGTACAAAATTAGTAAAAGATTGTAAAAAGGTAACAATAAGTGGTAATACAGCTTTAATGTAAATCATTAAATACATTTGTAATAAATATTAATATAATAAAAAGTAACATAACTAAATTATTTATATACAGTATTAAAATATAGAAATAATACTATTTCCTGGAATATTTGAAATTCAAATCCTCATTTCAATGGCTGTTTTATTAAGTATATGTGGTTCAGATTTTTTATATTCGTCAATTATAACAGATTTATCCAAATCTCCATTCAAAGTTATCACTGGTGCAGGACAAGAGAAGGATGTTTTCTTATATAACCATTCTTCATGTATTTCATGCAATTCTTTCAAAAACTGTAGAGGTACTGCTTTTTCTTCGTCACGGTTGCGTTCCAACATACGCTGATAAACTACTTCAGGAGAAGTCCTCAAATATACGATTAAGTCTACTGTTACATTTGATTTATGTATTATCCACTTGAACCATTCATGCAAAACGGAACCTGATGGGGATGGCAATAAACCATCTTTTAACATCTTTTCAACAAAACAATATCTTGCACTAAATATGGAACGTTCCATTAATTTGATTGGCTGAGGTGTTTCTAATGTATGTAACTGTAACATTGTTAGTTGAACATATGATTGGAATGTAAAACCCCAACGAGTTTTATCTTGATACATATAAGATAATAAGTTATGTCCTGCACAATTTCGCCATAGTTCGACAGGCTCAGCAAGAACACACACATTGTTGTACTTCTTAAAATGATTAATAAAAGTTGTCTTGCCACTGCCAATATTTCCTTCAACAACAACTGTAAAAGGTTTTCCAATATTCGTTTTAATAGCAGATGCAATTGTGTCTGCCATTCTCACTGCATTTGCCATAACTTATCCCTTAAGATTAAAGATTATATTGTATACTTTTAGAATAACTTTAGATTAATAAGGTTTATAAAAATAAGATGTTAAAATTACCATGTGATATTATAAATGTAATATTGTGCAATTTATGACGAGATATTTTGATGACTTTTTCAAATTCAAATTTATAGAAAATTTACAACTACACATTATATGTTTCCTGTTGTCAATCAGATCATTCTTTATTTATCATATTTCTTGAACAATACACTTCTTAAATCTCATTTAGGTAAATTATTAATACAATTAATAACTATTGTCCGCATACACTTTTATCATTAAGGTTATGTTAATTGAAAAACCGTTCGTCAAGAAATTGTCAATTTGAAAGATAAGGACATTAGAACTACAGCTAAATTTGTAAGACAAATATATCTGACCTACAATTAATCCGTTAGCGTTATTTATTTAATAATGGTAGGCTAATTTAAAGAGGATAAATATTTTTCTTTCTTTACTTATTACATATATCTTATGTCTTCAATTGTTGCGTGCAAAAGGAAAGAGTGTGTAAGTTGATGCGTTCTAAATAACCACAATTCATCCAATTTCACTTTCCTCGCTATTTTGCAAGAGGAAAATCGAAGTTTCAGGACAAAGAGGGGAAAAATAATATTAAATATATACCAGTCGCTGTTTAATTACCCAAACGCGCGGGGTTTATTTGAATGTTTAATGCCGACTTATCTCTTTTCAATCAAAATAACAAAAATCTTCACAAGTATTTATTACAAATCTTTTATAGTTTTACTAGTAGGTATTTGAAAATATTTATAATGCAACAGCAATACGCAGCCTAAACGGCAACTAAACTTCTGACGTTTCATATAAGGTTTTTCAAAAATAATGATTTGTGTACTTTTTATAAGTAATCAACTTTATTTTTGGCTTTATTACACGACATCTAAAATTTCGCCCAGATTCTGTATTTTGAAACAAATTTGGGGAGCTTCAAAAAACTATAAGAATCAATAACATCTAATCTTCAATGGCAGATATAAGGTTAGTTTTTTTGTAAGTGTAGAATTTTCAAATAATGTGCAAATACTAGCTCAAATTAATTTATTTAACAAAAATATATTTACAATACTTAAATATTGATTTAAAGAATACTTAATTAGTAATACTTTATTAATTAGTTCAAAGAAAATATTAATATATATTAATTTACAAAGTTCAGATCGATTTTTCTCAGAATTTTTGTTATGCAACCTTATGATTTATTTGCATGATCATAAAGGGAAGAAAAATCACTATCGGATTCCACTATAAAAAAATCTATATTGTCATTTAAATTATTTTGTGATGACGTCATAACTTAGAAACAAATGAAAGTCGGGAGGTGAATCGCACATATTAATGTGTATTTTTAAAAAACAAAATTGACGTGTTTCAGCGTTTTTAAAAAAACCGGTTGAGTTCGCTTTTTTTTTAATATTCCATACTTTAATCCCACACTGTATAAACACAGCGCGGGGTGAACGGGAGACCATACGACGTTCACCCCTAGAACTGGCTGCCTTCTACCCTATCCCTATCAAGGGCAATGGACGAAGCTGTCAGATAAAGTGTGTGGTAGAGAAATTCGTGAGAATTCTCGACGGTTACTCATACCGATCAGGGGGAGCCCTGGTAGATGAGACCGGTGTGGGCGGATTCGAATCTCGCCTAAGAGAGGAGGTCATTTATGGTCACCAAGAAACCCGCTGCTTGGCCGAGGGCAATCATGGTCACCAGGGAACCCGCTGTATGACCTAGGTCATGTAAGGTCACCAAAGGAACCCGCTGTTGCCCGAGGCCATTTATGGTCACCAAAGGAACCCGCTGTTTGACGGAATCTCTAGTGCGGTGACTAGAAGTGAGGTTCATCCCATGTGCTGGGAAACTGCAAGCCGCCAGGTAAATGTGCTTAGGAGCTGTCCTGGCCACCCTTTGATCCGGACTGCAGCTGGGTACGGTGATTGGGAGAAGCTCCGAAAGCCATTACACTTAAGGATAGTTGAAGCGAATATATAGCCTCTCACTATTAAGACAACTTCACCAATATTGGGTACGCACCGGGAGTCTATAACGTGTAGACTTTAAAGAAGCTCTGTCGAGGGCCCACCAAGCCTAAAATTGGTAGATCGGGGTGGCAAAACCGCTTAAAAACCAAGTCCTGCCACAATTGAGGTTGGATTCGATCGGGCAGTGGTCCCACTTTGCAAGAGGGCATAGCTGGGGAATAGTCCTATGCTGGACGAGGTACTCCGGTGCCGGCGGGTGAGCAGCGTGTTAGGTCAACTGCTAGGTCACTAGTGAACGCTTAGCTAGTAGAGGGTGGATAGGCAACCTCGCTCCTACCAGTGAGTTAATCTGGGAGCAATTGCACGATTGCCGGTTGTGCAACTTGCGCGGTGATTGGGCGTATCCCAATCACTTCCTCATGGAAGGAACGTGGGGGTATGTTAACACGGGTACCCCACGTAAAACAATCTTGGATCTATGTATAAACACAGCGACTGCAGGAGGAGGGGAGTCGATAATAAGAAGCGGCATAATATAAATAAACAGACTACGCTGGGAATAAATAATGAATAATTGTGTGTTTAGTTAAAATATCATCACAGTACAGTCTGTTTTTTTTATTATAGAAACAGAGAGAAGGCCATAGGCGCCGACTATCCAAAATTTTAATGAGGGCTGACAGTTGTATACCAAGACTAACGTATGAAACACAGTCTGCGTATAATATGTATAAATATTCAGTGGCGGCCCGTGTCAAGTATTTTTGGGTGTGTTGCATCCCTCAAAATGTTTGTTTTGTTCTGCTTGTTTATTTTGCCAAAAAAAACGAATCTTATTTTATTGCTAATATGTGTTTTATTAGAGTTTTGTATTTTTTTATTGTTTCATTTAAATGTACAAGATCTCTTACTGGTTCCGTCTAAATCTGCTCGATACGGTCTTCAGAAAATAACACATGGGAAACAAAATAAAGCATTTAATCCAATCAAAACAATCAGTTGCGCGAGGCAAAACAGCATTAAAAAAAGCGAAACTGTATCTTCTACTGGGACAATGATGCCAGCGTTTTTTTATATGTAATGGGAATTCTTTTGCTTGAGTATCTTCAAAAATGAAAAACTGTTACCGGAGAATATTGCGCCACACTTTTGGAGAGGTCGAAGGTAGCGATATTGGAAAACGTCCTTGAATAGCAAAAAATTCTGTATCACCATGACAACGCACTGTTGCTCGACAAAAATTGGCCGAATTAAAATTTGAACTAGTTTTCCTCCTCTTTATTCGCCTGACTTGACTCCCTCTGACTACCATTTGCTCCCAAAGCTTAAAACTTTTCTAGCTGGTAAGAGTCAACTGAAATAGTAATTTTTCTGAAATCGTCAAGAAAGCTTGTCATGACAGAACTCAGGTTGGTCATGAAAGTGTCACTTTAAAGACTAGTCACTTTCATGATTTTTACAAGACTCCTGTCACTTTACAAGACTCATCTGTCATTTTTAGACTGCAATTGAATTAGAAATCGTCACTTATCTTATGAAACGTTTATTTAATATAATTAAAAACACTAACAATCAAATACAACAAAATATTTTTGATTTGTTGTTGATTCATTGTCATGGATATTAACTTCTCATACGACTCTGATGTTGATATATTTTTTCAGTTTAAATCTATTTTTAGTTTTGAAAAACGATTTCAGAAAAAATATAATACATCACTGGTCATGAAAGTGTCTCTGCTTGACTCGGAGGCTTTAAAGAGATACTCGGATGCTACGCATCCTCGTACTCTTCAATAAGCCTCCTCTTCTGCAAAGTTTCACTTTCATGACTTGTAATGTAATACACTATTTTCTGAAATCGTCAAGAAAGCTTGTCATGACAGAACTCAGGTTGGTCATGAAAGTGTCACTTTAAAGACTAGTCACTTTCATGATTCTTACAAGACTCATCTGTCATTTTTAGACTGCAATTGAATTAGAAATCGTCACTTATCTTATGAAACGTTTATTTAATATAATTAAAAACACTAACAATCAAATACAACAAAATATTTTTGATTTGTTGTTGATTCATTGTCATGAATATTAACTTCTCATACGACTCTGATGTTGATATATTTTTTCAGTTTAAATCTATTTTTAGTTTTGAAAAACGATTTCAGAAAAAATATAATACATCACTGGTCATGAAAGTGTCTCTGCTTGACTCGGAGGCTTTAAAGAGATACTCGGATGCTACGCATCCTCGTACTCTTCAATAAGCCTCCTCTTCTGCAAAGTTTCACTTTCATGACTTGTAATGTAATACACTATTACGTTATAAGTCCTGAAAATGGAATTTTACAGTCGAGTAAGATGTTACGAACAAGGCGACGAAGGAGCCGAGTTCGGAACATCGAAACGAGACTGTAAGACCATTTCCAGGACGTATGACGTAATGCGTTTTATTTCATACTGCAATTATTGGATTAATTAGATTATTGGTTTAATTTAAAAGAAATTATATAAATTTCCGAATGCAAAATATGGACATCTATGAAGAACGAGTGTCCATGGTAACTGATTACGTACTAAAACATTGTCCAATTGATTGATTGTACTAGCGTCCGGTAATAGTTATTTATGTATTAAGGGCATAATGAAGCTTTTATGGCCATAAAAGCAAATTATGCCCGCTATACATACACTATTTTATGCACAGATAAAGTTTTTATGTCAAATCTATTATTCTGTAAAAATATAATTAAATGAGTACGTAGGTACATCAAGCCGCTGTGCGTATACTTATGTGCTTATACGAAGTACGTTACTATAGTTACTATTCCAAAATATTTAATTTCAGCTTATTTTCATTGGTAAGACGTTAACAAATTATATTAAGAACCAATCAAATTCTACAAAAAAACTTCTGACATTTAATTGAAGTTTCGTTATTGCCCGTCTGACCATAAAGAAATCCTTGGGCCATAAAAAGACCTTTATGTTTAGATGAGTCTTGCAATAATAGTCTAATTATAATGCATCTGTGCATAAAATTTTTTACAATCATACTAGACTGTAATATATATTATGTAATGAATAAACAGCCTTGGTAGTATAATGCCAGGCGTGCCGGACTTTCACCCAAGTGGCCCGGGTTCGACTCCCGGCGCTGGCAGATCTGGTTAAGGTTTTCTGCAGTTTTCCTTAGCTGTAACACAAATGTGGGATTTGCGCTGTTCCATCTATAAGTCGGCTGCAGCCGCACATTGGGCCTACATAATAATAATCGCCCCCTCCCTCCCGCACAAGCTTATAGCTTCTGGGGCCTTGGTTTAGGTTATGGGTTGTAGTAATTATTATTATTATATTAATTAGGGGATCAAGCAATACTTTAAACCCAAGAAGATGTATAACGCCGAAGCGCCAGCCGAGGCGTTATAACATCTTCGAGGATTTAAAGAAGCTTGATCTCCGTATTGCATAAGTTGTTTTATGTATTTTATTTCGTATTTCAATCCTAATTTCTCCCTTTTAAAATCCATCCGAATTTATTGTATAAAGAAGCAGGTTGCCTTTTCTGTGTCATCATACGCGTAACTAAGGAGATAAAAAGCAGCATGCATGCATGCATGTGGCTATAATGCAACATCAAATTATTTACGTTGCCAACAACAACGGAGATCAAGAACGTCTTGAACTCCGGTGTCATTGACAACGGAGATCAAGATATACTTTATATTACTAATTGTGGTATATAATAGTATATTTCTTTATTAGGCGGAGAAGTCACACTTTTTGTGCCGAATCTGTAGTTGTTTTAGTGTGACGTACGAACGTAGTGAGTCAGGCATAAAACAACTGCAGATGAGGCACAAAAAGTGACTTCGCCGCCGTATAAAGAACGCAATTTTTTCTTCAAACGTAAAAATAATTACAACGTTTTATTTTAATTTGTTGGATTCGGAAAGACTGCTTTGAATTTGAACTGATGTTTCTATAGCGACACTCCAAACAACTAAAAATTCGCTTGAAGTTTTCGTTTCACGTTTTGAAATTGGTAAATAATGATTAATATTTGCGTTTTTATAGTTTTTATATTTGTTTATTTTTAGTGCATCAACTTAATTATTGTTAATAAATTCATGATATTTATGGTTTAATTATAAATAGAAAAATTATAATTGACCAATAGAAAATCACTTTTGCTGTCGGCGGCAGAAAAAGTACTTTTTCTGCCGCCGGCGGAGAAGTGAAACTTAAACTATGGCAACCCAATTCAATAATGAGGTACTTCTCTGACGTTTGAAGAAAAACAATTGTTTGAAATACGAAATGAAATAAAATTTTTTACAGTCATACTAGACCGTAAAATCGCATGTTCTGGACTAAGAAGTTTGACGTAAAACTGACAAATGTGACACAGTATGAAATAATAGTATATTACGTTATAAGTCCGGTAAACCCAAGTTTACAGTAGCGAGTTGAAAACGTTTCGGGGCGAGGCGACGAAGGAGCCGAGTCTCGAATGTTGAAACGAGCTACTGTAATGGTTTACCGGAAGTATGACGTAAGGCGTTTTATTTCATACTGCCTCACATTGTTCATTTTTTAAAAAAATGCATTTAAAATTTTCAGTCCGGTAAAATTTTTTACCGGACTCAAATTAGATTTTCAGTCCGGTAAAATTTTTTACCGGACTCAAATTGGATTTTCAGTCCGGTAAAATTTTTTACCGGCCTTGTAACGTAATAATTCATTTACCGGACTCAAATGAGTCCGGTAAATACCCTTTTACCGGACAGTATGAAATAAAAGTAATAAATGTTGTGAACAGCTTTAAATGATTGAAAAATATTTGACGTAAGTGCATTCTACTTTCATGAATTTTATGAGGTGACGCAGGACTTTTTAACACCACTGTATATAATATAAATATCCGTTTCGACATCTGCCTGAATATTTACCTATTTAATATTATTTTAATAATATTTATATATAATACATATTTATATTTATCCGCGACATAATAATAATAAAATATTTGTTTGATATTTATTTTAAAATATTAAAAATTACAAACAAATAACATATTTATTTAATATGTATATCAATACCTTTCATTTTCAATTTTTTATAAATATTTTCTAATCTTTTAAATATTAAAAAAACATATTATACTAATATTTTTTAAATATTAAACAAATATTGTGTGCTACTGTGGTAGTTTTACATTTATTTTAGAAGTTAGTTATTCTTTCTTTGTTAGCACTGAAAATAAGAAGTAACAGTAAAAATTAAAAAATTATTTGAAAAACAAGAGAAGTACAACTGAAAAGTGTTACATATTATCTTTACTTTAACTCTTTGAACAACGTTTTTATGTTTTGCTTATCCAATGACAACATAAACTTAAATATTTTTTCAAATCTAGCACTTTTTCTTTAGTTAAAGGGCATTATTTGGATGGCTTTTGCAGATCTACTTTCACTAAAATAAACTGCAATTTCTGCAGCTGATACTTTAGCTCTCGTCTGTGTGGTACGAGCCCGGACGCATATTAATTCATCTACATTCATTTTTGTTAAAAGCCATCCCGCAATCTTTACTCTAATATTCTCTTCTGGTTTAGAAAGTGACTCGTTCTTGTTGCCAGAAGTGAAGTATTTAATTTACACCATGCAGAGTTTTAGAAAATTCTATCAGGGCGTTTCCTGACATCACTGCTTGCAAGGTTTTTGGGTACTTTTGTCAATCCCGAGACAGTGTGAGGAAATTTCTATACAGAATTTCATGAAGCTTGGCATAGAGTAGGTGCAGGAATAATTAAAATAGATATAATTTTATTTTTGGCAGAAGTTTTCAATTAATAAGTTGCAAATCAGCAAACCAAGTTAAATTGAATTTCATTGTTTGGCTGTTTTCATAGCCACATACGAGTGGATATGAAATTCTGTCTTGCTTGCTGGAATTACTTACTTTTCAGTTGAGCAGAACGTCAAGCACATGATTTACATGTAGGAGTAGAAAAAAAATAATGTCAACTGTCATTAAATAATAGCTATTTATGTAACAAGTACATAATGTAGGACTTTATAGATGAGCTCAGTTTATGGCCGAGCGAGCAAAGTGAGCAAGGCCTATAAAAAGGGCGAGTCTATAAAGTTCGATTAAATATGTAAGAGTTGCATACAAAGCTTTATGTTCGACTCCTAAAATTGGCTCACTATCAAAAAAAATCGGTTTATAAATTTGACATCTATTCTCGACAAAAAAAAATTGGATAATATACAGTTGCCATTGGAAAACTGGATGTTATAGCGTGCATTTGGTACTGCTATACTTTATTTTACTACTACACTTTACAAGTACAACAATAAGCCAGTTTACTACCACAAAACAATACAATAAACAGTACTTTATAATGTAATCAGACATAAAATTAATTTACTTGATTTGAAGTTTATTAAATTAATTTGAGTTACTTCTTTTCAATAAACTGAAATAATCCCAGTGATTTAGTGAACTTCTACATACTAATTAAAGCTTTACAGATGGTATAAAGATGAGAAAAAACAGTTTATCAAAGTAATTTAATAGAGTATTTACTTTGCATTAATTGTTATACAGTGTGTCAGACAAAAAAGCTTATTGTGCTTGACATCTGCCATTAATACCAATGGGAGTTTACCAGTTTACAGCAAAATTAGTCGAAAAAGGTATAACGATGAGTGCATCACTATGCAAATATTATACCTATTTTGGAGTTATTGTAAATAATGTAAATGGTGAATGGAACCATTTGATTAAAGCATGCTTTGACAAATGTACTGATTAATCTGGAGTCGTTAAATATAATTACTTCCAAGTATTAATGAAGCAGGTTGTGTTGCTTTCCTAATTTGGATTTTATGTGAATTCTTCTGAGAAAGATTAATAAGTAGGAACACTCCAATCGTTTTTCCACCATGCTTCTGGTGATCTAACCGCATTCGATATTTTCTTCTGGGCATATCTAAAAAATGCAATTTATCAGACTACTATAGACTTAGACAAGCTTATAACAAAAAAAAGGAAAATTCTGATAAATAAATTTACGGTGACACAGCCAGCGTTACCTAGCGCTGGATGACCCAAACTCTATTGAACTACGCGATGTAAGAGAGGTGAGGGTCCGGCTTGAATTCTTTTTTCGTATTTCAACAAAAGCAACAAGTTACTAAAGCTTACCCATTAGGGTAAGCATTTGGCACCTAGTAATACATTAATAATAATTCCCTTTGCAGGCCATAAAGACCCAGTGGGATATAGCAAATGCTTAACCATTTTAAATTAATATTTATACCAGATCTAACAAATTTAACAGATATAATTATCACAAAGTTTGAGGTATTTGTATAGATTAACATCTCTCAAAGCTGCGCAAAGCTGATTGCAGGCAAAATAAACTTTTTTCATATGCGGTTGAAAATCACTTTTAAAAAATCACTCTGTAACATTCTAAATAGTTAGGCATTCTAAAAAAGTAGAAATTGGCAAAAAATAATTTTTGCCATTAGTAATTCAGTTTCAAGCTATAGTTGAAAACCATCTAAATAAACAATACAGATTGGGAACAAGCTCAGATGGCATGCATCACAACATATCAGCATCAGGGCCGGATTAAAAACTTACAGGGACCTAAGCAATTGAAACTTTGGTGGTTCCCGTTTTATATATTTTGTGATATATTGAAGCAAATATTTGCTGCTATTTACAAACAAACATTTATATACCTAAAAATATATGTCTACCATTTAGAATCCTGTATTAAAAAGTAAGGAAATCAATATATCTATTATTTAATAAATAATCATAAAAAATTCATTAAATGAAAATTTTATTTATTTTTGAAATAAGTTTAATGAAAAATAAAAAATACAATCATTCAAAACATCTTCTGTCTGCACTTTTGAGCTACGAAATCTTTCACCAAATCATCAAAATTTATGATGATAAAGGACACAACTGATTCCGGATATCAACCACCATCAGCACGTGATTTGTGATGTGATGGTTAATTTTTGTATTGATGGTTGTACCGTTAGTTTCAGTGAAATGTTATACATCTTTTTTCGTAGTTCCGTAGTGGTGCCTTAAAAACACAAACACATGGTCACTTGTCATAGTGTACGACATTTTACTGAAACTAAGTGCACTTTAGAGATAATCTAAAGTACACTTCATCAACATTTTCTAAAACTTTGTTTTCCAATGTGATGAAAGTTTTTATATTCCCATAGTAGGTATTTTCTAATTTAGTTGAAACTTTTATATAAAGTATTTTGCAATCAGTACAGTCATAAAATTCTTTACAAAATAAGGAAAATAACCACAAACCATAGTTGACAAGATGAGATCTCTGTATGGAGATTGCTGGCCTTCATATACGAATGATCATGAATCATGTATACATGAATGGTCAAAACTGTTTAAAGCTGGTCAAGAATCACTAGAAGATGACCCAAGACCTGATCGTCCTGTAGAAGCGATTACAGAAAACATTGTGCATCAAATAAAATCTTTAGTAATAGAAGACGCTAGATTAAAAAAGAAACAATTAGCAGTATTAACTGGTGTCAGAAAGAGTTTTTAGAATTTTACATCAATATTTAGGTATGACAAAAGTAAGTGCAAGATGGTTCCCAAGAATGCTTTCGCCATTCCAGATGCAGCACCCAGTTCGGCTTTATGAGCAATTTTTAATTTTCTGTAAAGAAGATATCCCGACTATAATTAAAAAAATTGTTATGGCAGCTGAGACTTGGGTCCATTACTATGTTCCAGAGTCTAAACAAGAGTCCAAGTTCCAGTCCTCCCAAAAAGTTTAGAGAAACTCTTTCAGCGGGAAAAATAATGGCCATCATTTTTTGGGATTGTTTGTGTATATATATAAAGTTTTTATTAAACGACTGACTAAATAATTAGTTTGCCATTATGACACAGTAATAATATTTACACAAACATATAAAAATAGCTTAAGTATAACTTAACTACAACATTTATAACAATTAACATAACTCAAACCAAACCAAAACTTAACGATTAAACAAATGATGTCTTAAAATATATACAGAACTCTTTAAAATTTTGACTACAATTGCTTTGTCCAAGCATTTGTTAATTTTGAATTGTTTTCTAAAGATAATATATTTTTTTGTTAAAGTTCCCCGTGACCCAAAAAATAAAAAATAAATAAATTATTAATAGATTATTAAAAAAGGAGTCAAAACTAGCTTGCTGAGTCGTCTAAGAGAGTCTATTAAACAGAACAGGTAAACTAAGCAAGAGGATACTGCTGCATGTTAACATAGTTACTCATCATAAAATGCTATAAAAGGGAATCAAGGACACAACTGATTCCAGATATCAACCACCATCAGCACGTGTTTTGTGATGTGATGACTAATTTCTTGTATTGATAGTTTCAAGTGAAAAATTTTGTTTATATTTATATTACTTTTCATAATGACAGCTTTGGCTGACGAAACAATTGTCAGGTAGATTATAATAAACTTGTGAAACTTTTGCTAATCTGTTTTATTTATTTAATAATATGCATGTTTAGTATGTCATACTCAAATTTCAAAATTTACCATTTTATATAACTGTTAGTTAGTCATCTTATAAAACGCACCAGATCTTAAAATTGGCATGCATCATTATTTTAAAACCTGGCTGGTTTTCTTAGTCATTTTATAAAATGGCGATCTCTCTAACGGCCACATTATCAAATACCAATAACCTATGAATTATTTTGTACCTTACCAAAAACATATAATAAAAAAGCTTTGGCACCAGAAACACTGTAATAAAAAAAACCTTATTAAACCATTAAACTAAAGTAACATATTAAGAAGATAAGAAAATATGTATTTGTTGAATGGTATATGTTGTGAAGAACGTCTAAACATAACGTCACTTATATTTTGTTACGTGACTAATAAAGACCGTCAATGAAAAAAAGCAGTTGACAAAAAATTAAAATCTCAGACAACTAAAAAACAACTACAACTTTTTTTTCATTATCAACAAATACAGTATTAAGCCAGTTATAAATAAAAAACATAACATTTTTTTGCATATTTTTGAACTACATATACTTTGTAAGAACGCAATTCTTCATTTTGTTTAACTTTTTCCACATATGATTTTGATACACCTAATTTGCATGCAATATCACAGACAGAAAGACTTGGATTCTTATTAAACTCTGCAACTACCCTTTTCCCCATTGTTTTATCAACTGGACCCAGTTTTCTTCCAAAACCTTTGTTTCTTTCAACAGATAACGTCAGTTTGTAATTTCCTAGGACCTTTTGAACTGGAATTCTAAAGCTAATACCGATTGAGAAAGTTTTATTTTGCTGTAAGTGTACACTATTTTTTTTCACATTTCACTTTGTTTATGTAACATTTTCATCAATTCCATTTCCACACCAGTGATTGAACTTGAACTAGATTTAACTCTTCAAGCAACATGATGTCAAAGTGACAGTTGATTCTCTTCTGTTTTACTAAAATTACACTAAGGATAACTCAACTACTTTTTTTTTGCAGTCTTTGGTTTGTATGACAATTAAATGAAGAAATTAGTCATATGTGTGGTAACCCCCTGAAAAATAGTGATAACCACCTGAATAAATAATATAGGTGGAGAACAAGTTGAGATGGTACATAGTAAAAAAAATCAGCGGTACATCAAATTATTCTGTACTCATCTTTAGAATAGTTACTTATAGATAAAATTGCATAAAAGACAATTGGGACGCAACTGAATGCTGCGATGTGTGTGATCACCATGTGATTCCGGATATTTATGACCATCTCAAGCATGTGATTTATAATGACTAATTTCTGCACTTAATTATCAGAATATACCCAAAATACAAAATAATTCACAGAGTTGTTGGTATTTGACAATGCGGCCGTTAGAGTTTGCCAGTTTATAAAATGACTAAAAACAACAGCCAGATTATAAAGTAATGAAAGATGAATGACAATTTTAAGAACTGGCCACGTTTTATAAAACGGGGTACTTTATAATCTGGCTACGACATATGCATGTTAACTTATGCTGCGTTAGTAAAAGCTGGGTTTGAACTTTCATGTGTAAGCAAAAGAACAATAGCAAACATCAATTTATCTGATTGATATTTATTGCATACTTCTAAGCCCTACATGTCAAAACAACATACATCAATTATCTTAAAAACTTTTTACCTAGCACCAACCTCGCACAAAAAAGTTACTATTGCAGTATCGATCTTTCCCAGATGGATTGCTATTTTTGCTTTACTCAGACAAATAACACTGTATGATTTGTTATAAACCCATAAAGCAGTTTCATTTCAAATTTCTGTCAAGTACCATTTCTTTCATTACTGATAACCAGAGGCAACGAGACCTTGCTAATACGAGGGGTCGTTTTTATATTTCCGGAATGGATATGAAAGCAAACAACCATAGAAATAAGAAAAATCTACTTTTCAATATACAAGTATTAGAACCTTTTAATAACAACCATAAGCCTTAATAAAAATATTCTTTTGGAATTAACTTCAAAATGGCTCTCAACCGCTGCTATAAGTTCATTGTCGTCTTTAAATTTACGTTCTCTAACGTCCTTTTTCAGAATCAGGAATAAAAAGTAGTAGGAAGGGGCTAAAGTGGGACTATAAGGTGAATGGTTCAGTTTCTTAAAGCAGTAATCGTCTTGACTGTTTATTCCTTATACACAGTTGTGTTGTCGTGCAAGAGCAGTATCACCTTGCTTAGTTTTCCCTGCCTGTTCTGTTTAATACTCTTTTTGATGACTCAACAAGCCAATATAGTATCATCCATTTATCATTTGGCCCCTTTCTAAATAAACTATTAATAATATGCCATTACAATCCAAAAAAAATGATGGTCATTGATTTCCCCAATGGAGTTACTTTAAACTTCTTCGGAGGACTGGAACCCTTATCATGCCATTGCATGAGCTCTTGTTTAGACTCTGGGTTATAATAATGGACCCAAGTCTTGACTGCCGTAACAATTTTTCTCATTATAGTCGGGAACTTGTTTACATAAATCTAAAAATTGTTCATAAACCCAAAACTTGGTGCTGCAATGGAACATCGAAAGCATTCTCTATTTTGCACACTTTCTTTCGTCACGCCTAAATGTTGATGTAAAATTCTAAAAACAGTGGTTTCTGATACAACCAGTTAATACTGCTATTTGTATCTTTTTTAATCTAGCATCTTCTAGTACTAAAGATTTTATTTTATGCACAATGTTTTCTGTAATCACTTCTACAGGACGATCAGGTCTTGGGTCATCTTCTACACCTTTTCTACTTTTAGTTCAGAACGCGTTAAGTTTATTTTCAAAAACATCAATTGTATTTGAGAATAATCACTTATAATTCAGAAAGTATCAATTGTATTTTAGAATAGCGAGTTGGATTTTAGAAAATGTTAATTGAATTTCAGAATAGTGAATTTAATTTCAGCAAGCATCAATTGCATTTTAGAATAATCAGTTTAATTCTAGAAAGCAGCAATTGTATTTCAGATTAGTTAATTAAATTTGAGAAAATGATATTTGAATTTCAGAATAATCGACTGCATTTCAGAAAACATCATTTCTATTCCAGAAACTATCGTATGTAGTTCAGAAAATATCATTTGCATTTCAGAAGTTATTAGATTGATTAATATTAATAAAACTTTACTCTCAAAACAAGACATTGGCGTAATTGCTTATTAAATTCATTAAGTAGCAATTATTCAAAGAATTACAAAATTGAGATTTCTTTTTTGTTTTTAAATTTTGAAAATTGTAGTTATAGGGACATTAAGGTAACACAAATCCAATTTATGTAGAGCGTTTTTTTTGTAATAAAACTGTTTAGGTTTCCTAGAGAAATATCGACCACAAAAAAAAATTGATTACATAGAAATATTGATTACATATGCACAGCTTAAAGCTGAATTGAGTTCATAATGAGGAGGAACTAAGTAGAAATCATGCAAATCTATAAATTCTGAAATGCAAATGAAGCTTTCTAAAATTCAAATATCACATTCTAAAATTCAATTGACTATTTTAAAATTTATATATTATGCTTTCTCAAATATAAATGGCAATTGTAAAATATAATCGACGCTTTCTGAAATATTACTGGAAAAGGTGTCATGATTCTAGACCGAATCTAAACAGTTCCGACCATTCATATAACGTAGATTTTGGACAGGAATCTCCAATTTTGTTCATTTTAATGTGACACTCCTTTTTGTTGATTTTTATAACATTCGATAGATAATGAAAAGACGAAAAAATGTTAGTGTTGACCCACCACGGAGAAATCGATAGGAAAGCCGCAATTAGCAATTTTAGATCAATATAATACCCATTTAAAATACATTGCTGGCAATCATCTTTTCTTAACAATAGTACCTTGTAGCACCATTCAACTAATCTTGTCAGTGACACGGAAACTTTTTATACTTTTGAACATAAAAGTAGAAAATAGGTAGTTATTTACTAAATCAGTGTTAGAGTGAGGCAGAATTAGTTGAATGATTGATAGAAATGTATATTAAATGAGAATTATATTAAACTCAAAAATCAGTAATTGCGGCTTTGCTATCAATTTCTCCGTGTTGATCCATTGATAAGATTTTTTCGTCTTTTCATTATCTATCGAATGATATAAACATCAACAAAATTGACTGGTCCCTAAATTTCCATTTATGTGGTGCCTAGTCCTTTGTTTTGTAAATTGGTATAGGTATTATTGTTTCAAGGCATTGCTGATTTTAAAAAACTTTATATAAAATTTTTGGCCAAATTTGAAAATACCTATTCCGGGACTATAAAAAGGACATTGAGTGGCAGTTTCTGTGCGGTGTGCATATAAAATTATGACGAGTCATGATGAACCATTCTTCTTTATTTTATACGTACAACTACACCGAAATGTGGAATAACTATAACTGTTATCATACACAAGTGTATTTTTGGAAGGATCAAATGGTAGGAGTGTCACGCAGGCTTACTCATTCCTGCCCCTAACACCTAAAATTGTGTGTCAAGTCAATTATACATTAATATGAAAAATGCTTTTTGTACTATACACATAATCTTATTGATTATGAGCTGCTCTTACTAATAAGTTTAGTATTCATGAAGTTAATTACTGTACTATTATTAGAATTAAACAATAATATAGATTCAAGAATAATTTATACCATAGTAAAATATTTACGACATACTTTGTATGATATATTATAACATCTTAAAACAAGATTGTAATCTTAAAAATATATATACAGATCCTGAAGAGTTCAGTTCGTATATATTAAGGTCGAAGCGAGCGAAGTGACCCGTGAACATGCCAAGCTAGCCGGGAGTGGCTTACACAAGCCGCTCGCTGCATGCACATACTGAATGTTTCAGAATCTGTATATATACATATATATATTATCATAGTAATCCCTGTATAGTTTAAAGAAATCGGTTTCTCATTCTAAGTCTATTTGTCGATACAAATAATGTAAACTGGTGAAAAGCTCTTCAACTAACGGTTATAAAAACATTTATGTATATTAAAATCATTGTTATAACAAAAATAACAATAAAAATAAGACTTTAAATGTAAAATGTATTTGTATATTGAATGTTAATTGCAATCTTAATACAAAGTTTATGAACATAAAATGGATCCTTTCCTATTATTTTGTAATCTTATTGTATAACATACAATAATATCAAAAATGACAATCATATGCTTATCACTTAAACTAAATTAAAGAAATGTTAGTGAAAATTTAATGAATAGTTTCAATCCTTTTTTTCTGTTTCCTGTTCTTCTTCTTCTTTAGCAGGTGAACGGCTGTGTGATCTACCATTCTCCTTACTTGCTGAACGAGAACGTTCTTTTGACGGCGATCGTGAACCTGAACGGCGGTGAGAACGTGATCGAGAGCGACTTCTGTCACTGGATGTTGAACGTCTACTACCACGACGTTTCATTTCAACTAAACGAATACGGCGACCGTTCAAATCAGTATCATCTAGTTTCTCGATAGCATTTTTCAAGTCTGAATAAGATGCAAACTCAACTATACCCTCATTACTTTTCTGTTTGTGTGCATCTGCATATATAACTTCACCAGCTTGACGCATGTAATCTTTAAGATCACGCCAGTTAACACGACTAGACAAGTTTTCAACTATCAAGCGGTGTTCCGTTCTTGCTGGTGGACCATATCTATTATCTGAGTAATTATCACGGTTTCGACCACGAGTAGCACCATATCCTCTACCACTTCCACGCCATTGGTCAGATCCTCTAGGAGTTCCACGGGCTTTCTCTACAGACACTCTTTCTCCCAACAATTCTTTACCATTCATTTCATACACAGCATCATCGGCATCTCTATAGTCCTCAAATTCCACAAATGCAAAACCGTTTTTCATAGCAACTTGCCTAATTCGTCCATATTTTCTAAAAAATCTTTCTATATCACGTTCACGGACGCGATAGGTTAAACCACCTACAAAAACTCGTGTGCCCATTACACCTTCTGTTATATACTTGCCGTAAATTTATGTAGTAAATAGATCAAACTACAAAATGCACGCGTGTAAACGATTAACCGCCATTAACAAAATAGAAAACATGGCAATTCTCAAAACATCAAATTACCAAAATAACTATTATGAGAGATATGAACTACTAAATATCTGCCTGTGTGTGTTTCAAAACTGCTTACTTTTTTGAGTTACAAATATCTTTCATAAACTTAAAAAGTGTTTATTTAAATAAAGTAATCACCTTATCACACTTATTATAGTAATTATTAAAACTCTTATAACCTTATACAGGGTCGTCTAAAAAATTTACAACATATGGATTTTCTTTACTTATTTTATAATCGCATGTTTCCATTAAGAAACCAAGAAAAATACACGAGTTATATTCTACTGTTAAATGTCAAATTTGACATTTAATTAATTAAATATTAATTAAAATATAATAGTAATGCGCTAAAGTTTGCCATGATTACGACCTACTAGATTTCACAAGTATTTTGTCCGTCCTGGACATTTTTTTTTATTTCTCATATATAATATAACAAGTGGTCTAATTTTTTCCGACAAAATTTGTCATTTCAGATATGAGTAGCTTTTGCAACGAAAACTACACGAGTCGACGCAGGAGACGAGTGTAATTTTCCAAAAGCAAAAGCTACGAATGTCTTAAATGATAAATTTCGCAAGAAAAAATTAGACCACGAGTTGTATTCGGCTTGACAATCTATCGAGCAAATTTTTATTTAGCGTGTGTAGTTAATATTAATTTAATTAAATTTGACATTTCATTTTGACATAAATTTTTTCACTAAGAAAAAACCACTAGTGGTTTTTTCACTATAAAACTCATTTCATTGGTCCCAATTTGAAAAATTCTGTAATTCGATTGGTTAAAAATTTTCGAGTTGGATTGTCAATAATAATATTTGTTTCTGGGAAAACGCAAGCTTTCCCCGTTTTGGCGCTAGTTGACACGTAAACGTTTAGTTGTCACTTCATACATAAATGTCAAACGATGTGTCATGCGTATGTTTATGTCAAATATGTTGCGAATTTACTAATTAATTCCTAATAAATTATTTTTGTTGTAGAAAAAGAACGAAATTAGTTACGTCAATTAAAATTAATTTATAATTTTAATAACATTATTGAAAATGACAATTTCAAAACATTTCTGAACTGGGATTTGAAATAAAGGTAAAATGTGGTCATTAATTGCTTTTATTTATATTGTTTGATAAGTAAATTATCTGCTGGTGTTTTTGTAGTAATTATCAAATAAGGTTTGAGCAGTTTTTGAAGAATTATATTACTGAGTTTCTCTTTGAGGTCATTCCAAATACCAATAGACCAATACAGTCAAAGCAAATAGACTCCGAAGAAGCAATTAGAGTTAAAAGTATTGAGATTAGAATATTAATTTACACAAATTACATTCTCCAAGTAAATATTGTACAATTTGTATAACAAGTTTAATATTATTTGATTGATTAAAATATGAATTAGTGAAAGAAAACTAGATAACAAGGTACCAAAATTTAAATAATATAAACAATATAAAACGACTAGATAAATCACAAGAACACTGTAAAACCACAAAAATGTAAACAAAAACAGAGAACTAACGTAACTATAACTACTACAACCCATAACCTAAACCAAGGCCCCAGAAGCTATAAGCTTGTGCGGGAGGGAGGGGGCGATTATTATTATTATGTAGGCCCAATGTGCGGCTGCAGCCGACTTACAGATGGAACAGCGCAAATCCCATATTTGTGTCACAGCTAAGGAAAACTGCAGAAAACCTTAACCAGGGCGCCGGAAAATTCTTCATTGAAAGACTAAAAAAGACCTTAAGAGAGTAAGCAAATAGACTTGATTCACAATACACGCAATAACACCAACAGTTTCCGAAAAGTTTATTTACGTGGGGCACTTGTCGTGAGACTTAATCCCAAACAGGAAGTGATTGAGATACGCTCAATCAGGGCACATTTGCAATACAAATGCTACCAGTAACCCACTGGTTGGAGCGTGGTTGCTTATACACCCTCTACTAGCTCTCCAGGCTATAGTACCGGAGCTATATACATGCTCACCCGTCAGGGTCGGTTCCAAGGGACGAACCCTACGTCCAGCATTAGGTCTTCTTCTACTACGTTTGACTTCACTGACCGATCGAATCCAACCTCAGTTGTTGCGGGACTTGGTTTTGAATGGTTTTGTCACCCCGCTCCGAGTTATAGGCCTAGTGTGCCCCTGACAAAGCTTTGTTTCGAGTCTACCGAACTAGAATCACGATATGTACCCGTTAAGGTGAAGTTGTCTTGAACGTGAGAGGCAATATAGTTATATTCGCATTAACGCCTTTTGATTTTAGTGCTCTGGATGGTTTCCGAAGATCCGACAACTGGAACTGCACAGCCAAAGCCCTGCCCCTTATACTTTCATCTCCTAGAAACTACCCGGTGGCATGTAGTTTCCCATAAGTCAGCGAGCGGAATAAACCTCACTTTAATTCTCCAAGGTCAAGCAAGGAGTAGCTAGCACCATATCGGACCCTGACGTAAGGTTCAATCCACCCCCATCGGACCCTCATGTTCGCAGAACTACTCCGCAATGTTCATGAGTCATCGTCGAGAAATACTTGCGTGTAACTCTACCTACATCTATCGGCTTTATATGATATTTCGGCCCTCTCATTACTCTTCAATGCAGTACATTTTGAAAAAACCCTTTTTGATTTCTTGTAGCAGGGCCGTAGCCAAAAATTTATTTCCGGGGGGGGGGGGTTCTGGGGAATTTATTTTCGGGGGAAGCAGAATAGAAAAATAATTTTATTTTGTTGTCATTTATTAGTATTAAGTTTAGTTTCGGGGGGGGGGGGATTCAAACCCCCTAAACCCCTCCCTTGAATACGGTTTTGCCTTGTAGGAAACACTAAAAGCTTTCTAGTACAACTTACCAATATTGTGTAAGATTTTTTGTTTTAACCAAAAAGACTTTTTGATCAGTATGGAAAGTTCTATAGGAAAATTTAAAGAAAATATCGTATCTACGCCTTGCAGTAGGTTACAACGGTCAGGTTTATCATTTATGATACCTTTGATAATTATCTACAATTACCTTATTCGTACATTTGTGTAAAATCTTTTTTAAAGAAAGAAAAGATCATATTTGAGTTACCTTATAAATGGACAATTTTCAATTTACTTAGTTTGAAGATTAGACCACTTTTTTTATTTAAAATTAGAAAAGAATATAAAGTTTATTGTTGATATTCAACATAACTACTAAAACGGAGATGTAATTGCATAATTTCTTTCTTTTAAACATGCAAGTATCTTTTCCTCTGCGCCTGAATGTTTTCGTATAGGCAACACATCTAACCGTTGTATGAAAATAAGGTAAAATGAGAATGAGGTAAAATAAAAATAAGGTAAAAAAACGCATGTCATACAGCTTAACTTAGGTTAACCGCTTACTGTAACCTGACAAAGTGATATCGATAGAAAGCTATAGATACAGTACTACCAATATAAGGTAAAAAAATATCGTTTCCATATTTTGTATATCATAATTGTGGAGCAATCAGACAAAAGCAAATAAATCCGTTTTAATCAATTTAGAGTTATTAACGAAAATAATATATTTATAATTCCGTGACAATTAAAAAAAAATAACTAATATATTCTATGAAGCTAAGTCATTCAACACCAATGTTTGAATTTTATTTATTTTTTTCATTTTATATAACAAGTTTTTAACAATAATAAAATGGATTTATCTAGTTTTGCTTGATGGAAATGGAATGTTTTGGTGTCAAATCTTTTTCTTTACTTTTTATGAAGTTATTATAATAAAAGTATCGACAACTTACCATTTTGCGTAAGATGTGTGTTTATTAAAATGTTTTTCGATAGTGTTTAAGTTTTCTTGTACATACCACAGACAGAACATATCCCTGACACGTTATTCATATCCACTGTAGAGAATGAAAACGTACATAAAAGGCCACCCACACCTAAAGGCGTTTACGAAAATTGTATCGGATATATACCGATGTACCGAAAGCGTTCGGAAATTGTATCACTGGTGCTTTACCGGCGTTCGGAAATTAACCGGTATATACCCGTTTCATCTACCGGATCCATGATTCGTAGATCGAGGTTTATAGTCTGTAAATAGAAGTTTACCGGTAAACATAACCTAAAATTCAAGGCTGATTCTCACTATACGGCAGGCTACCAACAGTCACAGAACCGACAAAACATTGTACTGTACATTTAATATGATCGTGACGGTCCGTGGCTGTGATGGTTGATGTGAATACCTTCAAATAAAATGTACAGTACAATGTTTTGTCGATCCGGTGACTGTTGGTAGCCTGCCGTGTAGTGAGAATCAACCTTAAGGTGTTCTCCACTTGACGCCACGTACCGGGAGAATGGACGCGTTCAACCGTTCGATTTTATTCGTTTACTCTTAGCAAAATGCTTGGAATGTTATGACGTGATAATATTTCAAAACAAAATTCGGACTTTTTTGAAGGTTGTTGATAAATATTTGTCTTTTCGAAGCTTCATTACACTTTATAACGAATTTAATGTGTTTGATTTGGTTGATAAGTTTTTTATTTAAAATAGTAATTTTACTGAAAAATTGCGAATTCACAACTACAAGTGCTATGAAAAATGTTATCATGCAGAAATTACAAAACTGCAGAGTTTTAATATAATAATAATAAAAAACTTATCATCCAAACACTCTTAGCAAAATGCTCGGAATGCTTATGACGTGATAATATTTCAAAATAAAATTCGGACTTTTTTGAAGATTGTTGATAAATATTTGACTTTTCTAAGCTTCATTCCACTTTATAACGAATTTAATGTGTTTGATTTGGTTGATAAGTTTTTTATTTAAAATAGTAATTTTACTGAAAAATTGCGAATTCACAACTACAAGTACTATGAAAAATGTTGACATGCTGAAATTACAAAACTGCAGAGTTTCCTTGCATTTTCTTCCAGATTAGCTTACGAAATATGCGAAAAATTACATATTCCTTCTTGTAAGATTAACACACATAACCTACTTTAGTATATAGTATATTCATTTATTTTACTTTATACATTTACTTTATACATAAATTATATGGTATTTAGTGCATTGTACATAAGAAAGTACATAATAGTGTTATCTGTAAATTACACTGTGAAAGTAGTTGCTATAAAGACGGATCTTTTAGTCGAAAGTTAATAAAATGTAATCTTGATTACTTCCTCCTCAATGCCTCAAATCCGTTCCTAGGTTTGATCAACACGATCGTACATATAATAACTACTATAATAACTACTACAACCCATAACCTAAACCAACGCCCCAGAATCTATAAGCTTGTGCGGGAGGTAGAGGGCGATTATTATTATTATGTAGGCCCAATGTGCGGCTGCAGCCGACTTACAGATAGAACAGCGCAAATCCTACATTTGTGTCACAGCTAAGGAAAACTGTAGAAAATCTTAACCAGATCTGCCGGCGCCGGGAGTCGATCGCGGGCCGCTTGGGTGAAAGTCCGGCACGCCAGACATTACACTACCAAGGCTGTGTACATACATACATACCATGCATACATACATAATCTTTAACCCCTTATACCTTTCGGTGTCGAGGTGCCGGACACACCGAGCCGCAGAGTGGATATGTGGGTGTGAGACGAGGCAGCAAAGCCATGTAGGCAAGTGCACCCATCCGAGCAAACTCGACTTAACTCTATTAAGCGATATAATCCACTATAACCACCCTGTCGTACTGCCGGCTCTACACGATCGTGGTTGTTGTAAATACTCTACACCTTTTCCAACTGTATTTCAGAAATCGTCAATTGTATTTCAGATTGGTCAAATGAATTTCGGAAAAAATCATTTGTATTTTAGTTTTGTCAATTTAATTTCAAAAGCATTAAAATTAAATTGACCATTTTGAGGTCAATTTGATTTCAGAAAACGTCAATTGTATTTCAGTTTCATTATTTACAAATAAGAATTTGTAAAATAATTTCAGAAATCGTCATTTGTATTTCAGAAATTGTCAAATGTATTTCAGAAAATGTGAAATATATTTCAGATAATTCAATAAAATTTTAAAACAATCCATGACACAAGCTGGTATATTTGATTGTTATGGAAATGATTTTGTTATATTATTGAGAGTTTATATTGTAAAACTTTTTTTAATGAGTGAATTTCGTGCCCATTCCAATTTATCTTATATACGTATATGGACAAATGGAACTTGCCACTTTCTGAAAAGCAATTTACATTTTCTGATAAAATTGACGTGTTCTAAAAATATACATATACATATATATCTTCTGAAATACAATTGACCTTCTCTGAAATACAAATGACACTTTCTGAAGTCAAAACTGATAAATTTGAAATACAAATGACGCTTTCTGAAATTGAATTGAACAATCTGAAATATAAATGACACTTTCTGAAATTAAACTGACTAATATGAAATACAAATGACGCTTTTTGAATCTAAAATTCACTAAAATTAAACACAAATGGCGCGTTCTGAAATTAGATTTACAAGTTCTGAAATACCTCTGGAAAAGATGTAGTAAAATTTTTATATTATTAATAAACCAGTTAACAGAGCTAGTTTTAAACATATTTCAATACTTACCTCAAGAATGTAATTCTTGCGGTATTTTAAATGATCTTTTTCTAGACCTACCAAACTACTTCAGAATTCCTTGAAGTATAATTTTAAGTAGACTTTAAAACCAATATTAATTAACCTTGCCAAAACAAGCACCAACTACATATCTGGGACGTCACTGCTCATTAAACCTCTTTCTAGAAGTACATAAACATTGACAAATAAATACTTTTAGTAGAAAATGCTTTTCTCAAAATAACCACTGCTGGTGCCATAAATTGTATTTTATTTGAAGTATATTAAATGTCAAAAGTATCAAAATCTAAGCTAAGTTTCAAACAATTTCAAATCACCGGCGCGGTTCTGATCTCCAATCCCCCGGTAGCTAGCGCCATGCTGAGAACACGAGCATAATGTTATTTTTCAAATTTCATCAAGCCGTATGAAGACGTCAAACGTCGAATCGAGGAGGTCGTGATCAAAGGTTATATAAATATAAACAAACACGTCGCTAAGGTAAATACAAAAAATAGGTAACTGGATAAAAAGAGCAAAATAATCAGAAATAAATATCTAACACTTTCAGTAACGGAGAATTACTGAGCTCAATCTGTTCATTCATTAAAAGTACTCTGACTTGTATGTTTTCTGGTACTAGTGTATTATAGTAGAACCAAAAAATGAAAAAAATAAACCGGAGTGAATCTAGAAGCCGCAGACTAGCAGTCGGAGTTGATTGTGAACGAGCTTTGCTCCTAAATTGTCAAATTTAAAAAGTTTTTCACCATTCCAATTATTAATAAAATTATTAAACTACAATTAATAAATATTAATTGCAGTTGTGAAAAATCTTTTAAGCAGCAACTAATGTCATGCACACTTTTGCTATCAGAAGGTTATTTATTAATAGTAGTTTAATAATTAGCAATTTTAAAATTTTAAAAAACTTTGACAGATTGCAATGACTATTTTTTTATTTCAAACTGTCTAAATTTGACAATTTGGGAGTAAGGCTCGCTCACAATTAATTCCGACTGCTAGTCTGCGGCTGGTAGATTCACTCTGGTTTATTTTCTTCATATTTTGGTTGTACTATAGCAGTGATGCCGAACCTTTTTGAGAAGTGGGTCAAATTTTGTTCATTATTTTTTTAATACTATCCCGTGGGTCACTAAGTCAGTGACGTCACTTGGAGGGGGGGGGTAAAAAGGGAACCAATAATTTGGAAACGCAGAATATTTGTTAACAGAAACAACTTGACAGTTGACGCTTTTTTTTGGTTCTCACTTTTAAATTCCTCTAAAAAGATTTACGTTTCTTTTCTGTTTTACAACTTTTACTTTTGCAAGTGAAGAGCAAAATTCGACATTAGATACCTCTTTATACGAGGATGGTCTGAAAAGTTTCCGACCTTAACGTGAAGATGGCAGCACTCGTCAATAAAAGCTAGGGAATGTAGTTGTGCATCTTTTGACAGGTACTCACCAAAATTTCAGCCATTTTGGACGCGCAGTTGTTATTTGACAATCGTTTGAGTGAGTCGATGTGAGTGTTTTTGTGAAAATGGAAAAAATCGAGTATCGAGCTGTCGTTAAATATTTGTTTTTGAAAGGCAATACGCCTACGCAAATCAAAGATGAGTTGGACTCTGTGTATGGGGACTCTGCGCCATCATTTACGACAGTGAAATTTTGGGCAGCTGAATTTAAACGTGGTCGTACCAGCTTGGGAGACGATGAACGTTCGGGACGTCCAAAAACTGCAACCACTGACGAACATAACATACATAACATCGTTAAAGTTCACCAAATGGTGCTAAACGACCGTCGAATTAAAGTGAGAGAGATAGTAGAGGCTATGAATATGTCCAAAGAACGTGTTTGTCACATATTGAATCAAGATTTAGGCATGAGAAAGCTGTCCGCGCGTTGGGTGCCGCGTTTGCTCACGTTAGACCAAAAACGTGTTCGAATGAACATTTCCAACGCTCTGTTGGCGCAGTTTAGGCGCAATAAATTAGAGCTTTGGTGCCGATTAATTACTGTAGATGAAACTTGGATATACCATCATACGCCCGAAACAAAAATACAGTCAAAACAGTGGACTGCAAAGGGGGAATCGGCTCCAAAAAAAGCAAAAACTGTTATGTCGGCTGGGAAAGTGATGGCGACTGTTTTTTGGGATAGTCATGGAGTTATCTTAATCGATTATCTTCAAACAGGAAAAACCATTACAGGAGTATACTACGCATCATTACTTGACAAGCTGAAGGCAGAAATTGCGGAAAAACGGCCACATTTGCAGAAAGGAAAATCCTGTTTCACCAAGACAATCTCACACCTCCGCGGTTGCCATGGCGAAAATCCACGAATTACGGTTTAAACTGCTTGACCATCCTCCTTGCTCACCAGATCTAGTCCCTAGCGACTTCTTTTTGTTCCCTCATCTAAAAATTGTGCTCGGAGGACAGAGATTTTCGTCAAATGAGGAGGCAATCACCTTCGTGAACAATTATTTTGCAGAGAAAAACGCCGAGTACTATTTGGACGGGTTAAAGAGATGGGATCATCGCTGGGAGAAGTGTGTAGACTTACAAGGAGACTATGTAGAAAAATAATTTTAAACAAAAATGTCTTGTATCTTTGTTAGGTCGGAAACTTTTGAGACCACCCTCGTACTTTAATTTTTTAATATTTTCGATTATCTGTTGTCTCTTTTATGATATAAAAAATAAATTTATAAAAATCAACGCGTGGGTCATTTAAAAAGCCTTCGTGGGTCAGTGTTTGACCCGCGGGTAATAGGTTCGCCACCACTGTACTAGAGTAATCTGCTTCTTAATTCAGTAAAATCTAGGCTAAGTCTAGAAATGATTTTTAAAAGTATTGCAACATTGCTGTGAGGCTGTGACAGTATAATGTAGAGCTCTGGACGCCTGCTTAAGGTATTTCTCTCATACATGCAACCTTATTAACTCGATAATTAAAAATCAAAGGCGAGTTTGTTATAAATGTAATAAACTTTTTCTCTTTACGAAGTGCTGTCATTTGACAACGCAGCGACAAGGGAGCTTAGCGTGTGGTTTTTTTTATTCATATAGACTTTTGAAACTATAGTATACGTATCGTTATGAAAGATGGGCAGATCATATATCAAAAATATCACAAAGTTCCCTGACTATAAATTCTTAACGCTCTGAAATTAAACAAACACGTGAATGTGTGTTGATAAAGTGTTGTTTGTAATAAACGAACGAAAACTGTGTTTTAAAAATGAAAGTGTATTCGGAAGCCTAAAACGGAGCGCAGTTTTGATCTCATCTAGCGTCAAAATTGTACTGTTTGATTAAATTATTGTTTGGCTTTTTAAATACTTACTAGTGTTTTAAAAAATAAAATATATTAAATTTTAAAAAATAACTATTATAAATGTATTGCAGTAAAAATTATAAAAGCAGTTATAATGTCTATTCAAATGTGTCCAAAATTATATTAGTACTTATACCCCCTTATTCTGTAACTTTCGATATATGTATATCGAACGTTATATATCGAATTTCGATAAGATGTGTACTTCCAAACGAAATTCGTTATTTTGTTATTCTGTAACCTGCTTCGTTGCGGTCCACTCAAGTATAACGAATGATTTATGTTTTTGGCTCCTGTAGTACGTTTATCGGTTTGTGACTATGATCATGTTATTTATTATAGGTTATGTTCCTGTTTACTACACGTTGTTTGCGCGTCAGGTTTCAAATTTACGTTGGCCTTCGTTCCTGTATTTGTGTAGTTTATTAAATTTGTATTGTTTTTTAATTGTTGTTATTGTTATTAATATTGTGATTGTTATTATTGTTTTCTAATAAAAATATATTTAAAACTTTTTTTTTAATATTTACCTAGGTAGTAGTAGGTACGTTTCAGGTTTTTACAAAAAGATCAGAACCAATCATTTATGTTTAATCCCTTAAACCTTACTTTATCGGATTTTAAAAACGCTTACGGTAAAATCTAAATACAATAGAAACCCGTATGCTTAAAGGTACCTAACCACCAATGAAAATTACAAGAATCTGTCGGTGTTATGGTGAAAGAACTGCAAAAAGTAAACAGAAAAACTTTTTTAAATTCTATTTGTTAAACTTTGCGCAAAAGACAGAAGTTGCAAGTGCAAGCAAGACCGTAATTTGTAAATCATTCCTATTCAAATTTCAATTGTCATTTTTTTCTTTGTCGGTAGGTATTTTAAAAACGTTTAAAGAAAAAATATAAAATAAAAATTTTCTAGCAAATAGAAAACTACATGTACAATACTGAATGAAAATTACAAGAATTTTAGTTTTCTGAAAAACCTGCATAATGGGTTTTACACATAAACCGATTAAAGTTTTATTTATACATAAACTAGTAATTTTTCTGAAATTTAATTTAAAATCTGATTTCTAATTGAACCTCGTTTAAATTCATACAAATTATACCATTCAGTTCCCGCATAACGATACCTCAGAAGCTTTCGTTAAAATATCGATTGCATGATAACGATTTTTGTAAGTCTTTGTCTTACAGAATACCAAAATAACGAGTTTCGATATTATAACGAACTTCGATATTTTAACGTTCGTTATCTCGTCAACGAAGTCTTACAGAATAAGGGGGTTAGTCCGGCACTGTAAACATGCTTTTACAATTGACTAAATGAGAAAGTTCAAAGATGGCACTGCAACTGGAAACTTGAGGAGCTTGACAATCAGTGACAGTTAGTCGAGCCGCCATTTGCTATTTTGTTAAGATCGCAGTAAATTTTTCAGTGTTTTTGTCCGTTTTTAGGGTAAGTTTTTAAAGATTATTTTGATGATGTTCAAATAATTTTACAATTTGTGAAAAATTACTTGTAGAGTAATAATTTAACGTAAATAGTCAAAGTGTAGGTGTTATTTTGATGTATAAAAACAAGGTTGACGTGCTGTCAGCTGATGACTAGGTTCTTGTAATATATTTTTATATCAACTATTGTCATACAGCAATGAATAATTACTAATAATGAGTCATAATTTGTTGCTCGTGGCCTTTTTGTTTAACGCAGAATTCCTTTCTAGTGTTATCGCTTTTTCTTTTAAAAACAAAGAGACTGGTATTTTTCCTTTCTTTTCTAATCATTTCTATTGTATTACATTTCTAGATGGCTACTCGAAAAAAGGTTTTGCTTAAAGTTATAATTTTGGGTGACTCTGGTGTTGGAAAGACATCTTTAATGAACCAGTATGTAAATAAGAAATTTTCAAATCAATACAAAGCAACAATTGGAGCAGATTTTCTCACAAAAGAAATCATCGTAGATGACCGAATTGTAACTATGCAAATTTGGGACACGGCTGGACAGGAAAGATTTCAATCGCTAGGTGTCGCTTTTTATCGAGGAGCTGATTGTTGTGTATTAGGTAAGTCATTATTTTTTTTCTATTTTTCTTATTTAAACATTTTTGTACTACTTCAGTTTTTGACGTAACGGCTCCAAATACATTCAAATCGTTAGACAGTTGGCGAGATGAATTTTTAATCCAAGCATCACCAAGGGAACCCGAAAACTTCCCCTTTGTATTATTGGGTAATAAAGTGGATTTAGAACCGCGTGCGATTTCTTCTAAAAGGGCCCAACAGTGGTGCCAGTCGAAAAATGGTATTTCGTATTTTGAAACTTCAGCAAAGGAAGCTTTAAATGTAGAGCAGGCCTTTCAGAGTATTGCAAGAAATGCACTAACTCAACAAAATCAAACTGTTGATTTGTATAATGAATTTCCTGATCAGATTAAACTTACAAATACGACAAATCGTAACAGTAACGGTGATTCATGCGCTTGCTAGGCTATGAAATAAGTCTTTTTGATTTTTTTTTTAGTTTTCAATTTATTTTATTTTTCGTTTAAAATTTTTGAATTGTTGAACAAGAAGGATGGATACATTACAATTATGATACATTAATGGAGCTCAAAATTAAAAAGAAAATAAAAATATTGCATATCACAATGTTGATTTATGTTTATTAAATGATGCGTTAGTGTCTAATTATACAAATTTATTATTTTAAAGAATATTACAACAATTAAGTGTTGCAATTGTTTTGTTATGATAATTTACTTGCCTAAAATGTAATATTTTAGTAAATTCATAATTTATTATTCTTTTTACAAAATAAATAAATATCAGTTTATTCAAACAAAAGGAAGTGATTATTACGCCAAATTTTCCTACAATATGATTGCAATGTAAATTGATAATTAAGGACTACTATATTTAATAATAATAATAATAAAAGATTTAATATTATTATAATAATATACTCAAAATAATTTGAGTACAAATGATTTTTCCGTATTCTTGAGCTAAATATATAATATAGGTATATTTTTTATAACTTGCCTGCAAGGTTATGTTCTTACTATTAGATTGAATTGATTTTGTTATTTGAACTTAATTTTAATGTATTAAAGAAAAATGCAAATTTGTAAAAATTATTAAACATGTTTATAATAAATACTTTAAAGTGCTTTAAAGAATTTTTTTTCTTCGTTTTAAACTGATGGTGAGAAACATACATCTTGATCGGTTTGTACATATATGTAGAGTTATTCATGGAAATGCAACTTTATTAGTGTAATGATTGTTTTTGATAGTGATATAATAAAATGATTGTTTAGTTGTGTAGTTATTTTTAAGTAAAGCAAATGAACATGTCAAATAATACAGTTAAAGTCGTATATCCATGGGTAGTAATACATGATAAACATTTATAAAAGATCATTTTTCTCCACTATTTGTTGCATTATTATAATTGATAAATAATGTATATATTATATAGATATTCTTACTGATAATCCATTAGCCAATTTATTTTCATTTTACTTACAATCTCTTATAGATACATTTGTTTTAAGTGCTATCCTATAAATTATTAAACCCACTGTATTTGTTATATATCTTGAGATTGCTATGACTTGTTGATCATGTGATTTTAACTGTAACTTGTAAAAGAAGCAATAACTGTGATCTTCAAATACAAGAACTGAAACTATAATAGTCATCAAGATAAGGTGTTAATTAATAAAATTATGACAAACAATTACTGAGAATCCACTAATAGCATATCTGTTACACTGCAAGAGTCATAATCATGTGATGGGCAAGTCAGTAATCACTATATCAAAATATCTCCAGAAAGTAATAAACAGAAAAGTTATTAATACTAGCAAACACATTTGACTGTTAATCCAAAAAAAATAGTTTCATTGTTGCAACGATCCAAGCTATGCTTTAAATAAAATTATTTTGTGAAAGTTCAAATAATGTAAATTTTGTGGTCATTTTTAAAATACTAGTTTGTTAGTTTAATATGTTACATTCTCTGATTATTTCTTAATGAAAGAAAAAACATAATATTCAGGCTTTGTGGTCTTACATAAGTTTCTTCTCCTATCGGGTGTTTTTAATGAAAAAAAGAGAATAGTAGTAGGTAGTAATAATTTATATACAGATATTGTTAGTGTAATTTTTGCTAGTAGTTTTTTAAATCATTTTCATTTATTTAACGATAAATCTGCTTTGGTTTTTAGTTATTGTTCGCAAAATTTAAAAACCATGGTAAAAACTATTATTGTAGAATGCATAGTTACCTAATAATTATGAAATTTGTATATTATGCATATTATTTACATATAATAAACTAAATATTCACAAGTAGCAGATTCTTTTATTAATCCTACTGACTGAGAAAATGTACTATCCAAGTTTTAATTGTTTGAATTCTTTGTGCAACTTTTATGTTCATTAATAAACTCGAGATAGCTGGTAAAGGGTTTTACATTTATTATCATGGATGCGATTTGGGGACGATGGAGTAACTAAGCGTTAGAAAATTTTGCAGCCTGAGTATACCGCTGACACCTTTGAATCAAGCTTTGAAAGTGGGGCTACTATTGTCCGTCTCAAGTTGGGACTACAGTGAAGGAAAGATAGCCAATGTATTTCTTATGGGAGTTTGTGCTTCGTTGTTGCCACTTATTTCACTGTATGGATCTATAGAAATGTGGATTAAGATTCCAGCAGTTCTAAACCTTTGAAAACAGTAACCGAAAAAGTGTAATCGTAACCATACAAAAGAAGCATTTAAAAGAAAGTCTTATTAACATGTATTTGTTATTTTATTAACATTACTTGGGATTTTTACATCGTACGTGTATCTAAATATCTGATATTTTATTACTTATACTTTTTTGTTTAATTCTTTCGTCTTCAAATTCTTTCAACATAAAAATAACGGCTGGTTAGCTTCTGTATGATCTTTTTAATCTTGTAATTCACAGGTAAATACAGGAAGTCCCAAACGTAATTTTAACGGTAAAATGATTTCATCGTGATAAAATCATTCATTTGTTCAACTTGTTTCAAAAGAAACTTGCAAAAACGGAATTTTAGGATTAGCAGCAAATGCAAAGGATTTTAGTAAACAAACCCTTCTGGTTTTTTCTACTTTTACTTCGTGGAACTACATAATACAGTTTGTACTTACTGAAATTATAGTAAAACGTTTTTTGTCGGCACTATTATTTGTCACCGAATGCATATAAGCAAATTTCTTAATACAGAAATAATTATTTGGTTTCAAATTTTGATAGCTTGTGCGTGTATAGATCTTTGCTTAGTTGTTTGGGTTTTATCGTTTGTAATTATTGTTAACATTGTCGTGTTGTTTGTTGTAACTATATATGTTGTAATTGCAAGTATTGTAGTATTACATAACGCACATAGTACATTATACATAAGTATGGCGATATGAATAACAATCAAGAGTTTAATTTTCTTAATAAAAAAAATCAAGTATCCATGTAACAAGTGACTTAGCGTTAAACTTATGACAGTTCTTCAAAGAATTCTTTTTTTTTTATTAAAACTTGATTCATATTCACATATATGCAGAAGCGAATGGGTGATCTTACATCTCGTAACTGAACTGGAAAAATAAATTTTAAGCAATGATCCGGGCTGATGCTTTGTATCGGACCAGTTTTACTGTGCTTTGTGTCGAGCCGGGTCATGTTTATGCACCTTTTGTGCTAACCAGGTAGTAAGGTCTTCAACATAACATAATTCAAGATCTCTAGCATATACCTCTATAAATGAGGCTTCATATTGAGAACTTAAATGAAAACTTATTGCTGATAATTCCTAATTAAATATAGTAAATATGTTACATACATTACATTAATAATTATTTTCTTAAACTGCTTTTAAATAATATGTTAAAAGACATTCCAAAGAAATCTAAATTTCTACAGGTACCGAGGAGATAATACATCCTAAGATGTAGAGAATTTAACCAATGCCTAGTTGAATGAAAGGGCATTCGAAAAAGTTCAATACTTCTTACATTAGCATTATTGTTCCAAAATATCATCATGGCTGCTTTGAGGAATACACAAATGTCTAAAGCTATATTTTGGAAAACAGTGGAATTATTTAAAATAAAATTAAAGTGCGGGTTACTTGAAATCAGGCTTCCACCATCCGAGGGTTAAAATTGTTGAATTATTGTATAAACTAGACGGTGGCACTTCTAAAAAATTCAAAATTGAAATTTCCGAAATATAGTACTCAGATTTTCATCAAGAAAAGGAAACACATATTAAACACACTAGAATACAATTTATTTAAAATTTACATTACTTATAATTAAATTTAAAACACAAAAAGAAGCAACATAAACAAATATACCAAACGATAATGTTTATAATTTCTCTTTTAACTTTCAATGCATTATTTTCAAATGTAAATGATTTCCATATTTTAGTTAGTTGACCTGCATAAGACTTATTTAAATTACCTGTAGCTTATTTTTGTCCAAGTATATCCTTGAAAAATTATTTTAAATCATATATTACTAGTGGCCTTGTTACACTTTTTTAATTATAAACTTGAATCTTGCTAAATTTTAAAAATATCAATCTTCATCATGCTTTGAAATACAGATTTCTAATAAAAATAAAAGAACTATACATTAAACTCTAAGTACGATCACTAAACCACTTATAATAAAATATTAAAAAATTATAAAAAAGAAGCGTTTTACAATAGTAAATAACAAGACTTAATTGCAAGTTGCTTGATGGCTTAGTAAACGAGATGCTGGTATCAAATCGGCACAAAATTCACAAGGCAATTCAACATCAGGAGAGCTTGGTTCGGGAGCCATAAAATAATCTGGAGAATCTGAACGCCTATGGGGATTAAATCTAGCTAAGTCAGGTCTGCAGCCTGTTTCATGTTCAATCAACTCCTCATGTGGAATTGGTGTGCCACAAAATTCACAAGGAATTACCAACTCGGTTGGTGGGTTGCGTCTACGAGGTGGTTGAGGAGCAGGGCCTGAAACATTGAAACAATAATGAAATAGCACTACTATTAATAAGAAAAGCAAAGCAAACCTTTATTGTGCTTTAAATGACGAGGAACAGCACCAGTAGATCTCAATGGAGCAGTTATACTAGCCGAATCATGCAGTAAATTTCGAATGTACTCGGTTTTGCAATCAAGTCTTCTTGATATTTCCCTGCTGGTTTCAAGTTTTTCGCCATTGTTGTTGTTGGTGTTAGCAAGGGATGGTATAGCATTGCTAGAGAAACTTGTACTAAATGCATATCCGGGTGTGTATGTGGTATCAAAAGTAGAGAACGATCTAAAGGGTGAGGGTCGGCGACGAGTTGGAGAGTCTAAACCAGATCCGGATGTTCGTCTTGGTGAATCCCAAGTTGGTCTTGGTCCAGGTTCTGCTATTTAGAAAATATTTAATGTATATACACTTTAAAACAAGAAACTTAGCATCAATTTGTAATGAATTTATTAACATACAATTCTGTATTTCAAAATTTAAAAAAATCTGCACCTTGGTTAAGGAGAACAGACTTGAGCCATATAGAGTAGCGCACTGTATTTTTCACCAACAAAATATTAATACAAGAAAAATAATGATTAAAACAAATACAATTAGTAAATGAATTTTATCATATTCATTTAAATTCATTATTTACCTTAGAATTCCTCAAATTGAAATAATATTGTACATCAAGTCACTTATGCTTTTAAAACTTGCTGCAATTTAAAAGATAATACATGTGCTCTGACGATTGCATATATGTACAATTCTAAATTTACTTTTCACTTCATTAATTCACTTGCGTAAGCCTTTACATGTATGGGGTTACTAGACAGGTATGGATTTCCAAGCAAAACCACATTTTTGGAGATGTTCAGTATCATAGCAATTATTTAAATGTTGCCTGTATTACATTACGTTAAATCTTATCAATATAATTAGTCCCTTAAAAATTAGTCAAAAAATCGCTGTTTTACAGAAATTTTTCCCACAGCTATGGGACCTGTAAAAAGTAAAGCATTTGTGTTGTCTAAACATGATTTTCACATCCCGCAGTTCTAAAAAAGGGTGGTTTTTGAGAAATAGTATATATATTAATATATGAATTTTGGCGTTTTTCGCCTTTTTCTCTATATTGAGGAAAAATTATGCATTTTGATGAAAAATATTAAGAGAGCAAAGTTGTAGAGCATAAAATTTCCTACAAATTTTGTCTCTACTTTTTTTTTAATTCCGCATAGTTATACAATAATAATTATATACAATAATAACTGTGCAGTGAAAAACTTTTTTCAATAATACAACAAAGGCAGTTGGCGATATTCTTAACATGTAAGTAAATTAAATTGAAGTGCATTGTTGTCTATTCTACTACGTGGTAGTCGCATATAATTATTATTGTATAACTATGCGGAATTAGAAAGAAAAAGTAAAGATAAAATTTGTAGGGAATTTTATGCTCTACAACTTTGCTCTCTTGATATTTTTCACCAAAATGCATAGTTTTTCCTCAATATAGAGAAAAAGGCGAAAAACGCTAAAATTCATATACCAATATCTATATTTCTCAAAATCCACCCTTTTTTAGAACTGCGTAGTGTGAAAATCACGTTTAGACAACCCAAATACTTCACTTTTTATTTTACATGGTCTCATAGCTGTGGGAAAAATTTCTTTAATTTTTCCAGATTCTTCATAGTAACCCTATATAATGTTCTAATCAACTTTTTTTATTACTACTAAATAAAAAAATCTATCTATGATGATTCACTGAGTTAATGCAGAAGTATGCTATGTCACATAAAATACTTAAGGACATAGGTAAACACTCTTCCTAATTTTACACAAGGGCCGGCAGATTTATGCAGACTTCGTCAAATCAAAGGATTCTCTTATTATTATTATTATTATTGCATTCATGAAATCAGAAAAAGAGTAGCGTCAATAAATGTTTATAATAAGCATAAAATAATAACTTTTATTCAACACCCCCCACATGATAGATATTTAATACTTTTCATGAACATACATTTCATGAAAAGAATGCAGTTTGATTGAATTGATAGAAAAGGTGTCAATTTACATATTTCTTGAAATTCAGCATTTTCTATATACTATTTAGTGTTCTCAATTGTCTATACATACCATCATTTAATTTCAGAAATCCATGATTTGTATCTTGATGCAATTGGCGATATTTAAACATAACAAGTTCTCCACAGTCTTGACACTTATCAGTCCGTGCACCACAATAATTTTCATGTTCACCCAAATCGAACTTGGGCAACTCAAGCTCGCAATACTGACAAGGAAGTAAGTTTGTATTTGTTTTAGCTTGTGGTAGTGCCCCTAATGGAGTTGTTACAGGCACATTTCTTATTGCACTTGAATTACCGTTATTTACGTGATTTTCTCCAATAGGATCAGGTTTTTTTGGAGAAGAATTCAGATGACCTAAAGTTTCTCCACAATCAGCAAGTTTTTCTAATCTTGCTAAGCGTTTTTCTTGCCTTTGCATAACCTTTTTGTCTTGTATCTCTTTTTGAGCAACGAAGTATTTGCTTTGTTCAATCTTTGAAGGTGGTGTTGGTGGTAATTGCGGTTGTGCTTTCTTTTTTACACACAACTTTTTATGCTCTTCAAAACTTGCTTTAGGTATCGGTTCTTTACATGTAGGGCATAAGGTTATATTACGAGCACAATGCGCTGAATGCATAACATAATTAGTTTGTGGTATTTCTTTTTTGCTAGAAAATTAATATGTTTCAGTAATAAAAGCACTGCAAATCTCTAATAATTTTACTTACCAATTTCCGCAGATTTCTAGTTCGACCTGTTGGTCCATATTTGTTTATTGCAACTACAACACCTTTATGACAGAATTTCCTTTGTTAGGAAAACGTTTTTCACTAAACAATAGCAATCTAAGGAACAAATGAAAACTGGTTGAGAAAATGAGTGTTAATGCACAGGGAAGGCCGTACAAAAGGTCAACTAAAAATAGTTTTTTACAAATAGCTTTAGTATGAAATGAGAATGTTGGGAATATGCATGCAAAACTTATTCAAAGATATTTTGAGAATAGCTTAAAAATATCTAAAACTTACTTCCCATCCCGTGTCGCGTATTTATCTTTAAACACCTACTTATAGATTTGTAGCACGATTATTTTTATATAAATTTTAGAATTTTATAAACTTATTATTTGGGTCTATCTAACTATTTACTACAAATTTAACGCATACGGCCACTGTAATTCATCATTAATAATATCATAATACTGCCCTAAACTATTTATGGGCGTGTATTTTCATATCGCAAAGTATTTATCACGTGTTCGTGCGGCTTTGTTATTATTACAATCAAAATCTACGCCGTTAATTTTATCAATAAATCGTTTACAACGAGGAAAATATACTCACTTCTATCATTAGACAATTATCACAAATTAACTCTTCTTATTTCTGCCTTTGTAGTTATATTAATTGCTTTGATGATACAACATAAAATTATCAGCTATTGTTTTTTTCTAGGGCAATTACATTCACTTAAAAGATAGGGGATTCCCATGTATCCGTCCTCGTAGTACTCGTTTAACGGTAATGAACAGATTTAAATCTTTTTATTAGACAAACATTATCTATCAATTTTTAACGTAAAATTTTGAGCTTCAAATATTTATGTCTTTATATTGAGTTTACGTTTACATCTCAATTCGTCTGATAAATTCAAGGTCAACGTATAGCATATCAACTTGTTGATATCTATTTTAAAGAATTGTGCATCTAGCACATAATGAAACGAGTCGCCTTTATGCAGTTCAGTACTCGGATTTTTAAGCAGATATAAATCAGTATAATATGGGGGCTAGTAACAATAAATTTCAACAAATACATTATTAAACTTTAAAATGAAAAAATTCAAGGGCGGCAAATTCTTTTCAGCTTACAGTGCATTTTTGCTTTATAGTTAACGTTAAAAAAATAATCGATGTGATAAATTGATATTTAAATATTTGCCAATTATTTTAAGATAGATACAGAAATATTTGCCAACTTTCAAGTCCACCTAGTCCAATCAAAGTGCAGACAGGCACGGATTCAGAAGCGATTATCAGAGGACAATAGGTAGGTTTTCTGTCTTACTTATTTTTTCTTGATAGAGAACTATTACCAAATGCTTTAATATTATTAATACCGAAAAGTAATTTTGTAAAACGGGAGACAAAATTTTGTTTGGTAAGTAATTAAAAAATAGTCATTGTAATAATGAAAGATTGAATAGTTTAGCTAAGTTGTAGAGTTTGATGTAGGCTAGCATACAAATAATAAACTACTGCCTATGAAAAATAGTGTTATTTTTAATTAGCTGCAGGTTTCTCACCGAAAAAACGTTTATTAATTGCACACCCATCTGCGAATACGGCGCCTCAAAAATATCGCCTATTTTCATATGGTAAAGTATATGGCTTTTCCGGTATTAATAATATTAAAGTATTTGCTGTTACCCATCCAACAAGTATAGAGAGAACAAAGAAGAGCCCTGATAGTCATCAATTATCTCTCCCTGTGTGGTATAAGCTTGAAAAGATCCTAGCCAAATTAGCATCCAAAGTTTGACAATAATTCATGTTTATAAAAATGTCATAACAGGGATTCTTTGAGGTTAGGGTTAAAATAATGTTGGTCGTTTCTAGCCTCTTCTGTTAGATTTTAATTGGACCACGTTTAACAGAAAGGGACCAATTTTAATTAATGACATTTTTACGAAAATGTGTTTAAGGCAGGAATCACACTGCTCGACCACGTCGACCGTCCGAGACCGACCGAAATTTCGAACACATATAACTGTATGCGCAACGTCACACTGTTAGACCATCGGCCGTCCACCGTCGACCATGCTCGATCGTCCAGCTTGAAATTCAAACGGGTTGGAATTTGGACCGATTGTGGTCGACGATCGCATGCGCGTTATTACTTTGCATTTTCAAACACGTGGGCGTGTTTGCAACGTTTTGTGTATCAGAACATAACTTATGTATAAAGTTTATAGGCATGGATGTAAAATATTGCGATTTTGTTTTTCTGCAGTTAGTATAATAGCCCATGATGAAATTTGGTTTTATAAGCTGAACTAAAACATTGATGAATAGCGGATACAATACAAAAAATTCTCCTTGTTCCCGCTTTAAATACATTTCTCGGGCTCATGTTTTTCTTTCTCCTCTTCTTAATCTCCTCAAAATCATATAATTAACAATTACATTTTCGGAATGGCTATCACCACTGCTACTCATTTTGAAAATTTTATTAGAAAATTAATAAAAGTGAGGTTAGGAAGAAAAAACCGCTCGAGGTCGGCCGACCAGTGTGATTTAAATATTTTAATGATCAGCGGTCGACCGATTTTTTAAGCCGATGGTGGACGGTCGATGCTGGTCGATCGAGCAGTGTGATTCCTACCTAAAGTATCAAACGCCACCAAGCAGCATCTAATAAGTAGCAATAACTGAGATCGGAACTTTGATTGAGTAGTTGTTACGTAATTACAACTAGATTTATGACTTTATAGGTTTAATTACTTCAGTTCGTAATATTTTAGTAATTGTGTAGTTGTATACAAGTCCGTATTCAAGGGGGGTTAGGGGGTCTGAACCACCTCCCCCGAGACTGAACTTAATACTAATAAAATGACAACAAAATAAAATTATTTTTCTGTTCTGCTTCCCCCCAAAAATAAATTCCCCCGGAAATATATTTCTGACTACGGCCCTAGTTGTATATATTATTTATTGGAACTGTGTAGTTCCATTAGTTCTAAGTAGCTTATTAGTAAAGTATGTGGAACGATATTGCCACTTAGTATAATTACTTTAAAGTTGTTGCAACTTCAAAGTAGTATTATGATTGTAGCAGTAACTTGCTCGAAGCTATTTTAAAGTTTTTAAAACTTTAAACCCAGCCAGCACACTGACGTTATTTTTAAGTGATTATTGGTCGGCGACGTCATATGACTAATAAATGATGTCCATAAGACGTCATGTTATGGGACGTACCATTGATTTCATAATGGTCTAGGACAGCAAGGCTAACATGATGCTATTTTATTCATTTTTTTTCAGTGTAAATACATAGGATAAAATAATAAAAAGTAGCATCATATTAGCTTTGGTGTCCTAGAGCATTATGAAACCAATAGTACGTAGACGTCTTCAAAACGACGTCTTTTAGACGTACAATAAGGCCGTTTTTAGACTTCTAATATTATTAATTATGATCTATCTAGGTAATCTAAAAGTGATATTCCAAAAAAATGTTCCATTTTTACATTTGCACAATGTAAATAGAATACATTATTTTACTGTTTTCAATATTAAATTACACTATTTTGGTATTGTCAGGTCATCTATCAACACTGTTTTACTTTATTTTTTTACTGAACTGCATGTGTTTTTCTCTTTAATTAGTAACGTTTCTACTTATTATGAAAGTTGTTGACGCACCTACATTTATAGTGTATGTGTAGGTACAACTACTGCATAATAATTGTGTGGTTTGTCACAAAGGGCGAGTATTAATACTCGTAATTACTTGTTCCGTCGCAATAGTGCATAACCTGTACAATTTTACCCGTTCGACGATTTTGTAAGATTACTATTGTTAATAAATTAATACTAATGCAATGGTTTCTTAGTACTTACTAATACTTTACTATCATCAATTATGCTGCATATTGTTTTAGCAGCTTTTCGGTTAGTAAATGTTTACTTTTGTTTAATAATTATGTATGAAATAGTATATAATAAATATTATTTCCAATATTCAACTATTTATTTATAATTCCCGTCCTAGTCCTAGTATAGGACGTTTTAATGGCGTCATTAAACAACGTTTTAATGACATCGTTGAACTACGTTTTAATGACGTCCTTGGGCTGTGACATAATGCAGTCAGTTTTACGACAATTTGACGTCATTTTAATACGTCATTTGACCTCGTTAGTGCCGAGAAAACGGCGACATTATGACGTCAGTGTGCTGGGTGGGGAAAGTAGTAGTGAAAGTTGCTGACACCTGCCTGGAACTATTGCTTAACCTTGTTTATTGTTTCCAGCCTTACTTTGTGGAACTCCATAATCATGAAATAAATAAAGATTAGTAAAAAGTTTCACAATATTTATTGGAATATAACCTGACAATATTGTTTCGACAGCTAAGCTGTCATTATCAAAGGTAATATAAATATAAAAAAACACGTCGCTAAGGTAGATACAAAAATAGGTAACTAGATAAAAAGATAAAATTAATAAAAATCAGAATTAAATATCTAACACTTCCAGTAACGGAGAATTACTGAGCTCAAGTTGTTCATTCATTAAAGGTACCCTGAGTTTGTGTTTGTATATCTCAAAGGCTTCTAAAATGTCTAATTTGCGTTTGTTATTACAAAAATGTAGGAATGTAATATTATTTTGAGGAGTCATTGCTTAACCCTTTAAAGTAATGCAACCTTACAGTAGTATTGAAAGTAAAACTTAAGTTTTTGCTACCAAGAAGAATCACTTTAAAGTAATTTTTCGTAAACTACTTCATCTCCATATTTACTTGTACAATGTTGGAGGCCATTAATCAATTTGCAATTTGTTATAATTGTTATTAGATGCTTTACTGTAGAACCTTCAATAAAAATAACAAATTGGTGCCAAATTGTGCCTTAGGAATTGTTATGTATGTAACTTGAAGTTGGCAACATTTATTTGTAGTGATGTAGGTTGGAAAGGAGTTCAGGTTAAAAAGTGGTAATCACTTTTCGGGTAATAAAATAATATACAAACCTCGGTGGTCGTTGTTTCATCGTACTTCGGCTTATTGCTGACCGCAGCGCTAGGTGCCTTGGTCATCAAATTTCACCTTCGTAATGAAGCACCTCCCGCCTCGGTAAGTAAAATCTACTATTTGCTATGGAAAATTATGAAAACCCCCTTTTTCCAATCATCAAACGATCATATTATTAGAAATAAGTGGCTTGCGTCTTTACAGAAATATTGTGGTATTGGAAGCAGTTAAAAAATGCTAGTTCAAAATTTTTAGCTTTATGCTTTAATTACATATATATTTAATATCAAAGAATATTTTGTAGTATGTAAAGATCATTTTGAAGCCCAATCTTTTGACCACACTGCAAAGTTTTTCCGAATAATACCATGGAGCTGTGCCATTCTTATCTATAAGAATACTTTTTTGGGTAATGTTTTTATTGATATGCAATCTTATATTTGTTTCTTTTTAAGAATACTCCAAATTCAAACACTGCCCTACAGACTGCTATTGATTCATTTGAAATTCCCACTGTTACCCCATAAATTGCAATTAATGAACTGCAAGACAGAGATATGTAAAGAATTAACTCAAAAGCTCCAAAATGCAACCTGCCAGTACAAGACTTGTTCTTTACAACTTGACAACATCAAGAAAAAGATGAAGACAAATCCAGATATTTATTGGACACCATATAAAAAATTAGGGAAGACAGAAAATTCTGAAGAAGCGGAATTTTTAATAAATTTTCGATGGTCAGAATTATCAATACGTCTGTGCACTGTCTGGAAATTCAGTTCTCCTAGAACCTAGAGGTTATGAATTTTGTCGCAAAAATCTAATTGGACTACTTTCAAAATCGATTATTTCAAGATTTCTCAACAAAGAATGATGAAAATCAGTTAATTAAACAACGCCTTTGCACTGAGATATCACTTTTTAAACGACCTATTGAAAGGATTTGTTCGGTGATTATTGATGATACATCTGTTAAAGAAAAAATGTCCTATACTAGCATAGAAGATACTATATTTATGGACTTGATACTAGAAGCTCCTGCAATTGGGAAAAACCCAAAAATTGCAAATAAGATAATGTATTGCTATCCATACTCTATCCACAAAGTTTACTATTTCAGTAGAATACTTCTTCCGCATATCAATGACAACAGCTTAATTTCATTTCTTGACATTGAAAGTCTTGGAACTTGTATATATACCAGATTCATTATGGATCATCACTAATAGCATTTCCTTTAATGTGGCTTTTTTCAAAAGTCTAGGTGCAGAACATTACAAAACTATGTTCAACATCCTTTTCTAGAATGTTTACCATTAATGTTATTTTTTGGCATGCTTTAAAAACGCAAAGAATCTATTTTTAGATCATGCCTAATCTCTTCTTCTTACTTAAAATTCGTTTATCAGTTACAACAAAAACTTCCAATAAAACCTATTATATACTCGACTAAAAACATCTTTAACCTAGTAACTTCGATAAGTACCTACACAAGTATTTTTACCAACAGTAACGGCTATGTGTTAAAATTCTTAAAAGAAACATTATTGATGTTGATGCAACTACTAGACTTGCTGCAGACTCAACTGCAACTTTACCTAGACTATGCAAAAGCTTTTGATCAAGTACCACATAAGAGGTTGCTATTAAAATTGGAGCATTAGGGGCCCAATGTGCTTGTGTGGATTGGGATTTTTTTGTTCAATAGGCAGTTCTGTGTCAGAGTAAATGATCAGGTCTCAAGAAACCAGCCTGTAATCAGTGGAGTCCCACAAGGCTCAGTACTAGGACCACATTTGTTTTTGCTGTACACAAGCAACTCGGTCTCTTCAGTAGATACATCAATATCATTTTATGCATCAGATGACACAAAGATTTTTTGCAATCCACTTGAAAATCAGGAAGCCGTACAATGAGTTCTAAACAAAATAACTACTGGTCAGAAGAATGGTTACTCCCCCTTAACTACAACAAATGTGCTATCCTACATTTGGGCGCTAATAACCCACAAATTCTTACTACATTAATGTTGAATACTTCCAAATAGTTACTCTTCAAAAAGATTTGGATGTGTTCATAACTTATAGGGACCCTATTTCATATTGCACTACTTTGCAATGTTTCACTTTGTATTTATCAGATTTTGGTAAGTGCAAAGTTTTTTTGTTTCATAAAATATTTTTAACTAACATTGCATTTTCCGACTTTTCCATTACACTTTGCAAAAATTTTAATAAATGCCACCGCCACACATACATACAGCTTTTTGTATTTTATTTGTTGGTTTGCATTTTGTCTATTTAAAACATTATTCGTCAAAATTTAATTTTTTCTAGCGATGAAAGTGATGACGAAACATTCCCTAGAAAAAGTTTTAAAAGATAAATATTGCTTGCGAACATAAAGAAGCAAACATAGGGAATGAGCCCAATGAAGAGATGGATCATGCATATGTATTGAATGAAGAACATGAAGAGGAAGCAAATGGTGTCCAAAGAGTTTAAAGGTTGCTAAACTTTTCCCGTTAATATTAATCGAATTTTTCAATATTTGTTTCTGTTTGTTAGTTTATTTCTTGTTTGATTAACAACGGAAATATATATTCAGATATTTCTGTTTCATTTTAGTTACTAATTAATCAAGTTATAACAAAATAATCACTCATAAAAAACATACAAAATTAACTAAAGAGGGGTTGTGTATATTCTGACACATTAATATTCAATTCCCTTTCTAATTTCAGGATTTACCTGAGTTGGTAGATCTCAAGGTTTGCCGTTTCCTCTTTTTTGGCACAGACTCCATACTTTCTAATGAATAATTGATATTTTCCACTGGAACGTATATTATATTATCCATTGGAAGTAACTCAACCCCACTATTAACCAAATTCAACAGATTCGCACCACTGTTGATATCCGTTTCTGGCATCTGTAGACCGCTTACAGCTGTGCTATCTTCATCTATAATTTTCAGTATAGCAAGGTCAACTGTGTCCATCGTTTTTTCTTTACCGCCAGTGTCGTTTTCTTCGCATTATCCCTCTAATACAAATATTCAGTTTAATACTTTAACTGAAGTTTAAAAATTACCAGAGTTTTAGCCATTTCCAGTACATTTTCCCAAGCCCTTTGTTTCTCCCTACTATTCGTATTTTTAAAATCCCCGAATAATATACATTTCTTTTCTTTTATTACTCGCAGAACAGCTACCTTTTTTTGGTTTGCAATCATATACTTATTCATTTTCAATATGCAAATGATACAAATTCTTCGCAGTTATATTTGCAAAGTGCAAAATGAATAATGGCCATTTGCACCACTTTAAAAGGGCGAGTTGTATAAATGTGGTTTAACTTTAAACTGAGCTCAGTTGCCGCAGTAACGATTGTCAGAACAATCGCTGTCTAGGATATTGATCTTAGTTTAAAATTAAACTGTGTTTATACAACCCGCCCTAAGTTAACTTTAACCATGGGTTAATTACTATGGGTACAATTGTCTCAACAAACATATTCATGGTAATTAATTTCTGTTTAGAGTTAATCGAAGGTGGTGTAAACAGCTATTAGACAACTACAGATTTGTAAAAGCATTTTTGAAGCAGAAACTTTGGTTTCCATAACAACACTTTGCTCTTTGCAAATTTTACTTTTTAACTGGTCAAAAATATATTTATGAAACAAAAAATTAATTGAAAAGCGTAAACCGTAAAGTGAAAAATTGAAAGCGTAACAGCAAAGTAGTTTTATGAAATAGGGCTCTGGATTATTTAAACTGGGAAACACATCTCTAAAATTGCAGAAAAAAGCCAATTCCTTGATATATCTTATCAAAACTGCTTTTAAAAACCATTCAAAAAAAAAATGATATCCAAACTCAAAAAATTCTAATATTAGACCTAAAATGGAATTCGCAGTAGCAGTCTGGAATTCATATATTATTAATGATCTAGAAACACTGGAAGAAATTGAAAGAATGGTTACAAGAATTCAATTGCAGTTACAAGGTTACAGCTACTTGGAGAGACTCAAATATCCTGCATTTTACTTTCAAAGAACGTAGAGCCAGAGGGGACCTAATAGAAACATATAAATGGATAACTGAGTATTATTCATGTGAAAATATCTTCAATATCTACTAAAATAGGGCTTTCAGAGGTCACTCTAAAAACTGGAAAAGAAAAGGTATAATAAGCTGTAAAGAAAAAATTGTATAAGTAACAGAGTGGTTTTATACATGGAATAACCTAGAAGAAGATACAGTAACATCAACGACCACCAACCTTTTCAAAAACTGAGTAGATATCATTATCTACACTGTATAACTCTTGTGTTTAATCAAAAGTGTCTTTAAATCAGGAACAGTTTCATCGTTCTTTTTTGCTTTAAACCATAATAATAATAACGTTTATGTACAGTTGCGATCTTTTGCTAAGTAACGATGAAAAAATCATAACCGATGATTTTCCAGTTTTTTGTACAATGTAAATGTAAATTTATAATATGGTATTCAAGGTATTCAGGTTGAATTACAGTGTATATTGTACAAAAACCTGAAAAACCGGCGATCACTATTTTTTCATCGTTTCTTAATGAATGATCGTAACTGTACACATGTAACACATGGAAAGCATATCAGTTCTATGAAGTTCATAACGTATCTAACTAAATTTCTAATCAAGTTTAATTTAACTAAATTCTAAACAAGTAGGATTTTACTATGTTTTAATGAGATCTTTCAGTTACAATGCTACTGAAAAGCTCTTTGTGACAAATCTTGCATTGTGTGGTATAGTGAAAGGTTCAATTTTGGCTAATACTGCACTACTGCACAACAGGTTTATTTCGTAAGTTTTACTTAATCTACCACCTTATATCATCATCCTGATATCAATACTAAAAAGGAACTTTTATGATCCATCCAACTCAGATACAAAGTTCAATCGCTTTACTATAATAATACACCACCAGAAAACGTATACTCTCCTTCCGTAGCAATCCTATCTGGACACATTATTCTGAGATTGCAACAGAAACTTAATTGCAATACTTGTCTGAAACCACTACTTTCCACAACTATTCCTGGATCATTGTTACAGTTAATAACGCTTCAGAACCGAGGAGGTTTAACATAATATCCTAACAGCTACTTTGTAGGACTTAAAAAATTAGCGGATATAGTTCGAGGCTTCACCTTTCGTACAATCTGACAAAATTTGTAGTTAATTGGAAAATCTACTTTACCCAAACTTTCTCAAAATTACTTGTTTAATAAACATCCTTAAACCAGTATTAAATAATATATTTGGAAGAGAGAGATATAAATAGATTTATCGACAATAAACCACTTAGTAGAAAAGTATTTAAAGTGTAATTAATTTAATGAAAAGTACTTACACTGTTACACTAAGTAATGAAAACTACTTTTCATTTCTTAAGACAGTGTTTGCATTGAAATCTTTGAAAATCAAAAATTTCCTGGAAACTAAACTTTCTTCCTTCCCTCTTTAAGTTGTAGTTGTTGAAAGGTTATATACATGCTTAAGAGAAAAGAAAAACTCCTTAGTTAATAATAAATAATGGGACATTTATTTTAAAATACTTTTAAAATGTTAAACAACAAATAACAGATAGTTACAAATATATTGTTTACAACATTGTTATTATTTATTATTATTCTTATTTTATGACTACTTGTACCTTTTTTTAAAGACACCAAACAATGAAATGAATTTTATTAAATAATTGAGTTATTATCAAAGTGAGACATTTGATTGCCAGTTATGTAATGGAGCACACAGTTTCATACATGGAGTTGCGAGAAGTGAGTGAAGTTTTATATGTGCAGCTACACGGAATTGTGTGCTTGACACATATCCTGCAACCGAATGCCTGGCCCTGGTTATTATTTATCAATTGTAGATGCAACAACTATCTGTTCATGTAACATGAACAGTTTTTAATTTATTAAGAAAATCATTTCTCAATTATTTAATTATAAATACATAAAACAAACATTTTTATATAACTTTTCTTTATATTTAGTTTTTGTATAATAATAATAATAGTCTATTTATTCTGTATAATATAATAATAAATGGTTTATCTTTGTTTTATAAATATTTTGGTGCATATGTTATTACTGAGTCTGGAAGAATGAATTTCTTTTATGTCCAATTGTACGTACTTTTGGGGTTTTAATCGAATTATTTTAGGCTAGAAAAAAATTCTAAACCATTATATAATACTTAAAAACGTCTACATTTAAAGTTAGAAAATTATGCGTATTCGTTTTCATGAGAATTATACTGTAAAAAATAATTAACTTGATCACCCTGTTAATTTGTGTCATTACGATAAACCAGTCTAGTAAATAGATGTATATACTAAAAAACAAAAACAAGGTGCACACAGATTCCTCACAAACATTACTTTAAAAGCGTTTTGGCAATATTAACAAACTCTCAAATTAAAATTGGGCACTTCTTTTACGATATTCGTAAGAGGTAATATGGGTGTGTAATTAGCGAGCATCCCTGTGAGCACCTTATATTTACTACGCAGGTTTCTTTACATGATTTGTTATTATTGCCTTTAAGGAACGTCATCTATTTACTGGTGTTGCGTGACCTATCTACTGTTACATAAACAGGTTTATATAGAACAATTGGTTCTCTGTAACAGAAAAAATAATACAATAAATAAAATATGAGTTTATTCTTTTATTCAATTACCTGTTCACTTCGTTGCCATCATAAACTTGCCCCATTAGGAACTCGGGCCCAATATATTGGCCTCCTTCTACGTGAGAGCAAGCATGTTCTAAAAATAACAACATAGCATCTGAATGTTTTTCTTTATAATGATTACTCTTTTGGATTTACCATATTTAACAGCAGGTGTTGTATTTGAGTTTGGTATTCGAAATGGCACTGTTCCGATTGTAATTGGGAAATGTAACTGAACTATATCAAAATCCTTATCAGTATCCAAACTTACCTAAAAACATTTTTAAGTTAAATTCATTGAATAATAAACAATAATGAGAATTTTATTTGAATTATTATTTATTAAATGCACAATTTAGTAACCATAATTTTATTTATTGCCAACCATCAATAAAGCCATGCATTACCATAGCGATTTGTGGAAGTAAACAAACACTTTATTTTACTGTACAAATCAAGCATTTTACCTGCCGCAAATATGGTTACGGTACAAATCAAGCATTTTACCTGCCGCAAATAAGGTTGGCGATAAAATTTTGTATGCATCACGTCAGTAAAGTGTCTTTATCGAACTCGCCTGTTATTCGACTCTCTCGCTTTGCTCGCTCATCTCATAATGTCAGACTCGTTCGATAAAGAATCGCTTCACTGACTTGGTACATAAATAACTATTATGTTTAATCATCTATATCTTGTTATTATTTATTAACTTCTTGCTGTTGTTTGATTTTACAAAGAATAAAAGAATATTCAAAAAGGTATTTAATAATTCTATGGTTAATTTTAATTAAAATCGTTGGTTTAGAGTTTCTTCAAGACCTTTTACTTTATGAATAAAAATCCTTTGCTTATATATTTATTTTTTAAAAATACATATGTAACTATTATGTTTTAATGTTTGAATTAAATGTTTTGAAAGATAAAATCCATGATTGGGAGCACCAAAATTGCTCAACCTCCTTACTTACAGTTAGAAATAATGGGGAATTTTCTCAAATTGAGGCTTGAACTGACACACTAGAATAGCTTTGCTCAATAAACATATACTCTATTTGCATGGCTCCAGGGCTGGTTATAGGCTTGGGCCACGCCCACCCCGAAGTAGCGTTGGAATGGAAAGTCATATGAAAATGACATGCCTCTTAATTCGTTTTTCATGCCACAATTAATATTCCAAAGTGATGGTTAATGGTTTGTAATAATTACGTGCCCTGCGGTATATCTTTGGCATGACAAAATTGGTACGTAAAAAATACATCTTTTTATGTCTTCGCGCTTTACCATAACACATACTTTTGATGAGTATGTGAATAATTAAACAACATATTTAATTTATAAATTCCCTACACATAAATGTCACTAACAAAACGTTTAGTTTCATTTTTAGTGTGATGGAAAGAGGTAAAAAACTATACTTCTCGTCATTTAAGACAAATTCAGAAAAATGTTAAATTTGATCAATCTTGTGCTCCAGTTCTGAGTTTTTGTGTATATTAACTATAACACAAACAGTGGCGCTTTGGAACTAGAACGTCCATCTATTTACTGTTAGTACCGTTGCACGTTTGTGGAATGTTTTATATTTTTCCGCATAGAGCTACCTCCATATCTACAGCAGTGTCTCGTCTGTGTCTGCATCCAGGGTACCTCCACGCGGTGAAACGTGGCACAGGTGGAAACGTTTTACGAGACAGGGATTCTAATTGGATTATAAGATTTTTTAAGGTTATGTTGAAAACCTGACATTATAGGGTGAAATGCACCATTGTTTTTTATTTTTGTGTGGCTGTAAAGACTTTTTGAGGTTATGTCAAAAACCTGATGTGATGGGGTAAAATGGATTTCCCATTCGTTTTCAGCGACCCCAAAAAGATATAGTAAAAATGGCTTGATCTCCGGGCCAGCATTGTTTCTTATTTTTGTGTGGCTGTAAAGACTTTTTGAGGTTATGTCAAAAACCTAACGTAATGGGGTAAAATGCATTTCGGATTCGGTTTCAGCGACTCCAAAAACATATAGTAAAAATGGCTTGACCCCCAGGCCAGCATTGTTTTTTATTTTTGTGTATCTGCAAAGACTTTTTGAGATTATGTAAAAAACCTGAAGTGATGGGGTAAAATGGACTTTGGATTCGGTTTCAGCGACCCCAAAAACATATAATAAACATCTCACCCCAGGTCAAAAAAATTGTTTTTCGTGTGTGGCTGAGTAATCAATATAAGATCTAATTTCTTGTTATCTTTCAAAATTTTCTGATTTAGGAAAATTGATAAGACTAAAGATCAGCTTCAACTAAAAATAGATATGGTGGCGATTACATATCAGGTAAGATTTTTTAAAAGTTTTTCTGTAGCTGGAAAATGTTTTTAAGATACATATAGACCTAGCTTTTATTATACACCTTGGCTCTCACGAGATGCTGGGTATGAACATGAGGCTGTTTTATGATAGTATCTTGGCCCATAATTAACAACTTGGACAGGTTGCAAATGTGTATTTGAAGAAGTAAATCCTTCCCCATGCGCCCAATACAATCTTAGCAAAGTGTTTTTTATTTTGAAATTTAAAAAACTTGCTAGGAATAGAATTTATAAATTATTAGGGTTCAAAGTTAACAACTGATGAACATTTTATAAACAATGTTTAAAAATTGTTATAATGGTGTATTATAGTTTAGCACACATACATAGTGAAGATCGAAGATTGTTGATGCTCTCTTCATTTAAAACTAGTTTCAGCATTTTTGGATTTTCTCAGATAATATTTATTTTCATTCAGTTTCAACAATTCTTCTTTTAATTACTGTATACTTACTGATAATACATAATAAATTTGAGCAAGTCGGCAAATTCCAACCAATGTTGTAGGCATTGTGGGTATAACCAAGCTATTTGAACTATCCCACTTGGTTCTTGAATTTGGTTTGACACAACTACCCCTTAAATTACATCAAAATGATCGTTAAATTACTTAAAAATTGTACAAAATAAATCTTACCTATATTCGAAAACAAGATGTTTCAATTCCTTATTAACGCCAAGTACACCTCGGTCAATGAAAAATTCACAAATCTGCATAAAGCGTACTCTTAATTTGACTTCCTCTGTGCCTTGATTATCAATTGTTGCTTTCAGTTTAAGACTCTCATTGCATACATATGCAGAACGTTCTAAGACACACCGTAACGTTACTGTACCTTTCTTACAACACCAGCAACAAGTACTTTTCTTATCTTGACCAACTGTCGGTTTCTGTTATCACAAATTAACAAAGTATTTTAATGTTATTGTGATTTGGAATGTAAAATAGTTTTACCAAATATTGTTCATCCATGCAATCAATGTGTGGTCCGATTATTGTGAAATATTTCATGCCTTGAGGTGGACTCGCATATGGTATATCAATTGTTACTTTTATGTAATATCTTATACAACATGGTTTACTTTCAAATGAACACGGCAATGTTGACTCAGGAAGCATGAAACTGCACATATTGCATAACGAAAGTAATGTTTTGTGAATAAATATGACAATGTTAATTGACAGTAAAAGTTTTATTTTACTGACAACTGACAAGTACTAAAGTGTCACTTAACTTGGTATTAGAATAAAGATTGATATGAAAGGAAACTAATGTTAATTAAGGTATAATTTAGTTGGCAAAAGGTCTCAAATGTTTCCTTGACTATGAAACCAGCCATTGTTAAGCCAGTTAAATAACAATGACGTAGGTTGTACCAATAAAATCTCTGTAAATATTAGAAACATGGTTCTGAATAACAATAGCTGCTTCCAATTTGCAGCTCAGTTTTAGTAACTCTGAACTGTAAACAGCAACACAGGTAATTAAAATCATATTGTATTTGAACAGTATTAACACATAATATGTGTTTTATTTGGCAAACTTTACAGAACTGCTCCATGTAAAACAACTTTGAGAGTTACAGCTTCTGATGGCTTTGGTAATAAAGTACGTAATTTATATTTTGCATAGAATGTGGCACATATAGAATTAAAATTCAACAAAATTTTCTTGTAAAAATTTTAGTAAGGTTATTAATGCAATGTGGCATATTTATTTGTTATTATATGTTATTTTAGAGTTAGGACACGGATGTCAAAATCTATTTCTTTCTAGAACAAAACTCAGCTGCCTGAAACAGAGATACTTTTTTTGTCTCTTTTTGTTCTAGTGACAAAAAGGCAGTAGCTGTCAGTTATAAATTTTATTATAAATTTGGTAGTTGCAAAATTCAATTGTCAAGATGTCATTTAACAATATTTTCAAAAATCTTTGCTGTTAAGTCCTGCAGGTTGCTCGCTTATGCTTGGGAAAATAAACTTCACAATCAGGATTAAGCGATGTACTTTAATCCCTTGGTATATAATATAACATTTTGTTATCATCAACTCATTCAAAGGTTCTTAAATAATACATATTCTGTTTTGCTTCTGCTAGGTTGAGATTTGCTAGCTTTTGATCAACTCCTTTATTCACTATAAATGTCCCCATTGTATATTCATAGCATATTCTGAAGCTTAATAAAATTTAAACAATTATACAGTCGATTTCTTTCTTTTTTTCTAGTATTTCCAGTAGACCCTGGTCTAACCTATTTTTAATAATTTGACAATTGACTGATTTAAGAGTTGTTTCTAGAATTATAGAAGCCCATCTTTCCCAAGGTATTGATAATTTGGATTGAATTATTTTATGTAAAAAGTTAGGCATATATATAATTTTACATAAATAATCTTCAATTCATGCTTGCACGAAAGTCTGATTTGATTAAATTAAATTGATGCAAAAAATCGAGTATAGCTTAAAAATCAAACAATCAAAATTTTCATTTTTGAATTTTGGATGTCTTTTTTGAAATAGGTTATGTTTCACAATATAAATCTCATTGGTATACCAATGACATTTCTAACTTAAGATTTAAAACATAAACAATTAGGTGTACTCGATTTTTTAAATTGACTGTTCCATGATTGATATGATTTATGTTATGAGCAATTAATGTCGAGTAGTTATATCAGCAATTGACTGCTATTACTACTCTCACTAACATTTTATTACCGGAAGGGAAATTTGTGGAATCCTCGTGGAAGAATTGGTACTGTGGTTTCCACATTCTTTTCACCCCAAATGATTTGACGTTCATCAATGAAATATTGGTCATCTTTTACCTAACAATTTTTAATTATTGCAACTGTATCAAATAATATAGCACAAATCTAAATTACCGTTCTTCTGTCACCTGATAGTATGACCTTCCATTCTGCATGAGCTTTTCCTCTTAATATAACTCGCACCACTAAAATGTCAAGAATGTTCATAAAAAGTATTAGTGCAGTATTATCTACATAAACAAAAGACTCACTTTTAAGTTTGAAGTTTTCTGTAGTATCCAGAAACACTGTACCATTTATTTGTTCACCCGCATAGTAAAATTCTTTATCTAATTTTATATCAAACTCTTTTATGTAATCCATTTTTATACAAGTTTTTTAATTTTTAATAGTAACATTTATAATTAATTGAGGATATTATTTATTATGTAACATTTATGATACATTTATTATTTTAGAGGAAACACACTAATGTGGTACATTTAAATCTTCATTTTATTAGTGATATATTTATAAATTTTGTTTGTAACTTTTAGTTTATTCATCCATTCGGTTTTCGTTGAAGAAACATTCGGACTACTTTATTATCGTGCACTTGTTTACATTTACTAACATTAATAAAAGAATCAAAAAATCACGCTAGGTAATTTTCTTTTGTATACAACACACAACAGTTTAAAAAAGAAATTCACTTATAAAAATGGGAAATTTCGGTTTTATAAAATTGAAATTAAAAATTAGACAAAGTGGCATTCATTATAAAAAAATCAGCCTCGTTTACTAATTGACGAAGATTAAAAGTAGATAATGTTTAAATTTACATATTTAACTGATCTTTTGGCACTAAAATCGAAAATAAAACCAATTACCCTGTAAAAATTACATGACAAGCCTTGTAATAAAAAGATATGGAGACAAAATACAGTTGTCAGCTGTTTTTCAAAATGTAATCAATAAAAACGAGCACACTCTGTTCAACACTTACTTTTTCCCACCTCATTTTAAAAATTAAAGAACTGTGCATGAAAAAGTGCTAATAAATACTAAATAGAAAGAATTCTTAGAAAATTATATGAACGAGGAAATACATACGAAGTATGTTTAACGGACTTGCTATGGAGGACAGCGGGGAAGTGTTTAAAACTTCACCCATTTTATTATAGTACCTATATTTAAATCATAAAGCAATTACTACACAAAAGTCGCCTCCTTACCTATAGGTATAATAAAATCTTCTTTAGAAATGATATTTAAATTTTCGAATAATTAGTTTATTGAATTGTTTGTTAATACAAGCGTTAATAAACATATATGTGAAACATTTCCCAAAATCTATTATTATCTTATCTTTTCTGGATTAACATAATTAATTAGTACAGTCTTCTAAAACTTTGCTAAAGTATATTTTTAAATTTTTATATAAATTATATTTTTAACAATCCACTTCAATTTGTGCGCAGTGTATGTACTGTTTGATTCCAGTCCGGGCAAAAAAATAAATATTTCTAAAATAAGTAAATGAGATGCTGATGAATATAAAATTCCAATATATTCAAACCATTTTTTAATCAATTTGATTTTGGGAAATTAAAATACCGCGAGTAGTAATACAGTAGTAGTAGTACCTTGTTATTTTGAAATTCATCACCATAGTAGGTTTTTTTTACAAATAAAAGTGACATAGCAAGTATCTTGTATAACGTATGACTATGTGTGGTTATGGAAATCAATAATCAATTAACCGGGCCTTCGATTATTATGCACAGCCCTACTTTATCGTCTATTCTTTGAGTGTTGTTTTTATCATTTCTTTTATTCTGTTATTTTTTTATTATGAGCTGGCATCACAGAATATAGTTTAATATTAGTGTTTTTTATACCCACGTTTTAGCATTTATTTATATTTAAGTTTTTCTTTGTCAGTCAAAGTTGTGATGGAAGATCAATTGAAGGGGCGAGTGGATAAATGGGTTAACTACCAAATTATTAATTTTACATGAGAGCACTTTTAGTGAATTATTCTGGACGTTTTTTGCTATAGGATTTTCAGGACTATCATTTAGTTAAATCGATAGGGATTAAAATTACACATTTTTTATCACAAAATAAAATCTCAGGTATATAAAAAATAAGTCAAAGTGTGACAATATTAAACCCACAAATATAAATGAGATGTGTATAATTCACAGGAGACACTCTAGGACAGCTGTTTGGATCTTTTTAGATCTCATCAGCTAGAGATAGTCTCCTGTGAATTATACACACATTATCCAGGCTTATATACATAGCCGGAAATAACATTAATACCGAGAACTTTTGTCAGTGTTCCCTTTATTGTGCTTGTTATTTTTCATTTGTAACAAGCATAGGAATAAATGACTTTGTTATTTATCCTAATTACAGGAATAATTGTATATTTTAGATTTTGTAGAAATTGTATATTTTAGAGGATTTTAAAAAAAATACATCTTGAAAATTTCATATTGGAATTGGATACAAAATTGATAATACAAGTTTAATTTTAACTATAAAATTAGTTAATGACTGTTGTTTAAATATTTAATGTTTTTTGGGTACTTTCAGTCAATTAAAAACTTGTTAGTTTTTTTAGTATATGGCGCATTCCGCGGTTACGTACTGTGACACGTTCCGACGCATTTTTATGATTAGCAAATCTCCAGAAATTATTTTTAAGCAACTAAATTTTTAATTTGATGCATTTTTGGGTCTTAATAAAAATACGTTTGGCTTTTTTATATCTGGTGCCGTTTACGAGCATATCAAGCTAAAGTTTTGCAATGGTTCTGCAAACTATTCGTAAAAAACTTACAAGTTGATTAATTATACAATTTTTGAGAAAACACCAAAACTAATGTCATACATACAGTTTCGTTTTAAGATGTCCTTAATGATCAATTTAGATCTTGAAGGCGTTACATATGTCATATGCGTTACGTACTGTGACATGCCAAAAACTGCAGATTTCATTCAATATTATTATTGAAGCTCAGACACAAATTCTTTTAATTTAATCGATTTTTAGTTGTCTTACACATTTTTTTATTATTCAATAACAATTAACTGCAATTTAAAACTAAACTCACTGGCATTATTGTCTGTAACCAGCACCACAATTACATATACCGAATGACAGTTTTCATCCTATTTTTGCATAAAAGTATAACAAATAAGCCATTATCATCGCAGTTTGGCTGCGGCAATATTAATTTATGTTATAATATGAATTTGACACCTGCTAAAATGCATTGGTTTTAAGTCTTTTTAAGCATTATTGAACATTTAATTTTATCTGTGGAGGTTGACCTTTTCGCGGAATGCACAATATAGCTATATTTTGATTAATTTTATAATCTTCATCATAAAATTAATCGAAATATATGTACTAAAAAACTAACAAGTTTTTAATTGACTGAAAGTACCCAAAACAGTAACTATTTAATGCTAACATTCCAGTCAATAAAATCTTGTGTTTACACTGATGAGTATGTTGCTACTTATTAGTCTAGTATTTCTGGAAACATTATTTTCAAAGAAACTGCAAACATGTTTCTCATGTTCATATATCATTTTTGGATATTTCAAAATTTGTTTGCAAATTGTTTTGAAAATGTTTGTGAACTGTTTGCAACACATGCTTGAAAACATTTTACAAGAACTTTTTGGTGTTTTCAAGAAACAATGTCCCATTTCAAATAGATAACAAGAAACCAGTTTTGTGAAACATGCTCCTTCTTTATTAAAGATCTGTAGCATGTTGGTGGGATTCATCTGAATAAAGTTCAAAATCCAGCAATGTTCCAAGTTTGAGATCTGTTAATAAATTGATACCATAATATAAATGGTGCCCTCTTGCAGAAGTGTTCAAGTTCACCAGTCTTTTTCTAGGTTGGCATAACACAGTTCATCACAACAGTGGCGCATCCAGAAAGTTTTTTCGGGAGGGACGGGGGTTTGTATGATTAAATTTGCGTAACATATACTATTATAATTTTATATTTGTTATATTTTATATTTGCATAATATAACTTTTGGAAAAATATTCAGAGGCTGAAAACTTTTATAAAAATAGTTTTATATTTTTATCAACTTATTAAGCAATCTCTCTTATTATAAAACAAAATTCAAATAATCGACAAGGGACCGTTATTTTCAATTTGCCTAAGTTTTCCCCTGAAGCATTTCATCATTCTTTGGACGACCGTAGAGTTGATTTCTCTAATTTTTCTGGATATACGGCGTCGCAATTGTTCCTCGTGTTGTGCTTCCCATCCATTATTATAGACTTTCCGACTCAATATTGCCCAGAACTCTTCAATTGGGCGAGCCTGAGGTAGGTTAGGGGGATTGTCTACTTTCGGTATAAAGTTGATGTTGTTGGTCTCATACCAGTCCCTTGCGATTCTCGAACAATGGCATGTAGCAAGATCTGGCGAAAACATTATTTCATCATTCGCATGATGTGTGTTCAAAAACTGACGCAGTTTAGAGAGACATCTCTGGATATAAAGCTCTGCGTTTAATGCTTGGCCCCGAACTGCGCCAATGTTGGGCTGCGAGATGAAGCCGGCCTCAGAAATTGCACACCATAACAAAATCTTGCCCCCAAACTTTTTTTTGCTTTTAAATCTAACATCATCAGGGACATTCTCGTAATCGTCCGTGTAAAAACCATCATTTCCCTTCATCTCAGAGTTAGATAATACGAAATATTTTTCATCATTCATCACAATCAACTTCTCAACTGCAACATCTCGGAATTCTCTCTAATTGATCTTCTGTGTATTTCGGAGCTTTCCTCCTTTTCCGGAAGACAATATTTTTACTTGATAGGGTCCTAAACACCGTAGTTTTTCCAACATTAAATCTTCTGGCCAGTTTTCGCTGTGTTCCCAATTGTGTTTAGCTGCGTGAATCAGTCTATCCTTTCTTAATTGGTTCAAAGCCCATGGCCGACAGCTTTTAGGCAAGTTTACACATGGTATCCTTCTTGACATTCATTGATTGTGCGATAAATTGTCGATTTGCTTATGTTCTTAAATATTGACAATGTCTCGTTTCGACATTCGTCCAACCAGATTACAAATACCTCGACAAAAATCAATTTTATAAGACATTTTGCGAAGCAGAAACCAAAAACTTTTGCATTGTTTATTTAGATAATATGACTATTGACATTTCATTTCCATGACCTGCTTCATTACATGCAAAGTTAAAAGTAATATTTACATAGCAAAAATTAGTTAAAAATTCCATAACTTTTTTTTAGAGTGTACGCGAATTTTTTCCATGCCAGTGTACAAGTGAAAAAAATTGTTTATAATTCAGGGTGGTCCAGACCACCCGTACACCCCTTTTAAAATGAGGGGGATTAAAAATTCTTAACAAGACGATGGGTGATCTTACTAATGTCAATGTCCTCTTTCGAATGACTCCAAAATGGTACCCCCCTGATTCCCCCTTGTAGGGGGTAAGGGGGGCACTTTGAAAATTCAAATGGGAACCCCTAAATTTTATTGCATATTTAGATTCTACTCATCAAAATATGAATAATTTATTTGAAACATTTTTTATCTTCGCAACAGGTGGCGTTGTAATCGCAAAAACCGACTTTTTGCATTTTCCGCTTCTAAACTGAATTATGTATCACTAGTTAGGTATCACAAGAGGTCGCATGATATTAATTCCCGCAATAAACATACTATGATTCCCGAAAATGAACTCTCGCATGCTGGATGGTAAATAAAAACATTTGCAATACATAATTCTCGGAAAATTGACACCTAAATAGACTTGCAAAGTAAAGAGTTGTAGCAAGTTATTTTCTTTTAAAATTAGATTTAAATTAGTACGATTTAAATATTATTTTGCCATATGCAGAGCAGATTACAATTTAGAATGTTTCATCAATCCTTTTTATTAGTTAAAAAAGTAAACATTAATTACATAATATTATTAATTAAATTAATTAAATACATAAAATAAATATTCAGAAAACATTAAAAAGATTAAGCAATATCTAAATAAGTAGACGTTAAGGTCCAAAACAATCTAAAAATTTTAGAAAAAAAATTGTCACGTACAACGCAAGAAAAATATCTGTTTGTCGAAAACACCTTAGGGAGAGAATTTCGGTTTTTCATCGTAACGTAAAAATTTTTCTCATGACAGTACACATTTGGAAAGCTTTTTCATCACTATTATAAAAAAATTTGAAAAACTGTTATTTGTAATTATAAATATGCCTGTATATGCCAAGGTGAGACGCCGGAAAATGCAAAAAGTTTTAAATAAATTATTCATATTTTGATGAGTAGAATCTAAATATGCGATAAAATTTAGGAATTCCCATTTGTATTTTTAAAGTTGCCCCCTTACCCCCTACAAGGGGGGGTCAGGGAGGTTCCTTTTTGGCGTCATTCGATAGAGTATATCAACATTAGTAAGATCACCCATCGTCTTGTTAAAAATTTCTAACCCCGCATTTTAAAAGGGGTGTACGGGTGGTCTGGACCACCCTGTATAAAATGTTAGTAGAACCACAATACCCTGCAAGGCTTCACTTTAAAGGGTCTTATTATTAGATTTTATACTTTTGACCTCATGAAATTATAATTGTCACTTCAATAAAACTACATTCAAGCTTGCTTAAGCATCAAAACAACTGACTCTACCTTCGTCATGTGTCGGTTTAGGTTTTCTTAGGCTGAAAAATAAATAATAGCATTTTTCAACATTGCAAATATTAGGGAATATTCCGGGAAAAAAACAAAAAAAATCAAGCATGGTCGAGCAACAACTCTTGGTTATTTTGGTTGATTCTGATCCGACACTATACTATCCATTTTTCTTCTCGAGTCCTCTGACTTTGAAAGTGTATTGCTCGGGAAGTACTGAACCAAATTAAATATTATAAAAACGAGCAAATATTAAATTTATTTCTACATACAACAGTAACATATTATATTTCTAACTGGTATACTTTTGTTTTGTCTCAGAAAGTATATATCATATATTTATGAGATTTTTGTAGGAGTTAGAAAGAAATCTCGCGGTTCTTATGTTATTAATTTTCAGACAAAAAAGTGTTTTATTTAAGATTTATGTGAAAAAATAGCGAACTATGCGTTCTTGTTTATTAATAGAGATAGCGTCAAAATTTTTTCGCTACATCAACACTTTTCATGTGTAGACATTATTGTTTTCAAACAAATGTTCCTAATTTTAATAATAAAAATGCGGAAACAAAAAAATGATTTTTGATGACAAGCGATTTCGATAAAAAACTGTTTTTTTGTTATTGCGCTTCTATTGTTAAAATTCGGAACATTTTTTTTTAAAGAAAATAATGTCTACATATGAAAAGTGTTAATTTAGCGAAAAAAACTTGACGCTATCTCCATTAATAAACAAGAACACATAGTTTGCTATTTTTCCATATATATCTTAAATAAAACACTTTTTTGTCCGAAAATTAATAGGATAACAACTGCAAGGTTTCTTTCTAACCCTTACAAAAATCTCATAGATATATGAGATATACTTTCTGAGAAAAAAAAATTTAACTCACTCTCAATGAAATTGTCCCTAAAAATGGGTACCTTTGATTATGTATCATTCGATAAAAATAAAAGTATATCAGTTGGAAATATGATATTTTACTGTTACATGTAGAAGTAAATTTACTATTTTCTCGTTTTTAAAATATTTAATTTAGTTCAGTAGTTTTTGAGAAATACGGTACCAAAGTCAAAAAAAAGTACTCTAGAAAAAAAATGGATAGTAGAATATAATAAGACTATCTCTTGAAGGTGGTTTTTCTTCTGTTATTACTGAAAAGAAACTTTCTTGCAATAATGCTACATGAGAATCGCAAATAAATTTTTTAGAATATAAACCCATCATTATTATCTACCAACTGATAACTTTTTTCCCCCAAAATAAATGTCATTCATTTTATCCATCCAATCGTACAATTTGTAAGTTGCTTCTAGCAGTCCATGTTAAAATTGTTTTATCATATTGCCTGTTTTAATACAATATTACTGTTGTTTTGTTTATATCTTGCATTTTTTGCCAAAAGATTGTTACCATTTGAAGGGTCGGCCGTAACAACGTTGTATGTAACATTTTGCTCAAATGCAAGATTTCCATAAAAACAACGTTAGTATATCCCTATTGGAAGGTGTTGGCGTCATAGAGATATAAAATATTCTTAAACAGATTCCCAGAATGCTAGTTTTGAAAGCGTGAATTTGCAGTATGCCGTGTAACAATATTGTCGTCTATTGTCAGTTCGTGTTGCTGTTCAAATTTGTTTGTTACATACAACGTTGTTATGGCCGACCCTTCATTTATTTTACTCAGTTTTTAAAGGATAAAAGAAAACTAAACTAAAATTATAGTAAATATATGTAATTATTGCAATAAAAAAGTACAATATTTGTTCAATAAAAAGCAAATGATAATAATACTATGCATAATATAAGATTAAAATATGCTATTCTTTCAAACTGATTATTGTGATGAGAAGTCACAAAAATATAAAATTATATAAAATATAAAAATTTCTCTACTTAACTTTAGTTCCTGTCAATAAAATACCTACTTTTATCAATAGTACGGCATTTAAAATTGTTAATTATTTTCATATTACAACATATGTTATGCTACAGTTGTCACATTCCATTTTTCCTTGTGTTGCTCTAAACCAAAAGCTGTGTCATAATTTCCTTTTGAAATAAACAATCGTTTAAAATGAGTTGTACAGTAAAGAAGTCCTTGGTTGTAAGAGTACGAATCCATTCTGCGAATGCAATTATAAGAATGTTAATATTTTAGATTTCTGCTTTGAAACAATTTTAATCAGAAACTTAAAAATCATATTTAATGATATGATAAGACTTATTTTTTACCAGAAGGTCATTCCACGCCAATTCGACAAAACAGTGGTTGCACTCATGTCTCAGATTTTGCTGCCAATTTTTTTCTTGAAAGAACTGAGCATGGAAAAGAAAATTCTAAAGGGATTTCGTATAATTTTGAAAATTACATAAGTTATGAATTTTTAAAGATGGCGACCGAGCCTATTTTTAGCTAAAATAGACCATTCTTCTAAAATTTATTGTGGATAACCTATAATACTTATCACAAATCTAAAAACTGTTTAAAAAGTAGAAAAGCTCTAGTTTCAGCTGGTTATAGACTTAATTAAAATGTTTTTTATTTTCATGACAAAAAAAATTCTGAAAGACTGTCAATATTTTTGCAATTTTTCAAGGTTTTCAAGGGTTGTATTTTGATTGTATCAGCTTGAAGCAAAAAGACGTTGGGATTTTTAAAATGTACTTGAAAAATTCCTTCTAATGATACCAAACTCATCATGCATATCCCTTCTAGAAAGGAAGTAGATCACTTCAAAGATGGACATTTCCCGAAATTTCGCGATTTTCAGTACTAAATTTCTCAATTCTATTACCTAGCAGGGAATTCCAAATTTAACTTGAAAGAGCCTTATAAGTGTTTTATCAAATGCAATTTGTTTGATCTTGCTTCTCGAACAGCTGTATTCATAAATAATTTTTAAAGGTAGCCATGTTTTCTAAAGGGTACCAAAACACTTCTCTACTTCTATTCTGATAAGTTTTTTTTATTTCTGGTTTTTCTACATATCACTGTTATATAGGTATGTTCGTAAAATTTGGCTTTTAAAAAATATAAATTTTGTCCTACAAATGGTCAACACTGTTCATTTATAAAACTTTATTGTCTTCATGGCAAGAAAAGATACTACTGGAAACCTTTTCCTTACCATAAATATTTATGTAATAATCTTTTGGGTCTTCTTTGTAACTTTTTTTACAATATTTATTAATCTGCTAAATTTTCAAAACACCTTTTTAGTTCATTTATCAGGGTAGTTGGGTAGAATACTGTGTAATAAAACCATAAATCTAATACATAAAAATAAATTTTGCAAATACCAGGTTAAAGATGAAAAAATAAAGTGCCAGATGTTTTTTATGTCAAAATGCTTTAAAAAATCATGTGTAACAAAATAAATTGATGGTATTCTAATAAGAAAAATATGAGATCATAATTCAGATTTTACTAAAATTGAAATAATATCACAATTTTAGTTTTAATTGTATACCAGTGGGTGTATTATATACTAGCGGTTATATTAGAAAGTGATAATAATATAATTATACAACTAACTAATAATTCTTAAAAGCTAAAATAAATATATGTATTATGTGAACACATACATAATATGTACCAAATAAGAACAGAAAGAAGAAAGGATTAGCATGATACTGTTATGTTCTTCCAGAAAAGGAAACAAGGCACTGATGATGTTAAATGTTTATTTAATTATTGGAAATTGTGACAATGTTTATTAATACTAAAATTGTTACACGTTCCCTTTTTTAACTATAATTAATTTCGTACTTAGTTATATAGTATGATGTTTCTTCGATGAATCTACTTCTTGTACTGTCTGAATAACAAACTGCGTTCCATAAGGAAACTTACTATCAATTACTCATTAAAATAAAATGTTCCAAAGGAAAATTAACAACAACAACATGATTCACTTTGAACTTAAATATTTACGTCCAATGTAGCATTTAATTTAATATATTTTTGAAGGGAAAGTTTAGTTTAATGAGTTACTAATATGTAACTAATGATAGTAGTTATTTCTGAATTATGGTAAACAAAGAAAATGAGATATGAATAGCGTTGCTTACAATTTTATAATAAAATCTAACGATTAACAAGCTATAATTAAGAATCTCCTTAAAATATGATTATAATAAAAAAGGATGTATCTAACAATTCAAGTAGATAAGTGATTTCGTACCCTTTAGAAAACATGGTTACCTTTAAAAATTATTTATGAATACAGCTGTTCGAGAAGCAAGATCAAACAAATTGCATTTGATAAAACACTTATAAGGCTCTTTAAAGTTAAATTTGGAATTCCCTGCTAGGTAATAGAACTGAGAGATTTAGTACTGAAAATCGCGAAATTTCGGGGAATGTCCATCTTTGAAGTGATCTACTTCCTTTCTAGATCATTAAAAAGCATTTTTCAAGTACATTTTAAAAATTCCAACGTCTTTTTGCTTCAAGCTGATACAATCAAAATACAACCCTTGAAAAATTGCAAAAATATTGACACTTTCAGAATTTTTTTTGTCATGAAAATAAAAAACATTTTAATTAAGTATATAACCAGCTGAAACTAGAGCTTTTCTACTTTTTTAAAGTTTTTAGATTTGTGATAAGTATTATAGGTTATCCACAATAAACTTTAGAAGAATGGTCTATTTTAGCTAAAAATAGGCTCGGTCACCATCTTTAAAAATTCATAACTTATGTAATTTTCAAAATTTTACGAAATCCCTTTGGGATTTTCTTGTCCACACTCAGTTCTTCAAAGATAATAATTGGCACCAATATCTGTGACATGAGTGCAACCACTTTTATTAAATTTTTGTCGAATTGGCGTGGAATGACCCCAGAGTAAGTATTCATATGATATACTAACCTTAACACTGCATTGCACTCTTTACATCTAAAGCAGTTTCGATGAAAGACATGTCCATGTACAGTGATCATTTCAAGTGGATAAACCTTTAAGCGACAGCTTTCACAAATCACAGAATGATTGGTGATGATGTCCTAGATACAATCAAAAATTTATAAACATACATTCTATAGAAATATCCAGTGCCCTGTGTTATCCTTTTTTTTCCCTGTACTAAGAAATTCTTTAACATTTATCGTGCTGAAGTGGATTTAAAAATTACATTCATGATAAATAAAACAGCCAATGGCTCAGTACATTTGTTTATTGATTCACCCAAAGTACATACAAAAAAGTTGGCACAAATTACAGATATTTGATCGTGTGTATAAACGCGATCTTCTAATAGAATTTTATATGAAAACATTGTATAGTATAAATTAAAAAAGAAAAGGAAGACATTTAAATGATAAAATTTTTAGAATAAAATTTGACAATAAAATTTTGAACAACAAATATAATAATAATCAATAATAATAATAATTATAGGCACCAGGCAATAATAAAAAGCTGGTTAGGCGATAACAAACATTGATTTATAAAATGACAAGTAACATCAGTTTTAATTTTCTTTTAACTAATATAATGATAATTAAAAAGCTCAGTACTGAATATGCAAAATTGACAATGTTTGAAATAAACTGGTATTAAATTAGCTTCACTTGTTCCAGCTTGTTCCAATTTTGTCAATTATATGTGTAATACGAGCTTTATTTGTAATAGTATAATAATAATAATCATAATATAATAGTAGTAGTAATAATAATAGATACATATTAAAAAAATAATAAACAAATAAGAATTGCTAAAGATTGACAGTCAAAGTTATGAAGTAATGAAATTCATCTTTGTGCATTTTTATTACTAAGTCGTTATTACTACAGAACTTTTATGTGATAATAATCATGTTAATGAAACATTTGGGGTGTTGCAGTATAGACGGATGAAAACATTACGCATGTCCCATTTACTGTAACATAAAATATTAATAACAATACCAAAGATTAAAATAATGATCTATCATGCATCTTCTTTTAGTTAAGTGTACAACAACATGCTCAATAAGGTTATTACCACAGTTACTTTAAGGAGTACCATCGATCACTTTATTATTTTATTTTCTTTTGGGAGGTAGGTTAAAAACAAATAAAAAGTTAATAGACTATAAAGAAAGAAAGTACTAATAGGTAAAAATGTCATTTACAATGTCTAAATATTTTGAATACACCTACAAGATATAATAAAAATATCAATCAACGTTACGAATAGTATGAAGCAAAAGAAACAAGTGAAAGAAATGTTGAGAAGATTGCAGTAAAACGTTTCACATTTGAAACAAGCATTGATCAAATAAATGAAATATTCTATGTATACTATATACCCCAACAGATTGGACAATGAAACAATATCTACTTAGTAGTGACCTTAGCCATATTCAGTATTTTAACCCTCTTCACTCAAACAGCTGTGTAACTATAGTAATAAAAGTTTAATTGAACACAATATTTTTACCATACTACAAAGAACTACTTTACATCAGATTTTTCATGCTTAAATTTCAATTTTTATGTCAGCAGAAATTTTTCATAAAATTATAAGTTTTGGCCATTGCTTCCAGCATCTATAATAATTAACAGAACCATAAATCCTTTTTACAGAATAATAATGTTAAATTACAAAAGCCAAATCGTTATTCAAAATTTAAAGATTTTTTAAAGATCGATCTGTCGTGTGAATTGGATCAACTAGAACTTTTGTGCTCCATAATATCTACAGGGCCCATCATTCCAACCCAAGTGTGCAGGATGGATGTGGGTACAGATGAGTGGCTGGGCAAATCTAAGCACCAATTTTTTTGTGTACAATTCTAAGAATATAACATTATGATATAAAATATAGATAGCACAACAGTCTCAATCAAAGATTTTTACGGCTATAGTTCGATAAGTTGTAAAAGTCTCAAAGCACTACAAAAACAAATCTAAGTGCAAGATGGAAAATTTTCGATATGAAAATTGCCCATATGGACCTGACCATAGAAATTTAGTATATTCAATATTACAGATAAAGAGTTGGTATTGTAGATACTTTTTGAAATACAGAAGTTCTAGAATAGAATATTTGCATGCACAATTTGTTTCTTCTGACTTTTTTATGGTATATATATATATATATATATATATATATATATATATATATATATATATATTTTTTTTTTTTTAAAATAATTATGTTAAGTTTTAAGTTGTTAAAATTGTAAATTGTATTGTATGTAAATAAAACAGAATTCTATTTAAAAAAGGCATAAGGGGCTTTTGCCTAATTCGTAAACCTTATAGCATTTTACCCCGCCATCTTTACAACTTATTGGACTTCCTTGGTTAAATATTCTATACATATAGTATATGAGCATTACAAAATGCTCAGGACATTTAAGACAGGGCGGTAAAATACTTAGAAGTAAGATGTAATTGGAGCTGTTTCTAGGATGTGTATCTATTCCGTCTTGGAGCTTCAGTCTGATGGAGGCTGCAAAATACGCCATTGAATAAATGAATAAGTGTAATACTTACACATATCTTATTGCACAACATTAATCTTCTTATTCAAGAAATAAGGAATACGGGTGGCAAAATTCGTAGTTGACCATTTGCAACTATAACAAAGTAAATCTAAAATTTCGCACAGGTGTTTCTGGGATGTGCCAAGTAGGTCAGATGCAGGCAATAATTATTTCTATTGTTAGACCAGAAACTGCAGTTTTGCAAGTACAAGTATGGTTTGGGCGCTGCAAATATACGAGTACTTGCAAAGCAATTTTTGGACGTATAATACATGAGATTACTTGTGCCAACTTCTACATAAATTTGTAAAATAAAATTAACTTATATGTTTAAATACAGAGAAAGACAAGAAAAGAGATGAATTAGAGAAGACCATGACTAGGCTTGCATCTCTAATGCTTTATACAAAATATTGTCAAACTGACTAATAAAACTGCATATTGCCTGCTTTAATTCACTTTTTAAAGATCTCGCTGTATTTGGTATTAGGATTCTTTTTTACGATAGTGACTCCAAAGCATTGTATTTTAAAATCAACATCTCTTATTTCTTGACATTGATTAAATCAAATTTTACTTGTCTCCTTACAAATCTTATTTTTATAAAGTCATTTATAAATTTGATATAATGGATAGATCGGCACATATTTAAAAGGTTGCTGAAAATGTTATTAACCATTTATTAACTAAATAATCTCCTTTTTGCTTTACGGTTACATTGAAATGAACATTGTTGTGAATTTTTATGCACAAGACTGACAGCATGACATATATTGATGCCAAATGATAAAACATAAAAAAATCTCAGTAGCACACTCGTCTACCACCAGTCACAAATAAATAACTATTTTGTGAAAGAATTGTATGAGACGCACTAAAGACACAAGAGGTATTATGAAGATGAAGATGATGATTTTTGATATACCCTATATGTATGAACTACAATTTGCACTACATATGTATGAAAAGATTTTTCATACAAAACATGTGTCATTTCCCAAACTGCTGCGTTTGGGCAAAACTTTGTCCTACAATACAACCCAAAAATACAGCATGTCCTCGAGTATTCTGTAATTAATTTAATAACATGAAGGTTTTCTTTATAATTGTTTTTTGCTTGTTTCAAAGTGGCTAATGGTTATAACATAATTGGTATAATATTTACTGTAAAGTAGAAAATCTACAAACAGTGCTATTCTTTACAGAACGAAATGACATCAACCTATTTTTTAGTTTTTTAACAAATTTTTATTTTGTTACTTGATTGTTACTGCACTGTTACCTCCGACATAGGACAACAGGAGAAAACAACAAGAAGAAGAAGAAGATTGTTACTGCATTGATTCAAACATGGCACTATGATTTTGGACTATATAAAATATACAACTCGGTCGTTCTTTTCCCTAGAAAGTAATGCTGTCTTAGATATCTTGTTACTTTATTATATGAGTAATGTTGAAATTATATCATGTGATAAAATAAAATTGAAGCAGACTGTGGCCCTGTTGTGAAAGTTATTAATTTGCTGTCAATGTCAATTGTAAAGGTACATTTTGACAGTTCGTTTATTTCTTTGTGCAGTTGATAGTGTCTCCACATACCATCACAGTAGACGAAAAACATGTTAGGGGGCCTTCGTATTACATAAGCGGGCTTAGGAGGTGAGGGACGAGGTTAGATTTTTCCTTATTTTTGCTGACAAAGGGAGTACGGGAGGCAAAAAAAAATCTTACATAAGATAGAAATTGCAAAATGATTAAATTTTTAAAATAATATTCAAATACTTGAAATCAATTAAATATTACTTTTATACCAAGTTTGTTTATAGTTCTTTATAAGCAAAAACAAAACTGATCAAAATATCAACTCAAAATAAATTGAAACAAATGAATATGAATCAAATGTCATTTGTTATAAGATTTTCTTCGATTGCTTTCTTCTTCTAGCTTGAATGAAAGATCGTGTTATAAGTTTTATTTATTCAATTTAAAAAATAAATAAATAATTAGTTAATTAACCTTAAAAACAATTTGATTTGTTTTAATTTTGATATCTAATAAAAAACAAAAACTTCTTATGTCTTATCCTTTGTGGGAGATCCTTTGCTCTGTGATTTTCTTATGTTTTTCTTATAAAGGTGAGTGGGAGTTTAAAATCAACAAAATGATGCTTACAGGCTCCCTTACCGACCTCACTAGTTGTTCTAATTTTGTTTTTTTTTTCGGTCACATTTACACGGAGGTATTACAAATACTACCCAGCCAGCACACTGACGTCATAATGTCGCCGTTTTTTCGGCAGTAACGACGTCAAATTGTCGTAAAACTGACATCATTATGTCACAGTCCAAAGACGTCATTAAAACGTCCTATACTAGGACTAAGACAGGAATTATAAATAAATAGTTGAATATTGGAAATAACATTTATTATATACTACAGTCAAAACATCTCTATATAGTGACCACCTGCTTAATATGACCAGTATTCCTTGGCCCCTGTTAAAATAATATCTTTTTAATGAAACTTGTATGTATTTCATTGTACGTTCAAAAGACGTCGTTTTGAAGACGTCTACATATGTCCCATTATATGACGTCTTATGGACATCATTTGTTAGTCATATGATGTCGACCAATATTGATTTAAAAATAACGTCATTATAACCTCAGTGTGCTGGCTGGATAGTTCTTTTTAAAACAAGCAGAAGTTTTTATAATAAAATAAGGAGCATTTCAGAAAGTATGGAAATGATTTTGGGAAATCTGCACAAGTAACAAAACAAGATTTCTGAAAAATTTTAATATGGTTTGAACTCGTATTAAATTTTTATTTATATGATTATATTACATTAGCAAATCACTCTTGTCACTTAAGCTGTCGAATTCTACTTTTAATGCCTACCATGAGATTTTGCACAACTTGAACATCAACTTTCTATCTTACTTTTGTATAGACTTCTTGGTCTTCAGTGGTTTCAGGTATTAGCTTCTTGGAGGCTCAATCTTTTGTGACTTTCGTTTATCTTACTTATTCATTATCTCATCTCTATACTTTTGCTGCGAAAAAAATTCCTATCTAATGCTACTAATGATGATGCAAATAAGTAAACCATACCTGAACGAATTTTGTTTCACTTAATTCTCAGAGATAAAAAAACGAACAATGCTTCTCCTACGACTTATCTGATACACTCTCTGTCGCATAATCTCAGAGACAGTGAGTGATTTTGTATCAGAGAACCTAACACTATCTCTCAGCTCTTCTGACCCCCATAGCTGTGGATAACCAAAACCAAAATTTTCAAATGTGACAACCATTTTGGGATGGAACGAGTATAAAGTTTAGATAGAAGAAGATAATGTTAACCATGTAAGTTTAATGCCAAGTTATTTCAAATTTAGTATGCTGCACATATTTGTGCTTAATTTCTTAACACTTTCACTGTGGGTGGAAATAGGTATACTTGACTCAAATGCGGACATGACAAATGTCAATAGGTAACCGAGGGTTTTTTTCAATTTTATTTCTTTGAAAAACTTGGGACTATTAAAGCACTCAAATGCACTGTTTTGGGTACTTTAATAGCTTTATCATAGACGCAAAATAGAAAACATTCTATATAGGGGCAGAAAGAAGATACTCCTTTGCTAATACGAGAAAAATTACTGCTGAATTTAAAACTTGATTAGCGTAGAATGCACTGAACGCACATATGTATATAGCAAAAGTTAATATACTTAAACCATGGGAAATGATTTTTGATAAATTATTGAACATGGGACCAGTTAAATCATTATGTGAAGATTTACAAAAAAATAAAAGAAGTGGTTCCGTTACTACAAGACATAAGCAAAAAGAAACTCCCCGGTAACTTTTGCTGAACTGAAAATTATGGACCGTACCTATTCAAGCCAGCAAACTAATATGATTTTAGCCTCGTACATCAACCTATATAACTAAATGTATGACTGAAGAACACAAACAAAAAAAAATTGAATTGTAGTTAAGAAATTGATTTAATTGAATAATTAAACTTTGGGATTCCATAAATTTTTTATCAACAGTCTGATGATAAACCAGATGGCTAATATGACATAATCAACATTGTTGCGTTAAACAATTTGATGCCCTCTACCTAACTACTCACAGAAGTGTACGAAATACTAAGGTTTAATTTATTATAAAGTTAAAATGATTAATAAAATTGTTATAAAACAAAGCAGATCTCTGGTTAAGGAGAAATTAGTTTATTATTCAAATTTAAATCTTAAGTTATAGATCATCATTAGTAGTTTAAACATAATGTATTCTGCACAATTAAAAATTGGAAAAAGATAAAATGCAATTATTTTCCTCAATTCTATAAAAATTATAATACTATACAGTGATCGGAGGTGTAACAATAATTATTATTAAAGAAGTGCAAAGCCTGTGCTCATGTTAACAAAAATAAGATTTTTAGGAAATCAAAAAGAAAGTGCAAACCAACACAATAAATGTTAAATACTACTAATTATAACTGAAAATTAATATTCATATAACGTTAATAATAAAATTAAATAGGAATAACACTAAGGCAACTGAATTAAATATGGGCTGCTCCATGCATATCTCAATTATTTATTTAAAAAATATTATATGTATAGACCTCATGCTTTTGTAAAAAAAAACAACAAAAGTTAAGCTCTCTATTAAAATTAGCTTTGATATTATGTTTTACAGTTTAAAAGAAACCAAAAATAAATGACCATATATTACTCACCACAAATCTATTAACTTTGACACGTGGAGATTGTTTTTGACTGCTATTTGTTTCTTTCAACGATTCAAATTTGGCACGTAAACTATAACAGAAGCCACTTAAAATTAAAGTAAAATTATGTGGTAATAAACTAACCTCCTTGCAGTCTCGATTTGAGACTGATCTTCACCGTACTCTTCAGCAATGTTAACTTGACTATCTCGTCGAACTTCCACTTCATTTTCCTCCCAGCGTTCAAATTTAGCCCTCAACTGTTTAGCACGAGCGGCCTTTTGTGCCTGCAATTGATTAGCACATGTAAATAACGACAGCTTTTCATAAAAGCGTTATTATGTATATTACTTCAAGGAGATCTCGTTCTGGCATTCTAGTTTGGTTATCTATTTCGTCTTCGCTTTCTTCTTCACCTGATTCTTCTTCACTTGAACTCTCGCGTCTGATTGGTTCTCGAGGAGGAGTAAACCGTTTTAGAGGTTTTGGACCTTAAAAATATTAATATTAGAGAATTTTTGCAATATGTGAAATAATGTTTACTGTAAATGTTCAATATGATAATTAACAATTATGTATTAGATTGCAATTTAACAAATTTTGAATTGTGGTAAAGTTATTTCATGTATTCCATAGAACCATCTAACTGAAGTGGCAAATAACTTGTACATTAGAGTGGGCCAAAAAAATTCAAACATTCTTTATAATAATAGACTTATTATTTAAATTTATTTAATTATTTAAATTATTACGACTGTAATACCGCAGAAAGCCATAACTGCATGCAGTTGAGAGCTCCATATGATGATATGATGAATACCGCGGAAAAGTTGCGAATTTGGAAGACTAAAAAGGGGCAAAAAAGAAATAGGAACGAATAGAAAATAAGAATAGTATAGGTGTAGCGTACTTCATTTTGGCATTCTCGTGATGCTCTCAGTCAAGATAAAACTGATAAAAATATTAGCGATCAAAACAAAAACAACAAACAAGTTTTCCACTGTTTTATGACTAGCACTATTGTAAAATACGAATCCAAATAATCAGGTTCTATTGTATCACTGATATTTAGCATTTACAATAATATGTCAAGTAATAAAATGCTAAACTTCTAGTATTTTAATTTTCTTTGAAAATCTACAGATTTAAATGGAATTTAATTTAAATAACACTGAAATACTCTACCTTGCAGTTCCTGGCCTTTTTGGAGACTTTCTTCCATTTGACGGAATTTACTGAGCATTTTTGTGGCAGTATGAGTTGCTTTGGCAACTACAGAATCTTCAACGTAATCCTCAGCCCTTACGATAGTAGGATCTACGTAAACTTCACGTTCAGGTGTTGCTGACTATTGTAAAGATATCTTGTCATTATTAATTGCAAATAAAGAAAACCAAAAAAATATAAAATTGCAAATAAATTAAAGTGAATAAAAGTATGAGATAAAACATGTTATTACAATCTCATGTAACAATATTTTTATATTTTACTCTATTCCCTTTACGCAGAAGGCATACCTCATCAAATGTTATTACATAGAAAGGCTTTTTGCATAAGATTGACATAGCAACATTCATCTACATCATTGTTGTATTGACAACTATCACTATGATTTTTTTATTAAACTGCCACTGGGTGAAAATAAATGGGAACAAATAAATTATTCTGTCAATGCGTTCTGAATGATGATAGGTGCATTTTGTTAAAATGTAACAAATTACTAATATCGGGAACCATACCGAGTTCTCTTTTCTATTGTTATACATGTTTACTTTATTAACTAGCATGTCACACGGTTAAATTATGAACTTAGCTTTTACAAAACTAGAACCGAGAAGCATTATTACTAATCAGTAATTATTATAAAGATTATTTCATTAGTTTAAACTTTTCAAAACATTACTAAGAGCATTTGAGCAAAATTAGTAATTAACAATGACAAAATGGTTAGAGCAAAGCAAACAAACACCTTTCCCTATTAAATTATTAACCTTGATCTGTCCCTCCCGTGGTGGAGTCATCCGGAACTCCCTGCGTTTGTGCTGGGGCTCTTTATAAGTTTCGAAAAATTTAAATCGATCCTGGATATCAGCTGTACGAATAGTAATCTCATCAACTTGATCGGATGACCTTACCGTATCCTCTGATGCCTGCTTGGCTAAGTACGCCTAACATTCAAATGATTTTAATTTCAACTTTTTTTTAAATACGCACACGCTAGAGTGCATTAAAGGACCTTAAAAATGTAAATATTAAACTAGACAAAAAAGTTATTTACCTCTCGGCCACTGCGTACTGCATTTCCTAATTTTGGAGGTGATGTGGGTGATATCTTTGGAGCTTGTCCACCTGATGCATCCAGTTCTTGGAATAAAGATCGAGATTGCTTACTTATACCTATTAACAAAAAATATTTTTGAAGAATATGTTGATAAATAGCAATAAAATAGTATGACTACATTTTCTACACTTACCACTTTCAAATACAGACATATCTTCAGAATCTTTATGCCTAAGTTCGTGATTATTAATTGCTCCCTTTTCAAACTTATCTTTAATAGTACGAGTATCAGCAGCTTCTACTGGTACCTCCTTGTTTAGTTTAAGATTCGATTCTGATTCTAAAATGGCTTGCTGGTAAGCTTCCTTCATTTTTCCCTGTTTACCCATAAACAAACGACTTCGTATATTTTGTATTTCTTGTTTACGCTCTTCTCTACGTTCATCTCTGTTTTGAAGTTGATTGCCCATTTCCCATTTACTCTTTACATCGTTCATTTGTGTAAAGTGAAATGGCTTTTCTTTTTGTGCACGCTTTGCCCTAACTAAGTCAAAGTCATCACCATCTAATTCCTCTTCTACTTCCTCCTCTTCTGATGAACTTATTTCTACAGGAACACCATTTAGCGCATCATCAGTTACACCGACGTTCATACCCTTAGCTTGGAAACGAGCAAGTTTTGATAATATAGATGGGGAGCGTTCCATTTTAACGGTATTCTTTTCTATTTGATTATCAGTTGTTTGTTTAGCATTTTCAAAAACTTGAAAACGTTCTTTAACATTCAAATTGTGAAGTTCTTCTAGACCTAAGTCTGGTTTGTCACTAGCTAAATAAAGAAAAAGAAAAAAATTAGTATACAGTAGATTATCATATACATATATATAATAGAAAAAAAAAACAAAAACATTATTTAAAATTAACATCAAATACACAACAACGAAAAGATTAACACACTCATGGTAGTAATAAACAATTAGAAGCGGTAATGGTTTCTAAACATGTTTCTTAAAAAAATCTCCAAAATAAGGTGTGGTAGTTAAAGTGTTATATTAACAAGCAGCATTTAACATTAGGGTTTGCTTCAAATTCTTTTTGTTTATTTATACCTCTAGCAACATCTGGGGGCAATTCAGCGGGCTGATTTTCACGAATAATAAGTTCATGCTTTCGAGGTTTCACTGTAATAATGTTTATGTTGTAAATAAGACACTTTTATCATTGATCTTCTGTTTTTAAAGTGAGTAACCACTGACTGACAAATATTTCAACTTACCAGGTGCGTCGTCTTCAACAGCTTTTGGTGTGAATAATGCTCTGAAGTGCGGTTTACAATACAGTGTACCTTCGTGGGACTCAAAATTATCCACTCTGTAAAAAAAATGTATTTATTGTATTTATCATAAGTAATTTACTTTAAAGTCGGTTCTGATAAAATAATATTACACTTACAACACATAATCTATACACCTTTAAAGTATATTGGGTTAGAAATGAAAGAATTTCAATAAAATACTTATAATTATAAATTTGTATTCAATATGTCTATTAATGTAAGCACAAACAAACAGAATTTATAAGGCTATCTTAAAAATATCACTGGCATTGACTTTTGTATCACACATGTTAGAATGGAATACCATGCTTTATAAAACATATATAATACTAAAAGAATTGCAAATAGAAAATCAATTTTATAAGTTTAATCCTCAGTCGGTGTATCCTCACATATAATTTATTTATATAAATGTTCCATCCTAAATATATCTTCACATTAAATTAAATACATATAAATTTATTTAAAGATATTTTTTATAAAAACAAAGGCACACAAAAATAAACATTAATTGTTGCTTGTTTGCTGTGTTCGAAAAATTATCTTGAAATAAATGCATTTCTCTTTGCATTTCAGTGTTACACATTTTAAATGTTCAATGTTTCAATAAAATAATAACAGTAAATTTACAAATGCTTTAAACTAAACTAAACCTGGTTTAAATTTAAATTAAGGTCACACTTATTAGTTTATAAGATTAAAACAAGCTTAATAAACTGTCAGCAGTTATTATAAAAAGTTTAAAGCAGTGGTTCTTAAATGCTATTCGGTGTGCTATGAGCTTGTCTGCCACAAGTTGCTCTAGTCATAAATATGAAAGTCAAATGAAAAACGCTGTGACTTTATAAACTAGGTATGCAACTAGTAAATAATAATACGTAAAATAAATGATAACAATGTATTTTGTAGCATAATATTGAAATTCAAAAAGATGTGTTAATCAAATCATAAGACATTAATCTCATGTTTCCTTGCTATACGAAACCCATAATATCGAATCCCAATATCCTGAAATTTGGAATGTATCTATCCTCAACAATTAGATTTAAGTGTTGCAGCATATAAAATTATATCCTTTCCCTACATCCAGCTGATCCATACAAATTGTTGTTGTTACTAATCATTAAAATACATTTCTCTAATATATGCATTAGGGTGACCGTTAAAATAATTTTTTTTCCACGCACCCCCTAAAATGTTAGAAAATGATGCAAAAATAAGTGGAAAAATATTTCTTTTGAATTTAAGCTGTACCTATATGAACCTAAAACTGTTAAAGTTTTAAAAAAATAGGCATTTTTATTTAATTTTATTGTTTGGCGTCTTTCCTGGGATTTCTCAGCACAACCTTATTGTTTTTCAATGTTTTTGCTTCAAAATGCGTATCTGTTTTTGAGGTCACTGAGTTAAAATTTGATGTCAAGATAAAATTTGGACAGTTGACAGCTGTCAATATCGCTGTCAATTTCATGAAAAAGAAGGATTCAAGGAAATTATTTTATTATAAAGGTTTTTTAGGTCACCGAGTTAAAATCTGACGTTTTAATGGAATAGAAAATTAAATAAAAATACCCATTTTTTTAAAACTTCTAGCAGTTTTAGGCACGGTTTAAATTAAAAAAAAACATTTTTCCACTTATTTTTGCATCATTTTCTAACGTTTTAGAGAGTGCGCAAAAAAAAAGTTTTTTTAACGGTCACCCTAATGTGCATACAAGCATGAAGACCAAGTATGAAAATTTTCTAAATTTACAGTAACGACGGTAAAATAAATTTTTGCTATTTTAATTTTAATTTAATCTTGTTCATACAAATAATTTTTGCAAAAAGTTGTTCATTCTATCTATATCCTTGGTCGCATATCTTCAATTATGTCAACAATTGCAATGACAAATTTTGAAATAATTATAGGATGCAATAAGAAACAAAAGTACTAAATAATGACAGCTATTTTCTGAACCCTGATTAGATAAAATAAGAGTCAAATTATCTGAACCCTAAACTATAACTAGAAAAAATTTTATTTTGGGGGAACTGACAAACATAAAATGCCTGGGTAGAAATGACCTAGTTCACATGTGTTCTTTATTTGACTAGAAGAAAACAACTATAAAAAATATTCTTTCTATTTTAATCATCATAAATTCAGATCTTCCTGTTTATAAATTACAGCATGTTTGTAGAATATTTTGTTAGAACACCATTAAAAGTCTAATAAAAAACTTCACTGGCATTTACCAATGTCCAAACAATCTAGAAATAAAGTAGGTAAATTAATAATAATCTAAGAATATTTAGAAAATAAATTGTAACACATTCAGGGCATACCTTTTAGCTTCGTTCCACTTTTATTTACCCCAAATGACCAAAACGCAATGAAAAATATAGTATAAAAATCTATGTTCTACATTTTAAAATATGCTTTTTTCAGTTGCCATTAGAGAATTACAAGTTAACGCTTTCTAAGGAACAAACAAAATTGCACTTTTCTGCTGAAATGCCTTTTCAGTTTGCTCAAACGAAAATGAAGTTGAATATAATTTTTATTATTTTGTCAAGGCTACATTGATATAGCAATTTGACTATTAAATGCTTTAGTATACTGTTTTTAGACAGATATAAAATTAATATTTCGTTAATATTTTTATTAAAATAGCCGCAAAAAAATATTGTGTGTAACATGAGTGGAAAATATCTTTTCTTGTAGGAAAAGTTCTACTTTCCACTCTAGATACCCAAATAGCTATTTCATTATTACTTTACTTAAGTCTGTGAAATTTTATTAGAATGGTTTCCACGTAAAATCTCCATCGTGAATTCTTGTAAATAATAATAATTTGAGTATCAACCATACAGCTTCGAAATTGCAATTCAGTTTTACAGTGTGCAAATTATTCGCCAAAACATTATCATCAATTAGTTACTACCAAATAATATCTAGAATTGTTTTCTTAACAGTAATCCATTGAAAGATTGATATGTAAGTTGTTAAGCAATAGAATTTTCTTAAGAATTGCCTCACTTGTAAATTTCATATATTTAAACCAATAGAGCAGCTTATGGTATCCAATCAAAATACAGTATAGGAAATATTATCCCCAAAAGTGAAAATTACTTGTGCAAAATATTCAGTACACTAGTGAACGTGACACAAATACATAATGTTTAAAAAACCAATGAGTCTTTAATTGAGGAATGTGTGCCTGAGACGCCATTATGAAAAAGAGCACCTAAAATGAAAACTTCTAAATAACTCGATCTTAGTAAGTTAGAACATATTTCCCATAAAAAATGTAGATAGAGATTGAGGATCTTGCGATAGTATGATCGGTATGATGATAAGTTAATAAAAACAAAACAAAAAGCTTGTAAGAAATTTTATAAATAATAAAAAAACTCTGTTGCATTTTTTTATGTAACATACATACATAATCCATTCCCCTTTTACTGCATTTCACAGTGTCGGGGTTCCACACAAACTCTTATGGGAGTGCAACGGAGGTAATGGAGCTATTGTAGCAAGTACATTACGCTCCCCCCATACTTTATCACTCATACAACTTTCATACCTTAACCTAAGGAGCTCAAACACGATAGTACTAAAAATAGTACTAAAAAGTTTTAAAATTCAGTTGCAACCGAGGTTTGAATCCCTGTTCCTCTGAACAAGAGGTAGGATCTGTACCACTCGACCACAGAGTTTAGACCAATGAGCCTAGCATACAATGAACAGTCGGAATGCAATTTAGCAAATATTTTGCTCACAAGTGAAAATCATCCAGGCTATACTATATTTGAGCTTTGTAACAGTAACATTTAATAATTTTGGTCAACAAAATTACCATTTTATTTTCACTACCATATATTAGTCACATCGTACTTATAAATGTATCAGGAAACGTCTCATGCTTTGCTACGGATAATCTTACTGGCACTTGCAATGTAATATATCAAAATAAGTTTTCTTCTTTTTGCTTTTGCTTGCATAGTTTACAAATGAAACTGTAAAACTGTTTTTTCTATTTCATGTTGGTTTTAGTGTCTTTTCGAAAACCGAAAAGAGAACGGAAACAAAACACTTTTCAATACCTTTTTAGAATTTTTTTTATTTCTTAAGTTTGAGATTGGTATGTGAAGGTTATTATTTTGACACATGACACATAATCACAACGCTAACAGAAAAATATAATTAAACAAATCTCTAAAACAGTGCTTTAAGCAAATTTTATTAAATTAAATTCAAGTTATTAAAGTAAATTATTGTGAAATACAAAAAATTGTGTAAAAGGCTTGTGGCACAAGTACTTTTTATCATACTTCAGCCCTTTGCAGACCTCCTTTCAGTCAGTCTCTTCATGCGACAAAAAGCTTGCTTGTAATGCATGTTTTTTACTAAACGGTTCATTCTACCAAATGAAAAAAATCAAACTTTGAAAAATAAACATTATATTTTTTGATTATTTCTATTTATTTATAACAAATATGACAAAAAGCATATTGTCGTGCTCATATCGAAACAACGCAAATACCAGAAAAAGATGTAAACAGGAATGAATTTAATGCACACAGAAATTAAGAAATTACTAGATAATTGAGAGAATTGATAAGTAAACTTTAGATTATTACGGATCACATGGTCCAAGAATTCGTCAAAATGTCTATTGAATTGATGGCTTGAATCAATTTTAAAGTAATTACGTAACTTAATATCGGAAGAACAGGAATGACAGCACCAATTCTGACACTGATAAGTTCAGCTTCTCAGTTTTGCTTTTTTTACCTTGGAAACAAAAATCATCCAATACAAGCATCGCCAAGGGAGGGGCAAAGATGTTGGTTAGGTTTACCAGTAGATTTCAAATTATATTTAACATACACATAAAATTGCGAACAGAAATAAAATTCAAAATAAATTCTTGAAATTTTGTGCATACAAATTAAATATTAATCTAGATGTTCACAATAAATATGAAAAAATCCGAGAATTACTAAACTTAAAAACTATTGAATTCCGTAGGCTTCAACGAGATATAACTTTTACATTTAAATTATTGTCAGGCAAAATTAACTGCCATGAATTAATTACCAGAATCTATAAATTTAAAAACTACTCCGGTTAGAAATCTGTGATATAATGAACCCTTTTTTATTACATTTCATGGAACTAATTATGGTAAAAATACACTTTTAACTAGAACACTTAAATATGTAAATGAACACAATATTGATCTTTTTACTACTTGTTTACCAAAGATTACAGAAATTAGAAATACCTAGTAAAAATGAAATTCAAAGACATCAAATGCAAATTTATATGTAATTTATAACTTAATGAGTAGATTATTATATATTTATGATTGTTGAAAGCTTTTATAATTGTCATTGTTAATCTTTAAGAATTTATATTGTTATTGTAAATAATTTAAGTACTATACAGATATCATCAAAAATATTTTTTCTAAATACATTTTATATTGTAATGGGGGTATCCTGTATATTAAATAAATAAATAAATAAAAGAAGTTGTGGAGTAAACAGGAGTGATGCAAATATAATTAGTGAAGTAAAAACGACAAATGCAACCTTTTTTGTTAGGTATAATTTTTTATTATTCATAATTATGAAAACAGAGCATGTATGAATTATGTGAACGTAATCTTGTAAACATTTATAAACCACTTTATTTAATTAACACATCGAGAAGTAGTCAACTCGGTAAAGTAACAGCACATCTATATTTTTTTAGGTAACAGTTAAAAAATGAATTTTACAATTATTAGCAGATTGAAGCTATTTTTTTAATTAAATAATGAAATAAAATTGCAGTAACGTGTTTCTTTGCATTTGGCAGAATGACCCAAATACTATAAAAGTTTTAGTTTTATTTACTTTTCAAGTTTTATAAAGACAAGTACTTACAGTAACTGCTTGCTGCATTCCACACATCTAAAACAATTTCTGTGATAAATACATCGTTCTGCGATAATCTTCTCCATTTGAAATACTGCCCTCCCACATTGTTTACAACTCATGGCATCGCCACCCTAATAAAACACAGATATTATTTTTCATACAATAGCAGCAAATGGTGAAACTTGTGAATATAAAGTATATTTTCAAAATAACTTATATTCAACGAACTTAAAGATTCGTTATAATGAAAATTAATTTTCAGCAGTTAGTGGAACTTCAAGTATATCATCAAAGTAGTTTATTCATGTTTGTTGTGTAACACAATAACACATTAAACTGAATAGTTTTAATTCTTATTAAAAGTGTAATGTACTTTGTACTGCTGTATACAAACTAAATTATTAAAATCATAACAATAACACATTACGTTCTTCATATTTTTTAATATTTAGAAAAAACAAAAGAATAAGACTATTGTTAATTTACTTTAAAACTCAGTTTTACACATATCAGCTTGAAAACGAATCAAAATAGTCTTAAAAGTTTGTTCTATTCATGTATTTTATTATCCTTTATCTATTTTTGCTTAATCTTTAGTTTGCCTGTGTTGTATTCCACGCACCTTACTTCAAAGTATTTACTGTTTACATGTCCAAAGATTAATAGTTCTCAGTGATCAGTAAATGGTAGATTAATTAACATTGAATTGTTTGTCTTACCAATAAGTATTTGTTTATTTCAGAAAAATGTAAATTACTAGAACGGATGTATAGGTATATTTAGTAACTATTTTGTAAAAATATATCTGTACAGTTGTGATCATTCGGTAAGGAATGATGAAAAAATCATGTTAGCCAATTTTTCGGTTTTCTTGTAGGTACAATGTACATGTAAGTTTATTATATGATAATCAAGAACATCTTATTTTTCAACATTATAATTGCCCAGTTCATAAGTCAGGTCGAATAACATGGAACATTGTACAAAAAACTAAAAAACCGGCTATCACTATTTTGTTATCGTTCCTTAGCGAATGATCGTAGCTGGTACTACTTAGTTAAATTTAAGTTTGGTGTAGCTACGCTTCGAAGGGAAAAGTTGCACTCCCTAGCGTGGACCGATATTGGGAAATCGGGCAGGTTTGTAGAGGGAGAAGAGGTTTCTGAAGTAGGTGATAGCGGGGGTGGTTAGGGGGTTGTAAAGGGGTTGGCAAAAAGGGCCTATGAAGGCCTACTTGCTAGACTTCGGTCTCCCCATAACTACTACTACGTTAAGTCAATCGCTCCGGTACTAACCTGGTTAGCTAGTAAAGGGTGGATAGGCAACCTCGCTCCGACCAGTGAGTAACTGGGAGCAATTGTTTTGCAATTGCGCGCTAATTGAGCATATCTCAATTACTTCCTCCCAAGGGAAGGAACGTGGGTGTATATTAACACGGGAACCCCATGTAAAACAATCATTGTATTCAACTACTATTACTACTAATACCAACATGAAGCAGTAATGGTATTGTGGCTTAGAATGTATACAAATATTTTTAACGATAAAAGCCGTATCTGATTTTTTAGTATAAACAATTTACTGTTTTAAAAAGTTGTCATGTCTAGTTGATTTTTCATGTCATTTTACATCAAAAATCACCTTTCTTATATAACCTATATGATACTTTACGGAGGACTATAAACCAAGAATTTAAGTGCATAACAAGTCAACATTCTTTTACTACCAACTATGGGTTTAAGAAGAATTATAATTTTTGCTAAACTGCTTAATAATGGCTTTATTGGTTTGCACGGTTCATTTGCAAGGAAGTCGCTTCACTTTGTGTTATAAAACAAACCCATTTTTATACTTGTTTTCCACTAAAATCATTATAAATAATTTTCACTCCAATACTTTATATTCACAGGTACTATATGTAATACTACAGATGCACCAAAGCTCCGATTTTGCTTAGATATTTGGCCAACCTTTAACAGATTAGATTTTGCCCGAAGCAGCATGAAAGATGAAGTATTCAGCCCGCTAAAGCAGATTTTTTCTGTTGCAATCTGACGTCGATGACGTTGTTAATCCGTAAATGTTAATGTCCAATTATTCGGTGATGTGACCAAAATCCACTTTGGTGCATCATTATTTAATACTATAAAGATTCTATATTCCAGGCCTGGACATTATTCCAACTAATAGATGACCTTTTCTGATGTTATCATACCGTGCTCACAAATTAGAAAACATTCTCAATTTTTCTGTAGGTTGTAGAAAATTAATGTACATATAAATTAAAATTTGTCAAGTGTATCTAAACTATAAATGTGTAACTGTAAGGTGTATATTAGGATGGTTCTTATTTGGGTTATGCTGGTATTTCGATTTTGCCGGGTGACCATTCGATTCCAAAAAAGAAAAATGAAACTTTTAAGACCAATATGAACTTCCTATATCTATTCTAATCATTAGCTGTAACGAGGAGAAGTTTCCCATTTAAAATCCTCGCATTTTTCAATTCTATATTTGACCACTGGGACAAATTGTTGAGAACTGGAAAATTGATTTTTTTGTAATTAACAGTGTTTGATGTTACTTTTAGGTAAAAAAAAATTATATGGACTATTCGATTTTTTCCAAGGATTTATACAACTAAATTCAAAATAATGTATCGTTCAATTAGTGTTGGAGTGATGTAGAATGTCCCATATAATTTTTTTTTCACCTAAAAGTAGCATCGATGCCCGTTCTATAAAATCAATTTTCTTTTTTTTTCAAAAATTTGTCCCAGTGGTCAAATATATGCATAAAGATTGAAAAAACCCCATGTATTTTAAATGGGAAACATCTACTCGTTACAGCAAATGATTAGAATAGAGATAGGAAGTTCATATTGGTCTTAAAGTTTTCAGTTTTTTTTTTAATCAAATGAGCACCTGGCAAAACCGAAATTCTAACTTAATCCAAATAAGAACCACCCTAGTGTATATATTTATATTATGTATAAAGAAGTTCATTTATAATTGTGAACATAAAAAACAAAAAAGTGGAAAAACACAATACTACTATTATTTGCATGATTTGTATTTTAAATAATGTACTCACTGCAAGTAACACCTGTTACATAAGTTTTGGGAAAAATTCTAGAAGAATATTATTTAAACTCAAGAAACCTTTATTAAGTGAACATAACATAACAATAACTAATGGATATTAAACTTTAACACTTGGCTCCTATATTGCTGCTAGGGGTCCTCTATCCTCAATAAGACGAAGTTTTTGTCTTATGTGTCGCATTAAGGTTTGGACGCTTTCTAAGTCCACTTCTCTAACTTTTTGGAGAATTCTTTGGCGCAATTGTTGTTGATTTCGGGCTTCCCAACCATTATCATATACTTTTGTTGCCAATAGAGCCCAAAAATTTTCAATTGGCCTTGCCTGAGGGACGTTTGGAGGATTATCATTTCTGGGGACATACGGCACATGGTGGGCTTCTAACCAGTCTAGTGTAGCTCTGGCATAATGTGACGATGCAAGGTCAGGCCAAAATATGTAATCATCATTAGCATGGTGCTGATTAATAAAAACAATCAATTTGGATAAGCAGTTTCGAATATATACTTCAGCAGTCACTGCCTGACCTCTTACATTACCTACATAAACTCTGGATATCCCTGCCGCAGATATCGCGCACCAGACCAAAACTTTGTCAGCAAATTTGGCTTTCTGTTTGTATCTGATATCACTAAGGGTGTCTTCAATGTTATCTGTATAAAAACTGTTATCTGTAATATGTTATCTGTATATGTTATCTGTAAAATATTTTTCGTCGTCTAGGATAATTGTCCGGTTGTTGGCGAAGTGATGACGCCTCAAAGCTCTACAGCAACGAGGGATTCTGGCCAATTGTGCGTCAGTATACTTGGGACATTTCTTCCGTTTTCTGTATTTTAGGCCTTTTCTTGCGATTCATCGAGAAATTGTGGCATTCGAGACATGGAAACGGCGGGCAAGCTTACGGGTGGAAACTCCAATGGTGTTTTTGGAACGTTCGGCTACTCTATTAGCTTGAACTTCTGTTAACTTACGTCGACGGCCTGTTTTTGGCAGGTTTACACATGGAATACCCTCTTCACATTCCCGAATTGTTCGATATATCGTAGTTTTTGAAATATTCTGCCCGCGAAAAATGTTTACTATTTCTCGTTTTTGCACCTGTCCAACTAGGTTGTAGATGGACTTTCGAATATCTATTTTATACGCCATTTCACAAATGACAAACAAAATTGTGATATGTCATACAAATTGACAAAACACCTAGCAACATATTTCTCCATAGTTGACTAGATGAATTAGTTTCACTATATCACAGAGCGCATTAAAACATTTTCCCAAAACTTATGTAACAGGTGTTATGTCTTAATAGGTTCCACGTTATTTTACAATACAGGTAGTATTAGGTTTGTTCTAACAAACATCACAGACTAGTTTGAAATTGCAAAAAAAAGCAACTAAGTTTTGGTTTTAACATAATAAAATATAAAACGAGACGTAACTTAGCCAATTAATTTTTACAGTTTGTTAGAACAAACCTATTAATTATTATTAAATCAAATGATTAAGAATTTAAATAACATACAAGTGAAAATCTGTGTAGGTTGACCTTTTCATTTTGCATAAAACAGAACGATATAGAATATCTAGTTGGCATAATGTCCTAGCCTATAACAAGGTTAAAATAATTTTAGCTTAAGCCATTCACGTCATCAATTATATCAGCATATTATGTGTATATTGCACCTTTAAACAGACCTGATTATTGACAGAACAATTACAATGAAAGGTTATATTGTGTCAAGTTTTATACTAAGTTTCCTTTATCCAAGTCTTTTGCTACAAACGTAATGAAGCATTCCTCCAGAGAAGTAATTAGACTTTGTTTTAATTTAATATGTTATATAAACTTTCCATGAAATAATTGAAAAAATGCATATAAACGTTGTAAAAGTATAGCCAATAATTGTTTGTTTGACAACAAAAGCACAGTATGTTTGCTCAGACCTAATGTTGGCACTTCTAGTTTAGTTACGTAATTGATGATGTGAATAGCTTGGAAAATTGAAACTACTTTACAATATAGAACGGCTTGAAAATATTAATTTAATACTAACACTTAAATTTTCCTGATCATTTGAATTCAAGACGTTTTTCTTCTGCAGAGCATCAAACTTGCTGAAGCTGGATTTCTAAAATATAAAACAGAATATTACAATTGAATCAATGATACATAGAGCATTACTTCAGAAAAATAAACTAATTAAAAACATTTCTATTTGAGGTAGAAGACCTATTTAGTGTGACTAACTCTAGAACTATATCTCTGTACTTCTTTGGTCAACCTCAAATTAAAAAGCTTTAATTATCCTTTATAATAAACACCAAGAAATATGATTAAAACAACATTGTAACTTACCAATCTTTTAAATTCTGAACTATATTCAGGCCTTTTTACATTGCTAAGCATGCCTCGGTTAGTATTATTTAAAATATTATTAATTATGTTAAATTTCTCTCGCTATGATTGTTAGTTTTTTACCACCATGCAACATGCAACAAAGAAAACATTCATAACTTTAATATGGAGAACTCTAAATGGCTGAAAATTCTATGTTCTAATGTGTTTTTGAATTTAAAAAAAATGTTATGTGAATTTAGTTTTGATATGTCTTACCAATGCTTTTACAGATACGCCTCCGAATACATTTTCTATATATTTTGTGATTTCCACTGTCCGAACATCAGACATAGACTTTGTCCGCTACGCAATTAAAAAGATTAAGTAAACAAGCCTAGCGTTAGTTATTTTAGGTTAAAATGGCAAAACAAGCAATAACTCTGACGTTAAAAAACAATGAAATTATTCTCTTTATTAAATTACAATCTTTTGTTTTCTTTAAATGTCTTACCGATCTTTCATTGTTTTTCCGATTGCGATAGCTTTCTCCATCAATTTTAGTGAGATCTCCAAAACTTCTACACTAAAGCGCCAAACAAAAAACATAAAAAAAGGACGATACATTACAACAAAACAAAAAGACGTAAGCGTGCAGCAAATCAGAGTAGTATGATAACTTACCAAACTTTTTACGTTGACATTATAGAATGATTCCTCCTCGTTAGTGTTAGTTTCATTCTAAAATCGAACAATTTGTTAAACTCACAATAGCTTTGTTAATTGGATGCACTTATATTTTTCAATATTATTAAGCAAAATTAGTTAAAGTAGCATTCGCAAACAAAATTGTAATCAACTATCCAACAATACAATATACTAAATTGAACAATACTAATAATTGTATAATACTACATACAATTACTAATAATTAATATTAAAACATACAGTACATATGTACGTACGTACGTTTTATTGTTTTGGCAGATGTTAACTTAATCTTTACATCATTTTTATAGAAATTCTGTTGATATTATAGATGCATTCAATAAGACCAGCAAAAATCAGCATATGTGACATGGAACCAAGAAAGGGATCAAAATTGTACAAAAGAAGTGTTTAAAGTTCAACAAGTAAAAGTAAATAAGTAACGTATAATGGGCACTACTTAGTGCTTGCAGTTGTTAATATTGGCATATGCAATATAATATTATGAAAATGTTTAAACAAAAAGTGTATTGCTAAATAAAAGAAAAAGTTAAAATTGGTGGCCTGACAGCAATAGGTTTTCTAATGAAAATAATAGACTGATGGTGTCAAATCAGTATATCGTAAGTCACATACATATATACCATTATAAAAACAAAAAATTATACTAGATTCACTTAAACAGTGCCAAAATGCATTATTTTTAATGCAGCTTTGAAATTGTGGTGGCTAACTAAACGCAGTGTCTGTCTCGTAAAGTGTTGTAGTGTCATAAATTTTGATTTTACTCTATATCTTTCTTAAGAAATATTTATAAACATAAATAATTATTTACATTACAAAAAGGGAATTTGCATATAAATGAGATGTTTGCAGGTGAGGCTTCAGCCAAGTTTGGAAATTCTTAAATATTTTTGAGTTATTCATGAAAACATGACCTACGAACAAGAATTACTTAGTAAGAACTAAGAAGAACTACATTAAACTAATGTAATTTGCTGCTCAGTGCTTAATAAGCGATGCCCTGGATAAACATAGCTATTCTATCGACTTTGTTACCAGTTCGACATTAAAAACAGTGTTAATGATAAGGTAAGCCTACTTGGTTTCTTAAACAACAAACATGTTTTTATAGGGTGGCTTTAAAATAGTTTCATATGCAGTTTTGATTAATCAATTAAAATATGACAATTATTTAGGAACAGAGGGAGTATTATTTCCACAGAACAATTAAAACAGCAAAAGTGTTGAAACACATTCATTAGGGCTGCCATGTGCCTCGATGCACGAGGAATATTCTCGTAGTGTGGGTTGGCTTAAGAAAATTCTTTATTATTGAAATTTAAGATATAATCACACCGTAATTGTTCTTTTTATGTTTAATTAAATAAATCATACTTCTTGGAGGACCAATCTTGCCGTCCTGTTGCAGCGTTCCACAATATTTTTCTAATTGGATCACTGGAAAACTACAAGTTTTATTTACATTTTTTTAAGCTCTTATCCTTTCCTAATTAATTATGTATTACTATTATAAGTATCCACTTCATTTTCAATATTTCCCATAAAAGTAGGTACTTAATCTTAATTCAGTTTTATTAAACTTTGAATCAATAGGGAAGCAATCAAGATGAGGGTACTAATATCAAAGGGCAATCTCTAAATTTTGTATTTTGAGATATTAGCGAAAAACTGCTGTGGCTATCTCAAGACACACATCTTAAAACTTTAAATGCAGTATTGTTGTTTGAATTGATAATATCAAAAAGCATTAACAATTTTACTTCAAAAGTTAATAGTATCCGATAAAAATTATATAAATGAATAGAGAATGCCGATTTTGTTTCTAAAAGGTAGAGATTTGTTACCAAAATATTATAGCTAATGTGCTGTAATTTTTTAATTAAACTTAAACTATGCTTAAGATGCTATTTGTTCTAGATTTATAAATCCAGATATTTTTCCTTTCTTTGTAACACCTTTACACACACCTAGATCATTTTTATAATGTAATTCTCCTCGTATGAGGACAGGTACTATTGAAGGTTAAACGAAATGATAATAAATGATATAAATGATAATAAAACACGATGTACAATAATATGCATTTTAAAATAGACACAACAGTTTTTCGTTGATATGTATAGCGACTGTGATTGTCACTTTTGAAAATACCGCATCTATGGAAATTGCCGGTTTTGTTTCTAATAGGCAACTTCAAACATACCTTTACTAGGAATATTTCTGATTTTGTAAACCACCACTCTAATGTAGTTTAATAGAGCTGGAAAAGACAAACAATTTGAGATATAGTGTCTTCCATAAAGTTGGATCCATATGAGAAATTTCTTAATATTCTGATTGAAAACAAACTTTGTGGGGCAATTATCTCTGCTTCCAAAAATACTTGAAATATGCCATGTCAAAGTTGACAGGTGATGTATCTGTCAAATTCGCTATTTAAAAAAAAATCGGCGAAAAATCACATTTGTTAATATAAAGAAAAAATGTTTCTAATGACATTTTACGTTGACATACCAAGTTTGAACGAGATATTCCAACATAAGGAATATTTTGTTTTTTAACATTTTTTGATACACTATTTTTTTAGTAGTTTCGTGTTAAATTGCTTAAATTATGATTACAATTCTTGTATTATTCAAATGTGGCTTAATAAAAAAAGATTAATAAAATTATGAGTTATTTTCTATAAATAATAGGCGGTCGGTGCGTAAAGCTAGCCACTTTACCACCCTTGAGTACCGAACGGCTCGAGAAATAGCAGCCTACCCTGCTATACACCCCAATGGGCCGCCTTCATGGCCTGTGAAAGAGGACTATTATTATTTCTTGGAAATTGGAAAATAATCCAGAACGTTCCATTTTTTTCTTAATAATTTTAATATTTAAAAAAAAAACTTACATTATTGAATATTATTAGCAAAATATACTATGTACTTGTTGCCTTTCCACTCATTTAAAGCGTTTTTATCGCAAATAATCAGTTACGTTTTGCTACAAGGATGTATCAAAAAATGATAAAAAAAAATTTTCCTTATGTTAGAATATGTCGTTCAAACTCGGTATGTGGACGTAAAATGTCATTAAAAATATTGTTTCTTAATAAAACTTTTCCATATTTTAACAAATAAGGTCATTTTTCGCCGATTTTTTTAAAATAGCGAATTTGACAGATATCTAATGTCACCTGTCAACTTTGATATGGCGTATTTCAAGTTTTTTAAGAATTTTGAAAAGCAGTAGTGATTGGCCCACAAAGTCTTTTTCGAATCAGAATATTAAAAAAATTTCTCATATGGATCCAACTTTATGGCAGCCACTATATATCTCATTTTACCTAAAACTGAAGATTGCCACTTTTGATATTAGTACCCTCATATAGCACTACAGTGTAAAATAAAAACATTTCAAAATAATTTTAAAGGGGAAAATTTAAATATTAAATTCAATTTAATTTTAAAAACTAAAATATTAATTTTTAAAATTGTTACAGCATAACAAAATAGAACAGTTTTAAGAAAAGCTGTTGAATTGAAATGTTTCCATAAATTATGTACACGTGTTTTGGTTTGTTAGACCTTTTCCAAGAGATACTGTTATGCTTCTGAATCTTATGAGTATCTCTTGAAAAAGGTCTAACACGTGTAAAGCAGTCTACATAATTTATGGAAACATTTAAATACAACAGTTTTTCTTAAAACTATTATATACAATGTTTCATAAGGAGCCTACCGCAACTTCAATCTTAGTAATTAAAATAGAACAATAAAATTATGTGAAGTACGTCCCTGCTACATCAAAGTTGTATTCACTTTTATGGCAGTCACAATAGTGTGCTTTTATAATTGTTTATAGTGTTTTTACTGCATTTCTAAATTTGTTTGATTTGATTTAATAAACTACATAGTATAGCCAAAAGTTTTGTCAGTAGCACCCTATGAACGAAAATTTTGTTGGCAAGCAGGTGGGAACACTGCAGGCATAAAGTTCCAACCATCTGTCAAACAGTCAAGTAGCAAACGCATTGTCAGGTAGCCTCTTGTTCATCATAGAGTGGTGACAGCACAAGAATCATGTTGCAATTATTACGTTCTTTAAATTAGGGAGGAAAGCCTACGCGATTTTTACGTTGTTGAATGGGCTGAATATTAGTGAACATTTCCTATAGCGGGTCGTCCTCGCTGTTCACAAACGAAAGGGCTTGTGAAAGCAGTGCGTTCTTGCATAAACTGTAATCCTCTTCGAAAACACAAGATGATGGTGCGGGAAATGGACATTGCTCCATGCACTATGTCACGAATTATTTGTGAGGATTTAGGAATGGGTGCATATAAAAGGGTTAAAAGTCATTTACTGACAGAATGACTGAAGAAAATAAGTTTGTTTGAAGAAATTGTGAACGCAATGTTTAATCGTTTATCAAAGCGGAAGATTGGCCTTCTAGTAGTTGCAGTCCTGCCTGTAGTATGTTTTGGAAAAGCTATGAATGACCGACAAACAATACAACACTAGGTTTGTGTGAAATGCTACTTTGGTAGTCAATAATGAAAGCTTTTGACGAGACGTAGCCGAGTCAAAATCTCATTCAAACACGAATTGCACATAACGTTTTTTCTACAGCATTATTGAAATAACTGAAAAAGTAGAAAAAAAAATCTTAAAAAATAACACAAGGAAATTTTGCATAACAGCCAAAGAAATATGGATAACACTGGGAACCAAAGCTGAGCCATTAATTTTCACAAAATAACCAGAAAGTTTAGGTTCCGACCTTCATAAGAAAATAAAACCATTTAAAATTTTAAGATCAAATATAAAATAGCAGAAAACATTTGCTCATTTGAGAAATCCTGACAATATCACCAACAAAGAAAAAAAATGACTATTGTACAAGAATTTACAAATGAAATGTATGATTTCATTTGTAATAATTATTAAATTGCCTTTTCAGGACAAATGTCTGTAATAGGTACATTTGTTAAATAAAGACGATTTATTATTATTATTATTTAAAAAAATATAATGATCTTGATGAAGCTGAGTTTATTCATTTAATAAAAATTATGGCTCACATTCACTGAAATTTTTAAAGGTTTATAGCTTTGATTCTGGTTTCCACCATGCTAGAAATCATTAAAACAAAATCTTGTGATCAATTTATGTGAATTCAATGTAGCAATCTGTCACCGAAACTGAGCGTCAAGAATTCAGGGATGAGGATTGGGGGTGGACATTAAACAAGTTTAATTAACATGGTTCGAGGGTGACCCTACTCCATTTCGTGTGGAATAACAGAGTGCTCAATGGAGGAGTATCTGAGGTTCTTCAGATATTGCAGAAAGCTCTTTTGAAGAGGAGTAGAACTTTCTAGGGGCAGTGGAGTTGATTGACTTGAAATATTTATGTAGCATATTATAAGATAACTATTAATCTTATTTAAATAATGCGTCATTAGTTCTATTATTATGTATGTCTAAATACTTGTGAATTTTAATTAAAAATAAAACATATTTTCAAATGTGCTTGACTATTTTTGAAATATGTCCTCATTCGCTCCACATCTTTTTTAACGAAATAGGTTGCAGCATCGTTTATTGATTTGAATGTATAAATTGATTAAATTTACAAATGAACAAGGCTAAAAATAATTATTTAATTACAGATGAAGACTATTACAAAATAACCTAATATTGTACTTACAAAATCTAGCCCTGTTGATTAATACTGTTGAGTCCACAAAATGCCATTTATGTAAGCATAGGTACTGACAATAAAAAAATAAGTTCTCTTTAAAATATTGTTAAATTTCTATATTATAATTTTTTATACCACAAAGTAACCTCCCTTTACCCTAATAACTATAAGGGGTACATACCACTTTGTCCAGCTACCACTTTGCTCACCCGTCTTTTAGTGTCATATTGCCCAACAGAAAGTCCACTTCACCCAATTTTTGAAATGTATCACATCATCCAACACGACCACTTTGCCCAACATTCCACAAGAAGCACAACGTCCAATAGGACTACTTCGCCCTCTTTTAAGCAACCACTTTGCCCAACTTTTATATAGACCCACAGCGCCGAAAATTCGTTTGTTAAAAATCGATTTATGCACACATAAAGTGTTGAATAATAGTAGCAAAGTTGTGTGATCACAATTTAACAATTTAACCAAATCATATTTTTTTAGTCACCCTATACACGTTAAAATATATGCTATATATGTAAATCGTATAAAATGGTGTGCTATATAACTGGTTGCCTATGTGTGCATAATGCGTTTACTTGATTATTTTCAAATGCAACATAGAATTGTGGTCGCACAACTTCGTATATTGTTTAACATATTATTCAACACTTTACATATGTGTGCATTAACCGATTTCTAACACGGATTTATGGCCTTGTAGTCCTATCTTCGGCGTTATGGGTCTATACGAAAGTTGAGTAAAGTGGGGATGGTGTTCCTAGTAAAAAGGTAGGGGAAGTGGTCCTGTTGGGCATTGTGTCCCTAGTGAAAAGTTGGGCATTGTGTCCCTAGTGCAAAGTTGGGCAAAATGGTCATGTTGGGTGATGTGGTACATTTCAAAAATTGAGCGAAGTCCCCCATTAGGCAATAAGGTACTAAAAGACGGGTAGGTGAAGTGTCCGGCTCCCACTACAAGAAATTACAATTACATTAACCTAACCTTAGTTATTTAGTTAAGTTTGTAGTTTGCATTCTGAATATTCAAATAATAATACCGAAATATACATTACTATTACAAAAAACGATTACCGTATAACGTCGCCGTTAATGCAGTTAATGCATGGCGTAATTATTTTTTAGCACCTTTAGAGGAGTGCAGTTTAAAGCTTATAAAAACTTTATTACTTACCGATGATATGAAGTTAATTCTCTCAAATATTGTAACTAGCAATGTTGCTAGTCACAACATTTCAGAGAATTCATCATGTCATCTGTAATAAAGTTTTTATAAGCATTTAAACCACACTCCTGTACAGTTACTAAAAAGTAGTTATGCCAGTATGTATTAATGGCGACGATAATCACAATAGGTGTTTACAAAAATTGAATTGAACTGATCAGGTAACTATTTCTGTTTTTATTATTGACATTAAAAGGGAAAAGATAGTGATCTGATTGATTCAATTTAACTTTTGAAACACCTAATATATCCTAGATTTTTAGGTTATGTTACCCTGTGACCTAATAGGGACTTCTAAATAAAATATAGATGTAGCTTTTGAAATACAGTTTTAATTATGCAGGATGTAAAGTGACTTCTAAGGTATGTACTCAGGAATATACAATTGTGGCTAAAGCGAGCAATTTAGCATCTCTGGTGTTCATTTTTCATCCTACCTAATGTTACTGAAGGTATTACTTAATAATAAATATTACTAAAATCAGTAACTTGAATCATCATATTAATTAATTAATTTAAAATTACTAAGGAATTTTTTACACATACATATATATTATATGTTGTGAATTAAGAGTCAGTAAAACTTTGATGTAATGCCATGATCTGATAAACTCTTGGAAAAGAAAATATAGTACATAGTAATATAGTAAATATCATTGTTGGATATTCGAAACAAGCAAGATATAAAACAAATAATAAAATAATAACAAAATTAACTCACAACAGAAATATTTTCTTTCTCATGTTGATTTTTTGATTTTTTTGTTTTTTTCTTCTTTAAATTGGTTTCACCTGATGAATGCATTTCTGTAGTTGTTTCAAGAAAACGTGATTCTGTTATGGTACTCTAAATAAAAAACAGAATCAATAATATTACAATTTAAAAAAAACATAATATATTTAACAAAAAAAATTACTGAATTGCTAAAAAGCTGCAAAATAAAATTTAATAGACTTTGAATGTTTTAGTATTGGCAAAATAAAATAAAAATCACACTTACAACAATGGTGTTAGAACAAACGGTTGTTAATTCTTCAGTATTATGAGACGTGTTTTCGAATCTACTTATTTGTTTCATTATATTCAAACTTTTCAGTTCATCAAGTTCTTCATTTGTTTCCAAATTTGGACTTTTCATTGGCTCATTAGTATCATTTTTCATAAAATGAGATTTTAACTGTTTAACATTGTCTGTTGGTATTTCTAAGTTTTCCTCTTCATTATCGTTACTAATTTCTTGTGAAATATCTTTTTCTACTCGTTCTTTATTGCTACCATTTTTGTTATCATTATCTAAAAGAATCTCTTGATTTTCAACACTATTGGAATTTTCTGTATAATAAATTTCACTTTCTATAAATTTTAAAGTCTTGTCTTTTACATCAACAACATTTTCATAAAGCTCCATGTTTGGTTGCTCTAAATTCTCTACTACAATTGGTGTCTCGGAATTCTCACTATTATCATAACCTTGTTCTCTTAAAAATTCCATATTTTCATATATGACTTCCTCTTTAGGTTTATCGGTAACTACAGGTAATTCTTCACTGGGTGCACTAATCACATTTTCAGTTGTTTTAGTGGCAACATTATTTTCAATACACTCGTCTTCAACTTTTGAATCACTTTTTTTAGGTGAATTATTTGAATTTGTATTATCGGATAATGTATATTGACTCGATTCTCTTCTAAAACCTTTCAAAAAATCAATATTTTCTTCGGATGGTGTTAACATGGGCGATGTAACAGTTTGAGTAAAAAGCAAACAAGATGCATCATCAGTGGATAAAAACATTCGATCCTTTACTGATTTTCCATCAGGATTTTCAGATTCGAAAGACTCTGATGTATCAATAAGGCAAGTCATCGGCAAGTTTAGACTAGGTTTTGAAGCGACCGACTGCGTATCTGGCATTTCACTCAAACTTTGGTCCAAATTAATATCAGTCTTTATGGTATTTATTTCACAATCATTTTTTTCTAAATTACTAGTACAAGAAACTACTTCTAAATTTTCGAAATTTTCCACTTCGTGAGGTTTTTCGTGTTCTCGATGTCCATTTGATGTGATATTATGATTACAACCATTTACATCGTAATTTTCTCTTTCATTTTCTAAAAACTCCTGAGTTACAACACCATTTTGAACTGATTGATGATTTGTTTTTGGTGATATTGGTGATGTCCCGTTTGGTTTTATTATTTCTACGTTTTCATATACATGTGTTTCGATGGTGTCAACAATATCTTCTTCAGATTGTAAATCATCCTAAAACGTTAGTAAGCACAATACTGCATTAGTATACAAACGTTTTTATACTCTAAATAATTTGTTATTATTCTATAGTAATACTTAATTATTATTACATGAGATAATTCAAAAGTATATAATAATAATAATGTATAAAAACGTTATTTTAGTATTGATACACACTCTGCTCATGCATTTTTTAAGTCTAAGGTTAAATTCTTCGAGCAAACTTTCTTCCAGGTTTTCGCCAACTTCACTTACAATCCTAGATTTTTTCACCGTCTCTGCCATCTGCAAAGAGAAAAAAAGTTATTGCATGCTTAGATGACTAAAATTTTAATTTAACAGGTATATAAAGCAAAAGTCTTATTAATGACAAAATTAAATAACCTGGTAACCAGGGCATCCATTATCACTATCTTTGCATTTGTAATTTAAATATGTTGAGATTATTTTTATGAACATATGTAGATTAAAAAACTATAAATTGATTACTATTTTCTTATCATTCTTGTCATTGTTCCATAGATGACTTTTATATGAAGTATAACTGATATAATGAATAACGTTGAAGAAGCTTAATAGAAAAAGAACAGAAAGAATATATGTTTTGATTATCATTTTTATCATTGGGTGTTAATCTCTTAACAGAATTAACGTGACTAATAATTATCTAATTACATCATAGTATAATGAACATTGAATCAGTTCAAACGATTCAGTTTGCTCTTTTTCATGTTACATATTATCCGTCCAACTAAAGATGAATGCTGGTCATCGATGCTCTCTGTGTGGTATAAGATTAAAAAATTCATAGTCAAATCAGCATTCATAGTTTGACAATTATTGATTTTTACCGTGTTTACGAAAATGTCATAGCAGGTAATTTTTTGAGGTTAGGGATAAGGAATGTTGGACGTTTGTAACCTTCTTTTAGATTTTTAACATAGATACTTGTTGTTTTGGAAAGTTTTAAAACATTTTCAGTAGGAAACTAATTAGATTTTCGCGAATATCTATTAGTACTGTACGTTCTCTAGTTTTACAGAACTACCAAATACTAAAAAACAAGAAATCACTTTTACTTATATTTAAGAAATTAACTCATTTATAACCTTTGTAACAGTATAATCGTAATGTAACACCTTCAATATGGAGAAATATATTCTTTTCAAATACAGTTTTACATTTAACAAAACTCTGCTATTCAACATTTTAATCAACTTAAATGCTATTAAAGTGCTTAATTATAATAGAATTAACACTATTTTTGCTTATCCATCTCTTCTCTTGTATATTTATTATACATTAATACATAAAACGCAGCGTCTATCTGTCTGTCGTTCTGTATGTTCGCTTTTTCTGAAACTATACAAAATATAGACTTTATAAAATCAAAAAATATCAAACGTCTTACTTTCACTTATATACAGTTTCTCTGGAGACCATTTTAGAACTTGCTAGGCCTGCAGTTTTCAACTTCTTGCGTTGTCTTTTTTTTTACCAGGACTTGATAAAATTTGCTGGTTTCTACTACGGGCCCTTTTAACAGTTGAAACACAAATTTTTAATGCCTCAGCTGCTCGCTGCAGTAAACAAACAATTATAGTACAATATGATCATAAATAATAATTAACGTTTTTTACCTCTTGTACACAAAATAAAGGAAGTAAATTTCCATGATTTCCTTTTTCTCTCTCGAACTAGTTTAGTAAATTCAGCAATAACTGATGAGACTGCGAATGCAGTGTCTTCCCTTATACTGTCATAATATTAATATGTATTATATTAGGTAAAATTGCAATTTTCTGCCAGTTATTATTGATCATTATTATTATTAACTGTTGCTTATTATTTTTATTATTATTATTGAAACACTATAACACTCACGAAAAACATGTAAATAAGAAATAACTTCAGCAAATGTCACCTGTGCCAATCAAATCTACAGTCTACAGGTATCAGAGATACCTGTGACATGTTTTACAATAAAGTCACATGTTCATAACCGCATACAGCATTGCCTATAATTTTGGCATTTTCTTTCAGAAATCTGTGAAATACCTTAAAGAATCCCTAAAATTGATCAACTTTATCTGTAATGACGACATTCAATTTTTCCACGATAATTTTTCCAATAAATGTAGTTATTTTTTTGTTTTTTTGTGGCAATATGTTAATTTGATCTAGGAATTTATTTGTAAGGTTGGCCACTTCGTATTCTACACTCTACAGAGCTAGTCAAATCAACTTCCAACGACCCAGAGAAGTGCTAATGTAATGCTATCTTCGTCATACTCGTAGATAATGAGAGTAAAGCACAACAATACGCTTTCTGTAATAAGTTCTTGCAAAGATGACGCAGAGCTCATCTTTCGGTGGACGGATAGTATAGAGAAAGAGACTATGTTAGCATCATAAACTATGATAATAAACTAGCTAAAAGTCAAAACTTTGACGGTTACCTAACCTACATATTTATAATGTTTTTTGTTGGAATACACATGAATGTCAAAGCATTCTGACCATGACCTTCTTGATTATCAAGACTTACATTAAAGAAGGTTGTGGTGCAGAGTAATTTTTTAGTACATTCATGTTTATAAATTGGTAATGTCCTATTCTATATAATTCATAACAATATTATTATAAAAATTACATTGTTATTATATTGATCATCTGCTGCATCTACTAACAAGGTTGATGAATATGATATATTTTCGATAAATTTGTATAAGTTAAGGTGCGTACAGACCGCCGCGCGAAACGGCGCCAAACGTTCGCAAATGTTTTCGAGCAACGTGCGCTAAAGACGTCCACACTGCTGCAACAGAAACAAATTTGTTCGTGTTTGTAAAGGTTCCAGTTTTATTTTTAAAGCAACTTGCTATTACTTATATTGCATTCTAATTCTTATTACCAATCTGTCATGAACAAGGAAGACGTAAAAAACGTTTCACTCTCATTGTTATTATTAATAATAAATTAATAATGCAAATATCTAAATAATTCTCCCGCAACAAGCGCACTAAATAGTAGAGTAAATCTGAATGCAGATCTTGTTGTCCGTGATACATTGAAAGGTAAAAAGGTATCGAGTACGTTATCGGATGCTATTTAGGGTGTATATCAATCCCCTACATTCATCTGGCGATATCAGTGTCCAACACCCCCCCCCCCGGGGGGGGGGAAACTGAAAAAAAACAGCAAATCTAGAATACTTTATTTGCTATCCGGCTATATTAAAATAAATACGATCTCTACAGTATTAAGCGAGTTAGAGCTAATTTTCATTCAAGAATTATCATTAGATAAACGGAAGGATACTCACTAGATTAGCTTCTAACTCCCTTATTATGCGTATTTCTATTTCTGCAAACATAGAAAGATGTTTATATTGTGATAACTTTTGGACGACACAAGATATCAAAAAAGTTCAAAAAATAATTGTTGTTAGTTCGAGATTTTACAATCCAACGCTTTTTGAAACTTTGAATTTGGCTAGACAGTAACGAAGATATGACCAATTTATTCCGACAATGTATAAATTGCCGCTGAGCAGCGATCGTTCTATCTCTATTTTCACCCGTCTTCCGTCTCATTCTAACGCATTGCTCTTAGTAGGTTCGTAAGTACATACAACTATTAGCACAATTTTGGAGTTACAAATGGATTCCTGAAGTTTCCCGCCCGTTTTACACACAACACATTTTTTATAACTGCGTATCTGTTTCTTTTTTATAAATTTAGAGAAATTTAAATGTATGTAATAGTTCATCGTCTGTTATAGAATAACTTGAAAAACTCTCCGTGTTAAGGTTCATGTCGTATTTACGTAAACAGTAAGAATTTTATAATTTTTTGCAACAAAATGTTAAATCACCTGCATTTGTAACTCCAATATTGTGCTAATAGTTGTATGTACTTACGAACCTGGTAATTGCAGTGCGTCCGAATGAGACGGAAGACGGGTGAAAATAGAGATAGAACGATCGCTGCTCAGCGGTAATTTATACATTGTCGGAATAAATTGGTCATATCTTCGTTACTGTCTAGCCAAATTCAAAGTTTCAAAAAGCGTTGGATTGTAAAATCTCGAACTAACAACAATTATTTTTTGAACTTTTTTGATATCTTGTGTCGTCCAAAAGTTATCACGATATAAACATCTTTCTATGTTTGCAGAAATAGAAATACGCATAATAAGGGAGTTAGAAGCTAATCTAGTGAGTATCCTTCCGTTTATCTAATGATAATTCTTGAGTGAAAATTAGCTCTAACTCGCTTAATACTTTAGAGATCGTATTTATTTTAATATAGCAGGATAGCAAATAAAGTATTCTAGATTTGCTGTTTTTCAGTTTTTCCCCCTGGGGGGGTGTTGGACACCGATATCGCCAGACGAATTTAGGAGACTGATTTACACCCTAAATAGCATCCGATAACGTATTCGATACCTTTTTACCTTTCAATGTACCACGGACTTGATTTCTAGATGCGTTTTTTAAGTTTGCGAAGTCTACTAAAAGACATAGTTTAATAATAATAAAACAGCAAAGCACCACATCCACGAACAAAACACGTCCTAACTAGATTTGTTGCAGCAACAAATTTCTTTTGATGTACCGACAGTAAGTCGAACCTGTTTGCGTGAACGCGAAGTAGCACGTTTGTGCGCGGTTTGCCGTCCTAACTGACTATATCTGCAACGTTTGCAAACGTTTGGTACTATTGGTTTCATAATGATCTAGGACAGCAAGGCTAATATGATGCTATTTTTTATTATTTTATCTTATGCATTTACATTGAAAATCGCACGACGATGCCGAGAACCAATAGAAAAATTCAAATTTGAATTGTATCCACGACAATCACACAATTTTCCGGAAATATATATATATATATATATATATATATATATATACATATACATATACATATATGTATATGTATATGTATATGTATATGTATATGTATATGTATATGTATATGTATATGTATATGTATTTGTATATGTATATGTATATGTATATGTATATGTATATGTATATGTATATGTATATGTATATGTATATGTATATGTATATGTATATGTATATGTATATGTATATGTATATGTATATGTATATGTATATGTATATGTATATGTATATGTATATGTATATGTATATGTATATGTATATGTATATGTATATGTATATGTATATGTATATGTATATGTATATGTATATGTATATATATATATATATATATATATATATATATATATATATGCTACCAAGGAGTAATTTTTTGGAAATTATACTTGTAACATATATAACTACATAAAACATGAAGTCTCTGCAATCTCTGCAGTCTCTAATGCATTTTTTTTCTGTGCGTCGTGCGATTCTCTTACCGAATATAGCCTCCACTCCACGCACTCCACTCGGTGTCGTGCAATTAAGACGTTGCAGAAATGTCACTCAAAAAATTTACGGCAATAATCAATGCACTTGGTATATTATAAGTGAAAAAAAAGAATAAAATGGCATCATGTTAGCCTTGCTGTCCTAGCTCATTGTAAAATCAATAGTACATAGTTGGCCGGTTTCACAAAGCTTGATTAAACTCTGATTAACTTAATTGTGATTAAATTTGAAATCTAGAAATATGATTGGATAAAATGCAAGGTCTGTTAAATCCCAGCCAATGAAATTTCTGAATTTCGAATTTAATGACAATTAAGTTAATCAGAACTTAATCAAGCTTTCTGAAACCGGCCAAGTGTGTTTGTGCATTCAATTTTGTAAATTCTTCTTAGAGAAAGATGAAATAGTTTCAGTAACAAAATCTATGTTTAGAAATGTATTAAAATAGTTATTTTTCTTACAATTGCGCTAACATATCTTTAAAAGAGGTCAAGAGCCTGAAAATTGACAGTGCACATGTATTGAAATAGTTATTTACATTACAAGCTGAAAAAGTTTACTTTTAGGTGCAAGGTGTCTGATTGGCCAAGGTGAAGCTTAAGCGTAGCCAAGGTTAGTTAAAAACACCAAGCACCTGAAAGGGCTTTCGCAGCGTGTAATGTATTAAACTTTTCATTCTCCCCTTGACATTTATTAACCACCGTAAATAAATAAATAAAATGATGATTCAGCGATTATAATAAAATAATGTTTGTATATACAACAGTATTGTTACCAAGGGAATGTTGACAACAGCCACCTTATATTATATTTAAAAAAAATTTATAGTTTTATTTCGTTGTCCAGGGACCGAAAGTTTTTCATACTTAACAACCACCTCGCATGTTTTACTTTCGCTTTAGGTTGCCTTATCAAGATAGTAAGTTATACTTTCGTAAAGGGGAGAATAAAAAATATTTTGTAAAATTGACTAACACATTGTTTAACTTTTCGATACTCATTTGAATGAGGAAAAGTGCAACCAAATTATTATTAACAAAATTGTAATTAACATTGCCAAACCACTAAAGTAAATATTTACTTGTGTATGGTCTAGGGCAATTATTTTTAACGACAAACACAGAAAGATGTTTATGTAATTGTCGAAACTGACTGACTTTATTAAAATTTTGCAGAAAGTAGACATTAAAAAAAAATTATTTTAAATTTTGAGTTATCTAGCAACTGGTATGAAACTTGTGACTCCAATGATTTTAGTTAACTACCACCTCACTCCTGCCAACTGAGCTACGAAATGACAGCAATCGCATATAAATGTAATAGTCCATAGGAAATGGGACCAGATCTTCGTATAATTAGATTTTTTGTTTTCTTGAAGAGAATTTAATGATAACAAAGTTGTGTTTATTTTATCATTATACATTAATAAATTACAGAATTTTAAAAATTAAATTTTAAAAGCACTCATTTTTCAAAACGAAGTTTACAGTTTGCCAAATAATACAGTGATGATGTTCTTGTCTGACTTTAATATGAAATTTAGCCATTTTAACAAATCAAAAAATAGAAAAAGTAGTATAATTTTCCATACTAAGCAATGTAAAAAAAACGTATTTCAAACGTTTATTAAATCTGTCAGTTTTACCAACTTTTGCATTTAAAAATTTTTTACTAACAAAATATTTACATTTCTAATAACAAATAAATGTAAATTAATACAATGTATACTTGCACCTTACTGGATTATATTTGCAACAGATATATCTCTCAAATACCCAGTCAAATTAATTACCAAAGGACAACTAGGTTTGCCACCATAAATCCCGTAGCATATTGTATTCACATCAAATTATTGAAAAAAGAATAATATGGAGAGGACCATTCATTTCAAATTATACAATCCGATAGATCATACAAGATATTGTAGTAAGCTTCTGTAAATCAGAGATTAGGGTTTTTAAATACATAAGCGACTAAGATATACCTTCCGTAAGTATGCTATTGTATTTCTGTGTTAATTATTTATTGGTCTCTTTATCGGAAATTTAGAAAAAATACATATCTGCACTTTGGCTAAATTAAATAAAGCTTGGTAAGTATACTTTAATGTTTAAATTTTAGCAATGAAATGTCTAAGTTTAAGCTCAGTAGCCATGTTAATTTGCTTACAGCATGTGGGAAACTCCTAAAATTGCTCATTTTGAAAACAAGATTACTCAAAAAGGGTTTGGCTGATCTTTTTTTATATTAATCTTCAATAATGCTTCTAGGTGCAATTTTTTAGTTTTTCAGATTTGGAGCTGTAACTTATCAAAAATTATAGAAGGGCGTGACTAAATTTCATTTAATTTTTCACCAAGGTCGAAATCTAGGAAATATACAAAATACGCTTCATACAAAAAAAAAGATCATATCAGATCGGCTGAAGCTGGTTTTGAAAATGGAATTTTAGATGTTTGCATGCATACATACCCTGGGTAAACAGGATGGCTGGCTCAAAATTGGGCGTTTTATTACTATTAGTATATGGAACACCAAGTTTCAATTAATTTACCCAAAGTCAAGTTTCCATTTCGGAACATTACAGCTCATTTTAATTCTGTTCTTGAGGATCAAGGCTTACAGCCAGTTACAGTTGAGCTTGCTAAGATGAGATACGCAATCAAGGATTGGACAAGAGGTAATGTATATAATTTGGAATAATTGCAATTAGAAAGACATGTTACCATATTATTACTTTATCTCAAGTATTGTGAAGTGACATAGCCACTACAATCATTAGTATTGTTAGCACTTGATTTTGTATTCTTGTTATCATCAAAGAAGAAAATGCATAACAACACTCAAAACATCAGAGGTCATTCAGTAAAATCAAAAGAAAAAACAAGTGTTGTGATGAAAAACTGTACTAAAAAGGATAAAACGTTTAAACAAAAATATATGTATAATAAAAGGACTTGATCACTTTTTAATTGCTTTCAATAGTACACTATGATCGAAAGTCGTTGGATCAGGGTTACCATGAAATTAACAAGCTATCTATGAAATTATTTATTTCTATTATTTTTGACATTTACTTCACAATTGTCATGTCGATAGATAATAGTTCAAATAAATTCCTTTCTGTGTTCTTTTTATAAATATTACTAAGTAATACTTAAAATAACTGCAAGCACAAGAAATAATAATAGAGTACGCTAACCTAACATTTTCTGTTTAATATGGGGCTCTGTTTAGCGGTGTCAGCGCGTCGTATTTTCTTGACACAGGTGGCTGTGTCTCCACTAGCGCTACTCAAGATACATTGGCGCTACTCTGTACAGTTCACAAAAACTACGGGTAGTAGAAGTAAATAATTCTATAGATGGTTTTTACATTCCATGGCTATTACGATCCAAAGACTTTTTGATCATACGATATATTATACAATGGAGCATATTGAATGTTGGCACGAAATGAAAGTCTAGTGTTCGCAACTTCGCAAGCGAGCATGCAAATTGCATAATCGTACACTATGCTTTGTGCACGACTTGTACTCCAAAATTTATTTTAAAGCTGAAAGAATACAAATGTTGACGAGTATGATTAGATGTTACTATATAGAGTGCCTTGAGAGATATGTCAAATATAATTAATTTTGCTTTAAGTTATCGGTGTACGATGCTCACATGTTTCATTACCAAGATGAAAATTACACTTTTCACAATTTATGATTATAATTTTTAATACATCAATTGGAAATTATTCATTGGCTGTATAGATGCTGTATTAGCAGATGAAATAAAAATCCACAAATTTATTGCCACATGAGAAAGCCTAGAACAGCTAATGTTCAGCAGTCATATCTAGAATCTTTAATTCAGATTTCTTCATGTTTCTGGGTGTATTTTGCAAAAACTAACTTGGGTAACGCAGTTTTTATGATTTGACAATTAAAAATAAATTTGTCAATGCAAATATCATCTGTAAAGATTAGTTTTATTTACAATTTTTAAGAAATTAAGTGCGATCATATATGCAAATAAGAAATACTAAAAATGTAACATACAAAAAATGTTTGATAATTTACAATGTGTGCCAAAAATAGGCACTTTTTGGACTTGTTACATAAATAGCTATTTCCTAATTGTAAGAGTTTTCTTACTTTCCTAGAAATCGATACAAGATAGATAACTTTGTTCACAAATTGCTTGCATAATTTCTATTTTATTTATAATCATTCAGCTTAACTAACGAGAAAATTTTATGAAATAATACAATTCATAGTCTATATTATCAGTTCCTATTTCCTGGGAAAATATGGTTTGTGGTATACAAACTTTTGTGTATGTGTCAAGCATACATTACGTTATCCTAAAAAAAGGAAATAAATGAATAGGTTCTTCCCTAACATTTTATTAAAACGAATAGCTTTTTATTACATTGCTTCTGACATTTTAAAATACCTATTTATAAAACTATAACCTTTATAAAATTGAAATTTATTCTGCAGTACAAAACCTAATAGTTGTTACAAGAGCCACTGCCAAGAAGTGCTTGATATTCTATTTCTATTGCAAACCCCAAAACGAAGTATGCAACCCAATATCCACCAGTTTGGTATAATTGGTTGCTCTTTACGATTAGAATGCAACATTGTAAAACTCCAGTGGCGTACAAATTACATCATTATTTACTACCATAAATGTAAAGTATCACGATTTCGTAATAAAATCAACGCCGAATATTTTGCATAATAATTTCAACGCTCCAAATTCTTTAAGAATTTCACTTTCTACACATCGTGATGATACGATAGGGTTCTTTATATAAATAACGAACCAGGAAGAAATGCAGCGAAATTAATAAAAAAATGCTCTGCTCATACATTAATGTCTCAGTGGCGTCCAACAGCGTCTGTGTATTTCTTTTTCTTTTTGCATTTCTGGAATGTTAAACGCAAACAGTGGTAATATATTCGAGCCATTAACAAGAAAACATGTTTTTTTTTAGGATGATCTTAAAATAGTTTTTACTTTCGAATCATTTCATCATACTCTAAAATACCTGGTGAATGCGTGTTACATTTTCATACGAATCCAATTAATCTTTTGTCAATGTCGAATTTTGAAGAATGGGCGAATACACTCGCCTACGAATCTTGATTAATAGCGTGGAAAAATTAACGATAAAGTATAATTGAGAGACTTGTAAACAACGTTAAGTATGCCATTTCCTGATCATTTTACTTTCGTAGTAATGTGCACTATTTTAATATCTTTCAATTTTTAATTATTTCCGCAAATCACAGAAAAATTAAGGTATTGTTAATTTCTGCTCGGAACGGTCCGATTCATGGATTCATGTTGCAGAATTCCAAACACGCCGGTGCCTATTTATAAAGTTGAATCGTCGGAAGGGCAATTTCGAGTATCAAAAGGGTAAGTTCGCGTAGCGGAGTACATCAAACCTTATTTCCTCAAGGTATTTATGCCGTAAAAATGTTATGTAGTTGGCCGCGGTTCAAAAGACGCGGTATTTCAGGATGGAATATTTGAATTTTCTTAGCGGATTCCTGGATTTTACCACGATTTATTTGTTTGGCAAAAAATAAGAGGTTTATGTTTTAGGTTTAAGTGCAAAAGGCATCGCGCCAACGATGTTAAACGATGCCAAAAGTGAAATTAGCACTATTAAGTCGTTTTCTTTAACATTATAAACACGAGCGTAACGAAAGGGAAGTATGTGGGGTCAAAATCCCTGTCATAAAACGACATAGTAATAAGAGGATAACGAAAAAGAAAGAATCTAAGGAGAAATTAAAAAAATATATTTAGTTTTTACTCGTAGCCATCTTAATGTGGATAAAATTTATTCCTTTTAGGCTGAAAATGATGAAGCAATTTAATGCCTATGTATGAAAGACGATCCATGGATTGAAAGAGCGTGAACGGAAATGCCATGTGTTTGTTAGACGACTGTTTATACACGACGTTCGCTTCTCTCTACTACAGTGTTCTGCGGACTAAAAAATTCCTCAAGACTCAACAAGACTAATTGCATACTAAGGCTATTAATGAGAGGATGGACGTAAAGAGCGTGACGGCCAGAGTAGAGGAATAAAAAAAAGCATTATAATAACAAAGTGAAGAATTTTTATTAACACAAATCGAGTTAACGGATATTATTATTTTTTATCTCTCTTCAGTTAAATTTCGTTAGGTAACATTATGAAAGTAAATACTACCACCGGAGGCCACTTCAAAAGAGAAGCACCTTCATTTTATTATTAGGATCTCCTTGGTCCAAATCTTTTTTCTCATTGCAATCGCTTCCAAGTTACGTTATTATAGATGTCTACACTCATTTGTTTTGAAGAACAAATTAGTTAAATGTAAACCAATATTAAAAGTGACTCATACATTAGCATATTTAAAACTTTCTTTTGGTATTTTAAGTATTCAAGTTGAATGCTTCAAGACTGATGATGAATTATCTAGAAAAATAGGATGTAGAAGAAAATGTTAAAACTTGAAATTATTTTTAATCATGTCAAATTAAAAACCTAATGTAAGATTTATTCAGCAGAAAACAAACGGTTTGAAAATAAATTTCAGAGCATTTTTACTACCGCGGTTGTAACCGCACATTTAATTTCAGAGTTGAAGGAATTACACCTTTAGGAAATAATAGTTAACAACTCGAGTCTCGTTAGGTCGTTAGTGTTGTTCGAAAAAGCACCATAGATCACTTGAGTTATAATTGCATTAATGCTTCCGTTTTGTTGGCTTCAAATTGAAAAGCAAGGACGTTTTCCAAAAACTTCTAGGGTACCTATGCGTAAAGCATGTATAATCAAAACGACGCCCCTGAATTGGTTCTCCTTCGTGATATGAGTAGTCATTATAGAAAAAAGAAAAAGTATACCTACATTAATTTGGTAGTCAAATGAGATAGAAATTCGGTATTTATAGTATATTTTGTATAATGAGATAATGGCGTTTATTTTCTCTGAAGACCTACTATTACTAATCTAGGAAATCGCTGACGAAAAAAATATTGATGAAAATAAGGATGATTTCATTATAAACACTAAAATTTTCGTGATGATTAAAATAAAGTTTTGTTGAAAGTAAGTAATGACTCACTATTTTTTATGCATTCAGGTCTTATTACCATATGCAACGTGGTATCAGAGGTATATCTTAATCATACCAGCGATATTCAATTATTCACTTTTCTCGTCTTTTTTGCTTCGTTTATGCTATTTCTGAATACCTAAGGTTCAGTTCTGGAACGCTTTTTACATTCCAGAAAAAGTATTTTTGTATGTGGTATGTCTGGATCTATAGCATGTTGGATATAGTATTTTTCTTAAGAGATCACACTTCTGCTTTGAATCAGCGATCAAAAAGACTTCACGTAACATAAGTTTGCGTCGATACTTATACTATATGCCCGAGAGCAAAATTCGAAGATATTTCTTCAATACTCACTTGATTTTATGAATATTTGATGATTTTATATTATGAGATCTAAAATGATACTGCACAACGGTGCATTTCTTTCTTTGTCGTTTTTCAATATCAGATTTTACTGTTTTTTCTGAAGAATCGAAGATCCATTTTTGAAAACTTCAAATTGGAAATTCCATGTAATCATAATATATGTAGGTACTGTATTGGTTGTACTGGCACTTCACCCTTCTCAAATAAGTACTTCATAGATTTAACTACTATGTCTTCAAACCGTCAAATGTGTTGCAGGCGGAAAGCTACGGCATTAAACTATATTTATGTCGAGGGGTCAACCACTCTTCCAAAAAATGTACATGTACTGCCGAAATCTAAGATTTCCTCGCAATATCTACGATTTCGAGGATTGCCTTCGCAATCTCTATAATTTCCAAGGATTGCCTTTATAATCTCTACGATTTCCAAGGATTGCTTTCGCAACATAGGTGTTGGTTAGGTTAGTTCCAAGGACTGCGAAGTGATTTCTAAATTGCGATTTTTTCCTTTATTAACATGTAAATGTTTGAAAAGTGATTTTCATGATGGTACCACCTCTACTACATTCGACTTCGACGACTGCGATGATGATTGCGCGTTTGTCAAAGATTTCGCTTATTGCCAATAAAGACTGCGTGATTTCCTTGTGATTGCTAAGGATTGCGTGCGATTGCCGCCAAAATGTACATTTAATGCGGCGAGTGGTTGACCTCTCGTACCGAAATCCAAGATTTTCTCGCAATCTCTACGATTTCGGGGATTGCCTTCGCAATCTCTACGATTTCCAAAGATTGCTTTCGCAACACCTATGAGTTTCTTCTTTACTGACATGTGAATGTTTGAAAAGTGATTTTCACGATGGCACCACCTCTACTACATTCGATTTCGAAGACTACGAGGATGATTGCGGGATTGCGAAAGGTTTCGCTGATAGCCAATAAAGACTGCGTGATTTCTGATGATTTCCTTGTGATTGCTACCTCTACTACATTCGACTTCGACGACTGCGATGATGATTGCGCGTTTGTCAAAGATTCCGCTTATTGCCAATAAAGACTGCGTGATTTCCTTGTGATTGCTGAGGATTGCGTACGATTGCCGCCAAAATGTACATTTATTGCGGCGAGTGGTTGACCTCTCGTACCGAAATCCAAGATTTTCTCGCAATCTCTACGATTTCGGGGATTGCCTTCGCAATCTCTACGATTTCCAAAGATTGCTTTCGCAACACCTATGAGTTTCTTCTTTACTGATATGTGAATGTTTGAAAAGTGATTTTCACGATGGCACCACCTCTACTACATTCGATTTCGAAGACTACGAGGATGATTGCGGGATTGCGAAAGGTTTCGCTGATAGCCAATAAAGACTGCGTGATTTCTGATGATTTCCTTGTGATTGCTAGGGATTGCGTGCGATTGCCGCCAAAATGTACATGTATTGCGGCGAGTGGTTGACCCCTCGATTTATGTATATGAATACCGACAATATATTACAGCTTGAGTTACACAACGAAAAATCTTTGGGCTCCAACATCTAGTGATCGCTATTAAAATGGAATAATCTGTACTGCATACTGATTACTAAAATATTAAATTACCGTAGATTATTTTTGCTCTCGTGTTGGCCTTCTTTTATAAAACGCTCAATAATTAGAATAATTCTAAATTATAGAACATGTAATATTTTTCTCGGTAGCATTTTCTAGTATTTTTGAAGCTAAAGATGCTACAGTGAGTGGTACTTCAAACATCTTTTGCACTCTTCGCAGTATTTCAAACTGTTATTCGCAGAGTAGTTAATCCTACTGTATAAACTCCTCAATAATATTCGTAGAATATACGCTGTAACATTGACAAGTTATAATTCAGAAACTGTTCATTAAAGAAACTTCGAGCTCGCGAGACGTTTTACCCAAGAGATTATGAGCTACAAGATATGTGAAAACTAGCAAAATTAACAGAGGTTCAATTTTCCATATACTACTTAGTGCGAGGATCTTTTCTCAGCGCTATTACTTCCAGATTTATGTGGCAGAGATTCTAGCATAGAAAAACTCTTCAATAGAAATAGGGTTTCATAAAGAGAGTATCTGTCAAAACAACTATGGTATCATTCTTCGAACCAAAAATGTTTTATGAGCTAATCTTGGTCTCGTCGAACTGTAAACTGTATTTGTCATTTACCCAAATGTAGTAAGATGATGTGAAAGCCTTCGTATTACCTTTATTAACCATTAGCTACACATCTTTCAATGCATGAGATCATTTTTTTCCCTAGAATGATCTACTACTTTTCTAATTTTACCTCTGACCACGTCTTGTTCTATATGCAACTCTTTTTTTTTTGTTATTTGGACTTATTGAAAATGTTCTAGAAAAGGCCTGTCAAGTGGGAGAATTGGCTCTATAACAAAAGGTAGGTGGTAGATGCACGCACCATCATCATCATCTTTCAACCTCCTTAAGTTATTTTTACAATTTTGAGATTGGGTGAATAAATTTCTTTACACGTACACTTTTCTACATTAAAATCACACCGTGTCAAATAAAATACAAAAATTAATTGGTGCGTTGTTCTGTTTTCTAAATTTACTATAATATAATATTTCCTTCGCACTTGCTATAAAAAAAACTTTCTTTGCATATCTATAACAAGTTATTTTTAAACTTCTTGACTTTTTGATAAAATATGAGAAAATACTCCGCTCAGTTAACTTATTTTTTGTGGTAGACCATTGTCCATACAGTAATCAAGACAGGAATGATTAATAATAATGAAAAGATAAACAATATAAAAAAGGAAAATAAAGCTGAGTAACAATTAGAGCATTTCTAAGTCGGTCTCGATTTCAATTCTCAATTTTTCACATTTGAAAACATCTACCATCAGTATGTATAGTACTGATTGTGAACTAGAAAACACATACACCGTAATTCCGGTTAGTTAACTTTAATTAAATACGGTTATAAGACTTCTTATTATCCATTATAATTAAAAAAAAAATAAGTTTGGCCAGATTTTAAAATTTCATTAAGAAATTAATTGCCCGATTTCGTTGTGGAACGAATGAATTTTTGAACTGTAGTAACTAGTAACTTTGAAACAATTGGCAAATCATCATATTTGGCACTTAAATAAATAAACAACGTCCGCGCTCTTTAAATTTTAAAAATAATTTATACTTGAGCTAATAATATAAACGACATATCTAAAAGTGGGATAGAATTAGTTTAAAATAGACAAAAGGGTGTCAGTCTGATCTGATTCATTTTTTTTCACAACAAATGAATCAGAAAGATTGAAAAGACATTGCATTATCACATTATAGCTGCTGGTATGTACTATTTGGTGATATGATTATTGCAACCTTGAAGCATTCTTGAGATAAGGCTATTTCTCTGAGTCATTCTTTTAATACCCCAAATATAACGTAAAATGCATTGTGAAATATTTAAATGTTTCTTTTCCTGTGTTATCAATAATATTTATTTAAACATGATTGACACAACTGGTATGCGGATAAACATATACTAATACACAATTGTGCACTCTACTCTTCTACTTATACACATATTGCCTTATCCTAGGCGTTCAATCCCACTCAACTGTAATTTTCCCAAAAATCAATTACCACAATGGGTTAATGACTTGTTTCCACATTTCTCTGAAATTTAAATTGTGGATGTGGCAACAGCAAAAGTTGTAACTAAAAACCCATTTCCTTACGATTGTTAACAAAATCACTTTTATGATAATATTACGCATTGGAGAGAGTTCTCATAACTACAGAATGCACTAATTATAACTATTCTTCCCAACTTCTGCATATTCTGTTTACATGCGACTTAACTATAAACCTGTACATTGCGTCAAGTAGTTGTTTCTGAGTTCTCTTCTATTTTTAATCCTTACTGCACCGTTGCAGTAACAGACCAGAAATAAAATGTACTGCTTTACGCAAGGTAACCAGGCTATCAAAAGTTTGGCATTTAAATAAAACTGTACTAATTGTCCAATATTTAACTTTCTGCAAAATTCTCAAAACAACAAAGAATCGAAACGATCGTACTAGTTACACACTTCAAGATGGAGTCCTTTTTGTTTACAAACAAAATTAATACCAATAAAGTTAATTATTATGACGAGAACTTTTGATTTTTATGAATACATTTTTATTTTGCACGAAATGTTTATTACTTTCGACATTAGCATTATTAATGATTATTAGCATGAACATGTACGACGCATGATTGACATGATGGCTACCTACATGGCACAGAGACAGTCATTTTGCGTAGGTACATACTATGTATCTATAAAATACAATTCGCTTGAATATTATCGGAACATTTTTTTAACAAACCTCGTTGAAACAGTTGAGTGAATTCACTCTTGCAACTCCAGCAATTTTTATAAGTTAGACGACTCATTTTTCAAAGTTTTCGAGGCCGTGGCGGGAAGGGGGTAGGAAACTAATACCAAAAAGAAAATATTCCGGGTTAAGATGTAGTGTGTAGATTTTAACTTAAAATTAAAAAGTTCATATTCAATTTTTAAAACAGAATCTGAGCTTTTTAACTGCTTCAAATATTAACTGCTACTTTTAGTTGGTATTACTGATATTCCATATTCCAGTAATCAGATACAGTTATACTTTAATAACCTTAGACTACATTTTGGCATTATCTACAAATAGTAACAGTTTCAAAAGTAATATGTCAGAAGACGATTAGTCTTGAATCAAGTCGAATAGCATAGAACACTTATTTTCCTAGACAATTTTTATTAGTCTGTGGCTGCAGAAGCGTCCTTAAGGTCGGCCAGCCGGGCGTAAATAGACTGAGAGACCGACATTTGATGCAAGTTCTTATACGAGGAGAGATCGGAATGTTTCTAGAATGAACCAGAAGATGGGGTTATGCGCGCGTGCTCATTAGAGTTCCTATATAATAATAATAGGTTATATAAGATAAGAGTTAGGACATGTGGATCCAATGTCAAGAACGACTTGATTTCTCATGAAGTATTTTCACCTATCAACTTTAGAATAATAGAAAAATGGTTTATATCATGTGTAGTGTACCAACTTATAAGTATTTTTGTAATATATATTTTATTACAGAAATTTCTTATTAAAAAAATATATTTAAAGAAGGCGCGTTGTTATTTTTCGATCTATCACCATCACACTTAACAGAAAAGTTGCGATGGTTTGTAATTTTGGTATACTAGAATAACAAAATAATCATACATTTCATCGCCCTTTGTATTATTAAGTACGTATTACAAATAAAATAATAATCCAATTTGTGACACGATCGCAGCACTAATATAGAAAACGATAGAATATTTGCTAAGTTGCAAGAGTAAGAGAGAGCAACCATGCGACACGAGTTCCTTCGAGCGAAAAAGTTCCACTAAAGTAGCAATTACTACGCCACCACGTTCCCGCTACGTAGCCTAAACGTTCCAAAGAGGTTACTGCAACATATCTTCTACCCAAAAATTGTTCCCCATTTTGGTTCCAGGCACGAAATAAAACTGCAGCAATTACGTGGTTGTGAGTTCTAGCAAAAAATTAATAGTTCCACCGGTAGTTCCTAGTACGTAGCGACGACTACAAAAACCTACTTGGGAACTTTTTAACTATAAGAAACAGATTATTAATAATTTTCATTCATAATAGAAAGGGTATGGCCTTTGTTTCCATAAAAATAAAGAGTCTAAGGTCGAAATTGGTAGTTAAGTGTAGGTAAAATTAGAGAAACAAAATACAAAACTTCAGAATTCGTAGCAATACTCAAACAACCCATCTCTCTAATAAGCATGGCTTAAAGACTGATAATTTCAACTAACGCGTCTAAAAGAGGAAATTGAATAAAAAGATTTCACCAGAAGGCATTTTTTTAAATTATTAATACCAATACGCACTCATCCAATAATATCCGATCAAATTTGTACCCATTGATTACTAGATCTGACTTGTTAAACACTTAATAATTGTTAAACACTGATTACCACTTTGATTATAATAAGTCCGAGGAATCAAACTTGCTCGAGTGTGAAACGTCCTGTATAAAGAGTATCCCCTATAAATTGTAAATCGTTGAACTACTCTCACCACCAGCTATCCATTGGTACTATTTATAAGAGTCCCGGAAGTTAGACTACAGAGGTAGCTGACACAGTGACACACTCATGCATACTATATACTTTTCAAGAAGAATGGCAGAAAGATATAATTTAAGTCTTATGGACTTCGAAAAAGCGTTTGATAAAATCGACAGATATTTTTTGGACAACATTGAAGAAGTATGAAGTACCACAAAATCTAGTACAATCAAAATTATTTATATAGAGCGAGTGTATATCAACAGAAAGTGGCGTTAGGCAGGTGTGTATTCTATCATCCCGGCTGTTTCTTATAGTAATGGATTGACTCATTAAAAAGAACAGCAGACAACAAAAAAGGGATTGACTTGAAGGTTTGATGAAGTGCTGTAGGATCTAGATTCTATTGTAGATGACATCAACATAATAGCAGAAATAACTACATCATATGCAATTAGAAATTCATACATTGAAAACTACAAAAAAAAACTACGAAAGAATTGCTCTAGAAAAAAACAAAAGAATAATAGTACATAATTACAGTGAATATTAGAATTAAGAATAGAAAATTAAGAACAGAATCGGAAATGCACAAAATGCTTTCCATGAATTATAATATGGAAGATATGAAAATCAAAGAAAATGTTAAAAACGAAAACTGATCTCTTCAACCAAACGCTAAAATCGTCTTACTGCAAGGTAGTGATTCATGGACTCTGAACCAGAAAGCCTTACTAGTTGCAAATAGTTATTAATGTTTGATAAGAATTTTGGCGATATATTGCCCAGATATAATGACAAACAACGATGTATGGCAAAGAACAGACCAAAAAGCAGTGGGAAAGACGTTAAGAAGAAGAAAGTGGAAATAGCTGTGACACACATCAAATTCCGATATACAATAAAAGGAAAAGAAAAACGAGGAAAACGGGGCAAGATATGAAGAAAAGTATTACAGAAGAATACGAAAACATGAATATGGCGTGAAATGAAGTGAATACCACAGCAAAAATAAAGAAGTGGGAATATTTAGTGAAAAGTAAATAGTGAAGTACTAAAAAGATAAGGATGAAGAAAAAGAGAGAGCAGAAATAAAGAAGTGGAAAGATTTAGTGAAAAGTAAATCGAGAAGCAGTAAAAAGATAAGGAAGAAGAAAAAAAAGGAAAGGTACAGAAAATGAGCAATCATAGCTGACAAGATGACTACAAGCACGTTCTTGGACGCCCTATACTCAAAAGGGAACATATAAGGAAATAAAAAGAACCTTGATTACGACATCGTTAAGATATTTGCTTATTTGGAACAGGTTTTTTTTTATCATTTTATTACAATCCAACGGAATGCCAAATATTATGAAACAAAAAAATCTTAAAAAAAATACAAACAATTTTATCTATTTACTCTAGTTAGGTGTATTTTTCAATATAATTTCCCAACTCCTACTCAAACTTCCAAACATTATAATAAGCAATCATTGTAAATGGTTACGGTATGCACATACTTTATACTAGTTAGTTATCAAACGCATTATCCTCTTGGTGCATGCAGTTTCCCACAAAATCTGCTAATTTGTTAATCTGTATCGTGAAAGGGGAAAGGGCTTATTAGGGTTGAGTGAGCTTTTTGAAATCTATATTAGACCCTTTAAAATATTTATCCCAAAGTAGCATCAAATCTGTCAAGAATAAAAGTTCCAGATTAGCAGCAACCTGTATGGATAAATAACCGCTAGAAAAAAAATTCCAAAATCCAACACATTAGTAGTTTTTATTCATTATAGTTGTTTGTATCTTCAGAACAAAGAAGGATACTTAAATGAAATCTGGAAATTGAATGTTTAAAATGTCAATTATTGTAGATAGTTCTATTATATTAAACGTGCATCAGTGCACAGTGCAAACTTTGATGCCCTATACCTCTTTTAAACGATACATTTTTGGACACAACATTTTAATGAGCATACTACAGGTCATACAAGATCTTAATACAAATACAATAACAGTGAGACCCGATGGCGAACTAACTGAAGAAATAAAATATACAACAGGAATTAGACACGGTGATTCTTTGAGCCCAGTATTGTTTAATTTTGTAAAAGATATACTCATTCAAAGTATTAAATAACTACTAGGTTATTAAATAGATGACAAATACATTAATACTGTGCAACTCATTGCAAATACTGAAAATGATTTACAACGTGTACTACATAAATTCGTAACAACTTAAAAAAATTACAAATATGATTATATAAACTGCACGCTAATAAATGGGACGCACGCTGTAAATAGGAAGTGAATGGAAAATGATAAAGCAGATCATGTTTTTTAAATATTTAGGTTTAGAAATGTCCAGCTGATAAAACCCCTAACCCCATTTTTTATAATCCAGCAGCCTATTATACGATCAAAGATAAATGCAAATAATTGAAGAAACGTAGTTTGGGTTTTGTTTAATCGGAAAAGTTTGTTCTGGGGCACTTGGGAATCATAAAATCTAATTTTAGTCAACGAGTTTTACAATTAAACAAGGCCTACTATGTGTTTTTTCGATTATCTGCATTTGTTTTTGATCGTAGTAGGCTAGTGGAATTTCTAATTACACACAAATCTCTTTTAAGGGGTTCTATACCTAATAAAAAATTAACTAGAATATAAACAAAGACAGAGAGATGACAAGCTGCGAAGTAAAGCACACCGTATATAAAAAAATGAAAACCCACACAGCAAAAGTATTTGAATATTCGAGAGATATGGAGTGAAGGAACAAATATTTAACGAAAAAAAGTTAAACAAAGATATAATATACTTGTAAGACCTATTCTGATTCAGACCTATGGCTAGAAACACGAAACACAAAGAAAATTAAAGAGATTTTGGCAATAGTCGAAATGAACCATAAGGGCGAGATACTAGAAAAAAACTTGAATATAGACACAGTAAGAAACCAAGATGTAAAAGAACAGTGCTCAATAGTAGTTGAATACTGTAAAATTCGGGCTGATACCCATAAAGTACAGAAACAAAACGAGCAGTAGGACGATCGCCAATACATCGGGGTAAAAGCTTAGGCATAGATACTATATACAATACGAAAAAAGAAGATACAAGACACATTGTAGATGTACCCTTAAACTTCTCAAGAAAATATTAGAAAATATGGTGTTTTCAAATCATATGTCATTTAAGATTCGTGTGGTATTGCAAATTGCGATGTCAAATGCCATTGCGATTTTGTGTAGAGGTTCCAGTTTGTAAAAAAATGTATTTTTTAAGACCAGACAAATTTTTTCATAGAGGGTCCCTTTTCAAGGTAAATAAAAAACCAATGAACACCTTTTAGTATGTTAATTAAGGCAGCCTCAATAATGCCTGTGCAAAGTCCAGTCCCTTGCCTGTGTAATTCTTTTTATAAAAGATATCAAATGAGAAGGCACCTGAAGGCATGAGAACAAACAACCTTAGCTTTATTTTGTCATCACCAGAAGGGTCAAGGTATATTGATCTATCTTCTTTTTTGAATAGAATATTCTGCATAGAAATCAAATTCTTAAACAAATCATAAAATGAAAGTTATTTATTTGATAACTGAATGACTGGTTTATTAATAATATTGTTACATATCCGCCTATTGGAAGCAATATGATACTAATTTTAAAATTCCAATTCATATTTATTTAAAAGAAAAATCTGATTGCCAAACTTAAGGTGGTATGAAACAATGGACAACTTAATTATTTCAGTTGGATATATTTATATTATTCTTAGGCCCGGTATTTCGATCCATTGCCAACAGTTAACGAATACAATAAAATCCACTGACGTTAGAACATGACTATCTTATGTTATAGGCGTAGGGCATGGGGCTGGGGAGTTTTTGCCAGATATCAGAACGAACCTTGTTTTATGGGGTTTATTGGAGCTATAACTCAGAAACTATACGATTTATAGATATATTTTTTGCAACATAGGATGTATCATATTGTGATGAAAACAAGTTTTCAACAAAAACATGCAGATATCACCCCATAAACTTATAGTTGGCCATTTTAGATAGATCGCTATGGTTGAATAGAGAATACACAGAAATTGTGTAGAACATCGTAGCGATTTGAAATTACAATCTAAAATATAATTTATTTTGGTCCTCTTAACTGTCCAATGTTGTTTCACTCCTCCCACCTACAAAAAGTACCTTTTTCTATTTTGCATCTATAATATAGTATATTAAAGAACGAGTTTCATAAGGCAAGATTTATTGCACGAGTCCAAATTTAGAAAACGAGCCGCTTGCGGCGAGTTTTCTATAGCACGAGTGCAATAATGACTTATGAAACGATTTATTTATGCTATTTTTCTATTTTGCGTCTTTTATTCGCTTTTTAAATAAAAAATTGCAATTCCAGAATTTAGGGATTTTGATGGTAGTTGACACTAATTTGACATTTGAAAATTCATTGATTAACACAGAAAACTGAGTGAAGTTTGTGTCAATTTTCTGTCTTTTTCAATTATTTTCTCAATGCTACCAACTTCGAAAAAGTTGGGCTATTAAAGCACTCAAATGAGTTATTAACTATTAGCTATTATTATTATGTTTTGGGTGCTTCAACAGCTTTATTATAGACGCAAAATAGAAAAAAGCTGTTAAAGCACCCAAAACAGTGCTTTAATAGCTCATTTGAGTGATTTAATAGCCCAACTTTTTCGAAGTTGGTAGCATTGAGAAAATAATTGAAAGAAAAAACAGAAAATTGACCAAAACTTCACTCAATTTTCTGTGTCAATCAATGAATTTTCAAATGTCACATCAGTGTTGTCAACTACCACAAAAATCCCTAAATTTTGAAATTGCGGTTTTTTATTTAAAAAGGAAATAAAAGACGCAAAATAGAAAAAATAGCATAAAAAACTCGTTTCATAAGTCATTATTGCACTCGTCCTTTAGAAAACTCGTCGCAAGCGGCTCGTTTTCTAAATTTGGACTTGTGCAAAATAAATCTTGCCTTATGAAACTCGTTCTTTAATATACTAATTTCAATTATTTCTCGGGAACAAGACGTACATGGGGCTTTCACTGTCATATAGCAGGTAGGACCGAGGATAACATTTTGTGAAACCGCCAATCGTCAATGGTTTTTAGATACTGTTATAGCGTAAATTCTATATTGGGGCCAATTATGCAAAAATGGAAAAACAGAAGCAACTGCAAAAACCGCCACAATTGCGAAACAAATGAAGGTAGACGGTTAAAACTGACACCATTTAACAGTTGAGTTTGCAAAAAAAACCCGATTTTGAAAGACACTTATTTTGGAGCCCTTCTGATACACCTGTTTATTATAACTAAACCAAGTGACGCGGACCAAAAGATTCCTTGGAAATTCAGTGACATTAGACGTGGGGCTTACATACAAGGTGTTTCGAAAATTTCCAGGTTGTAAAATTGGTGGGGGAGATGGGTGGTAGGAGACCGGACTTAAAATTTCAAATGATCAAGAGCAAGCACCGCGAAGTATACAGATCCACAATAATCTTAACGTGCGTCACCTGCGTTAGCTTATACGCACGTTTCGTTCAAAAAGAAGTAATTGAGGTACGCTCAATCAGCGCGCACTCGCTATTGTAAGTGATACCAGTTCACACTGGTAGGAGCGAGGTTGCCTACCCGCCCTCTCCAGGCTAGTACCGGAGCTATAACCGTGCTCACCCAGCGGGTTTCCTTCTCCAGAGAGATGCCCCCTAGTCCGTCATGTATACTTCTCCAACAACATAAGTGTGACTTATGTGATGTTGAATTCCACCTAAGCAGAATCCCAGCATGTACCCTATAAGGTGAAGTTGTCTTGAAGCGTGAGAGGCTCTATATTCGCATCACACACCTTAAGTGTAGTGGCTCTAGATGGTTTCTTTGGATCACAAGACTGGAACTGCACAGCCGTAGCATGATCCCCATACGTTCGTCAACGAACACATCTATCTGGTGGCCCAAAAGAAATTACCCACTCAAAACATCTTTGGAATAGCTTTAATAAGACTAGAAATAATTAGTGGAATGCAAGCCACTAGAATTAACGCAAGCAGTACTTTCATTATTTTTTAAATTCTACATATACACTTCAGATATAACACATATTGCTAAATAGTACTTGACATTCTGTTTTTGCATGGTCAAATTTTTAGAAGCACTGTCCTATATTCAAGTTTTTCAGATACACTCGAATTGAGCAATTTGCCGTTCGAAGCTGACTTATCGACTGACAGCTACTAGGTGGTATTTTAGAGTGGAGCGCATATACCAAGATACAGAGTGACGTTTTGAGGCTGTAATCAGTTTTTCCCTGAGATATTGAGCTGTTGCACCCTTACTTAGTACGTTCCATAGCCTGCCTACCACCTTCAGTGGTCCTTTTTACTTTTAATAATCGTAAAATTTCTACTTTCGGAACAACCGGTAAATGTTTAACAAGTTAAGTTTGTGTCCTTGTCCTCAGAGGAAATGTGTACCTCTTCATTTAAGAGAATTTTGTTAAAAATCGGATAAAAATAAATATTTATAAACGCATGCACACGCGAGCTAAATCATTTCTGCATACATATGAAGTGTTTTTGAGTGCTATTTAATTACCCAACAAAAAATCTGAGTGCTCGTTAATGTTTTTAAAAATTGGATGTTTTGCTAGCTTAAGTTTAAGCTAGCAAAGCATTATTTATAAACGCATGCACACGCGAGCTAAATCATTTCTGCATACATAATAATTTTAAGTGTTTTTTGAGTGCTATTTAATTAACCAACAAAAAACTTGAGTGCTCGTTAATTTTTTTAAAAATCGGATGTTTTGCTAGCTTAAGTTTAAGCTAGCAAAAGCATTATTCATAAACGCATGCACACGCGAGCTAAATCATTTCTGCATACATAATAATTTTAAGTGTTTTTTGAGTGCTATTTAATTAACCAACAAAAAATTTGAGTGCTCGTTAATTTTTTTAAAAATCGGATGTTTTGCTAGCTTAAGTTTAAGCTAGCAAAGCATTATTTATAAACGCATGCACACGCGAGCTAAATCAGTTCTAGTGCAATTACACACAATATAGGAGAAAAATCAATCCACCAAAGATTGAAACGAAGACTTCCTCGGGACCTGTACCTGTAAAACATCATAAATGACTAACTATTAGAATTTCAAACACATAATTATGCAAGTGACCACAAACTCCGCATAAACACAGTAAAGTGTTAGTCAATAGTGAGTTAAGTGAATGTTAATTCTAAAAACTGTGAAAAACACTAAGAAAAGCAGACTTGTGCTGAACTAGTGACCATCATTATTTAAAAAAAAATAAAAATAAAAGAGTGTTTTATTGACAAATTTTGAAAAAGGTGTATTTTCAGTGGGTAATTGGTAAATTGACAGAAAAAAATTTAAATCTACCGAATTTCCGCGGAATCTACCGAAAAGTTACGACCAGATCTACCGAAATTCGTTCCAACGCGTCTGTCAACACTGCTCATTCCACTCATTCAAAGAATGTAAACATACTAAATTAATGATATCATTTGAGGTTATGACGTAGGATGTGACGTGCAGTGGAACTTACAGGGTCTGGAGTATAGCAGCCACTTTTATTTTAGTTTGTAAAGGGTTCAGTCTGATTTTATGCAAATTTATTTTATCTCGTCGATAACATGCTTCCAGTGATACGTTTCTGCGCAAAAGATACATAGTGTTAATAATTTCAGTGAGCTCTCAATAAGCAATCAGCTATTATTACCCTTACCTAAATTCTAATATTAAGGAAATCAGTAATGTCACTTATGAGGAAATGTGGTGGTCCAATTCTGGTCATTCTGTATAAGATTAACTAAAATCCTTTAGATGGTATTTAGTGATATTTTCTGAGAGCACTCAATTAGCACTTAATTATTATATATGCAGAAATGACTGAAAAAAACTTAAGCTAGCAAAACATCCGTTTTTTTTAATTAACTAGCACTTAGATTTTTGGTTGGGTAGTTAAATAGCACTCAAAAAGCACTTAATTATTATGTATGCAGAAATGATTTAGTTCACGTACACATGCGTTTATAAATAATGCTTTGCTAGCTTACACTTAAGCTAGCAAAACATCCGTTTTTAAAAAAAATTAACGAACACTTAAATTTTTGGTTGGGTGGTTTAGCACTCAAAAAGCACTTAAATCTCCAATTCCTCCCATGGGATTCTGCTCACTTTGCACTACCAGCTTAATCGACCACGAAGATATGCTGTAATAATATAGCCTTGTTTTAGCCATCGTTAAAATATCGGCTTTGTGGACAAAGATTACGCTTGCGCCGCTGCTGAGGATTATGGTACCTTGATTATCAAGGCACCACATTTTAATTGATATTATACTCATGTACATCACGTACAAATGTAGCTGTCTTCAACAGCAATCAAATAATAATCAAACAGACTATGGAGATGCATAATTAAAAGAATCAACAATTGAAGGTCAAACCATTAAACTATTTTTCAATAAGTACGCCTTGAACATTTTTCAATCATATACACACAAAGCTATTGTTGAGAAACCATATACATACAACACATCCTTTTTTTATCACTATTATAATATTTTACTTGCATTTATAAATAAACAGATTAAGATAAAACCAGAATAAACAATAATAACGTGTTCTCTTCATTTATTAACAATCATAGACAGACAGCTGTAGAGAACATTAAAATTAACTTCAATTGGACATGGTTGAAAAATCTCATTCTGAAGCAACAAGAAATCGTGTTAACAGGAAAAATGCACGCAGAAAAATAAACTTGATAAAGTCTAATCAATTAGATCAACAATCGAGCGTGTCAAAACAGTTTAATTTAATCTTTTTAAATTGGATTACTTATGTGCTGAACTTGTATAATGTAACTCGTTATTTGCTTTCGATTCGTTGAGCTTTTTAGATTCTTTTTTCCAGGACCGGCTTAACATGGTAAACAGTTTAAGCATCCACCATTAGAAGCAACTATTAAAGGGGAGGGGGAGGATTATGTACAAATTAAAATACAGTAGAACTGCCTAAAGTGACCACCTTTGGGACTGACCCAAAATGGTCAATTTAAGCAGGTGGTCACTTTATAAAAGTGTGAATTCTTTATACACTACAATTTCCCCAAAACAGCCCACACTCGTCAGCATTAAAAATATCATCTGATATAAAGCCCTTTGAAAATTCTGTAAAACGAATAAGAAAATCACTTACTGTTGCGAGATCAGTTTCATTTGCATCCCCAACTAAACTTTTCTGGGAAATGTTTCGTTTCTTAAATGATTCGAACCAACCCGACGATGCTTTAAAATTAGGCAAATTTGACTGCTGAGCAAATTTTAATGCTACTTCTTGTAACATTAGTCCAGAAAGTCTTGCATTTACACTGCGCATTTTTGATAACCAATTTAAAGTTAATTGATTAACCACTTGAAATTCTGTTAAACACCTTTTTCTAAAGGAGTCTAAAGCATCTTCTTCGTAACGTTGTTGATATTCTAATTTTCTTTTTTTTAATATTATTTACTGTTGTTTTGCTAATACCAAAATGTTCCGCTGTTTTTCTTTCACGCTGGTTTTCTAAAAACTCTAACACCTTTTGTTTTTATTGCAAATTTAGTTCTTTTTAAACTTTTTTTAAGTCATCTTGATCACACTAAATAACACAATGGTTTCAATCAACAGATGAAACAAGACTGATTTTATAAAACAATTTTAAAACTATCCAAGGGTTACTAATGTGAAAGTTTGCAGGTAATGAATTTCTCAGAAGCAAAAATAGTCTTAAAACTTGGAAATACCTGAACCCAACTGGTCACTATTAAGGGATTATGATGCATTCTTAGAAATTCTTTGAATGCAATTTACATGTACATGCCTACTTAAACTTTTAGAAGATTAGTTATATAAGTAATCCCTTGGCTAATGGTCAAATTACACAAAGATTTTTAAACAAGTATTTGAGGTAAATGTGGTCAATGGTCACAAAAGAGAAGTGGTCAGTTTATACAGTATAAATTACATTAAAGTAATGGGATTTTTGCAGGGACTGAAAAAAAAAGTGGTCAATATGACCAGAGGGTCAGTTTAAACAGGTGGTCAGATTTATAGGTTTTACTGTATTTTAATAATTAAAATAAGTTCATTTGTTAAAAATTTGTAATTTTTCAAAAAATGAATAATATGGCAACGCTGCTACGTAGATAGCAAAGAGGACATTTCACTTTAAAGTATACCTTGCTTCAAAACGTATACAATGTTAAATTTAATTCTATGAAAACCAGTTTTATATTAGCTTTTACAAGTATATTAAGTTAGGTTAAGTTAAACGAAGTTTATCGGTATACAAACTTGAAAAAGTAGTTTTATTTCATACCGTGTCACATTTTACGTCAAACTTTTCAGTCCGGAAATTGCGGTTTTACAGACGAGTATGACTGTAATAATTATTTGCGAACCGAGTATGTGAAGTGTATTCGGGCATTTTTTGAAGCACGAGCGATGAAGGAGCGAGTGATTCATTTGCGCGAATGCGTCAAAGATGACTTCGCGCATCGAGTTTTGTGCAAAATTTTTTACAACGAACATTAACAATAAAAAACATAATTAACCAAAATCTTTAATACTGTCTCGAATTCAAAGTAAACATAAAGCTAAGTAGGCAATAGCCAATAGCGAAATTATTAGCAATTGCTAATCTTTCTTTTGTGATTTCTAATATCCAAATGGGTAAAATGCCATTTTTTTAAACTAAATTTTATTACTGTCAAGTCAAATTATTTTTACATAACCTAAAAGGGTCAGTGCTTTTTGCCAATACTACGTTCCCGTTCAACTGTTACGTTGGCAAAACATGATTTTGAAAGCGGTGAGTTCAAAATAGTTATTTACGTGGCAAGCTTTGTAAATTGATCTTTACCGGAGAGCTGGAAAGTTTGTGGGGCAAGCGACGAAGCAGCGAGCCTCCATAATCCAGTGAGCCCAGTAAAGATTCAAAGCAAAGCCTGCAGCGTATAAACTCTTTATATCCATCTAAGGTGGTAAAACAATTTATAGCTAGACGTTGTCATGGTGTAGTGATTAAGCAATAAATCAGTTTCCATTAGCGTTTTGTTGATGAGCATTGTAGAACTTTACAAGTTTATTTTAGGAACCCGTAAAATTTTACAGGCATAATGCCGTAAATGGCTATAAAGTGTCATTTACATAGAAAGTGGAAAAAATAGTTATTTATGTACCAAGGGCGTTAAGATGATGACAATGTCAGTAGGGCGACAATGTTCCTCCAGCCCGAGAGCCTGAAGGGGATATGTCGCCCGACGCTTGTGGTGCATAAAATTTTTTATTTTTCATGAGAATATGTACAAGTAGAAAATTAATTTTAATTTATAATTGTCGGTGTTGCCAAGGACGTTGTTTATATTTATAAAACTAGGAATTTTTATGTTTGTCGGATGATAACAACTTTTACTAAATTTGCTAAAGTCAAACAGAGATGAAGTTTTAAATTGGAATCTTTTTGTTGTTGGTTGTTACCAACATGAAAACAAAAAAGTCCTAATAGCACATGTCATCTAAAGGATAAATTATCAATTTTATCAAATAAATTTCTGTAGAAGTCGGCACAAAATAATTTGCGAATCACGCCCCCAGAAACTACGTTATTTGTTGTATTGCAACACACCCGTACGCAAACATATAGTTTCAGGCCTATTTATTCATATTACTATTGAATATAACGTCGGCTCCTTTGCAAAGTAAACAATTATATAGTCTATTATGCCCGCTTATAATGCCCTACTTGTTATGGAGTTGCTTATATAATTCGTATCACATGTGTAAACACCAAATAATGTGCAAGTAAGGCATCTATATTATAATTCCCGATCCCTTCCACATCGTCTAATCGTCTAAGATTTTGGAGGGCGTAGCCTAAAAGCTATCGGCGTAGTATCTATGCTGTCTTGACGTAAGGTACAAATTTGTCCGTCCAGTCGACCACTACAGTTGTGCGTTCAAATAAGGAAATTGGAAGAGCAGCATTTGTGTTGATTGTTGGGTAAACGGATAATGAAAAGTTCTTTTTTTTTAAGTAATATAATGAGAGCGTGGAGCGTAGCCCACGGGTCCACCTAGTAATAGTTATTTACGTTATAAGTCCTGGAAATGGAATTTTTCAGTCGAGTAAGATATTACGGACAAGGAGACGCAGGAGCCGGGTCCGGAACATCAAAACGAGACTGGAAGAACATTTCCAGAACGTATGACGTAATGCGTTTTATTTCATACTGCAATTATTGATTTAATTTAAAAATATATATATAAAATAAATTTCCGAATTTAGATTATGGACATCTATGAAAAACGAGCACCTATGGTAACTATTAGTCGAATTCAAAACAGAACGAGTGTTCATGGTAACTGAATACTAAAGCATTGTTCAGTTGATTTATTTTGAGACCGGTAAAAAGTTTTACAGTCATACTAGACCGTAAAATCGCATTTTCCGGACTGTAATCGCTACCGTAAACATGGATAATACGATATAGTATGAAATAAAAAAATTTACAGGATTTAAATAAATCAACTGAACAATTATTTATTATTGTTACCATGGGGACTCGTTCTTCATAATGTCCATATTTTGAATTCGAAAATTATTATTTTATATCATTTGTTTAAACTAAACCAATAATCCAAATTGCAGTATGAAATAAAATTCATTACGTCATACGTCCGGAAAACTTTTACAGTAACTCGTTTTAAATTCCACACTCGGCTCCTATGTCGCCTCGTCCGGAAGTAATACTCGTTATTGTAGTAAACATTGGTATACCGGACTTCTAAACATATATTTATTGAGCTCTGTCCCTAGGGGTAAAGATTCTTTTTACGGGCTATCCCGTTATGAAGTTGTAATAGTAATTTACGTTATAAGTCCTGGAAATGGAATTTTACAGTTGAGTAAGATGTTACGGACAAGGCGACGAAGGAGCCGAGTCCGGAACATCGAAACGAGACTGAAAGACCATTTCCAGGATGTATGACGTAATGCGTTTTATTTCATACTGCAGTTATTGGAATATTGGTTTAATTCAAAAAAAATTATACAAAATAAATTTCTGAATGCAAAATATGAACATCTATGAAGAACGAGTATCCATAGTAACTGATTACGTACTAAAGCATTGTCCAGTTGATTGATTGTATTTACGTCCGGTAAAATTTCTTACAGTCATACTAGACTGTAATAGTATATTACGTTATAAGTCCGGTAAACCCAAGTTTACAGTAGCGAGTTGAAAACGTTTCGGGACGAGGCGACGAAGGAACCGAGTCTCGAATGTTGAAACGAGCTACTGTAATGGTTTACCGGACGTATGACGTAAGGCGTTTTATTTCATACTGCCTCACATTGTTCATTTTTTAAAAAAAATGCATTTAAAATTTTCAGTCCGGTAATTTTTTTTACCGGACTCAAATTAGATTTTCAGTCCGGTAATTTTTTTTACCGGACTCAAATTGGATTTTCAGTCCGGTAATTTTTTTTACCGGCCTTGTAACGTAATAATTCATTTACCGGACTCAAATGAGTCCGGTAAATACCCTTTTACCGGACAGTATGAAATAAATTTTTTTACAGTAATACTAGACTGTTAAATCGCATATTTTGGACTGAAAAGTTTGACGTAAAACTGACAAATGTGACACAGTATGAAATAATAGTAATTTACGTTATAAGTCCTGGTAATGGAATTTTACAGTCGAGTAAGATGTTACGGACAAGGCGACGAAGGAGCCGAGTCCGGAACATCGAAACGAGACTGTAAGACCATTTCCAGGACGTATGACGTAATGCGTTTTATTTCATACTGCAATTATTGGAATATTGGTTTAATTAAAAAAAATATATAAAATAAATTTCCGCATGCAAAATATGGACATCTATGAAAAACGAGTTTCCATGGTAACTGATTACGTACTAAAACATTGTCCAAGTTGATTAATTGTATTTGCGTCCGGTAAAGTTTTTTACAGTCATAAGTGACTGTAAAATTTTTTAAAGGCATACTAGACCGTAAAATCGCATGTTCTGAACTAAAAAAGTTGACGTAAAACTGACAAATGTGACACAGTATGAAATAAACATTATTACAGGCTCTTTATCATCAATACCATAGCAACATACATGTCTATTTATGGTATGCTGACTCGTAAACATCTGTTTATTGAGCTCTATCCCCATGGGCAAAGATTCTTTTTACGGGCTAGCCTCGCTAATCGCTTGTTAGGAACCGTGCTCGCACGTAAAGTTCTAAGTAACGGTCTTGCAATGTAAATAACTATTAAAACGTTCATATATATCTTACGTATTGTGCTGTACTGCTTCAGTAAATCAATTCAAGAAAAGATGATTCATTAAAGATTTACGAGGCAGTATACCATACATGTTTTTATCAAAAACATTTTTCAGAATTTTTTGAATTTGCGAAAAAATGTTCAAGCTCAACCGGTAATAATGTCGCTGACAGAAGACGAAAGACTCCAGACAAAATGCAGGGTAAATTTCAAAAATTTATAACTTCGCGCCAAATCATCGTAGGCACTCGAAGTTTTGAAAAATTTACGGAAAGAGGACTGAACTTCATTGCCCTGGCGGTCGATTGAGCCCGCGATTTCTTTGGTACATCGTACAACTCACTCACGTTTGACATTTTTTTAATCGAAAACATTTTATTTTCTGCGGAGGATCGCGGGCGGCGGAAAGGCTTAAAAGTAGCATTCCTCACACGCCCTTAAGTTAGCCACTTTAAACACGCAACACTACAACACGCAAACGTTCATCCATTTTTGTTCAAAATCAGCCGAGTTATGACGGTTTGAAATTTTGATATTTTTGGTGCGTTTTTTCTTGAGTCTATGATTTTTTGCCTATTAAGATCTGGAACGCAAATATGAAACCGGGATTTCTAAGGCTTCTAAAAAATTATGAAGATCAAGTATTAGGCCTACGGAGAAAACAGAAACTAGGTGATCTTCTAACTTTTAAAGCAGGCATCCTTGCAAGGACAGAAATCTGTAACTAACTGTAATTTTATGTGAACTTTGCTTATCGTGTGGTTGATGCGCCACAGGGAGTTTTTGCTGATTTCCATCCATCGGCATGGATGCAAAAAGATATTTTTTAAAAATGATAAGTAATTGGGCAAGTAACTCTAGACGAAAATCTTCACCTAGTAGATTATAACAGAGAATACAACGCAATTTTGGTATTTTCATCAATCATTATTTCAGAAAATAAAAACATTTGCATGCTGGTAGATCTGTAAAATATATGAAGTAAAACCATTTGGTATTGGTATCAGTACCAAAGTGGTACTGACAGACAGTCTATACAAAGCTCAGCTGAAAGAATCTTTTGCTACGAAAAGGAATACAGCTGAGAGAAATGTATGCAATAATTGGTGCCATGAAACGTATTCGAGGGTGGAACTCGATGAATGGAAAGAATTGTTTGTGTTATTTTAGTGTATTTTTTCCGAATTATTACGATTATTAAAAAATAGTTATATTTAGAGCATCATAAGATACCGAGGGGAGTATCGGTCTAGTCTCGTATGGTCTCGAATTTCAAGACGGTACCAAGCCTAATACTTCGAGACCGAAACAATTAATTTATATTCTCGTCAAACCCAAAACAAGAATGAGTTTTCGAGACCAAGACCAGCTAACCCTCGATGATACGAGAGTGAAGTTCTAGCTAGTAGAAATAAATTATATTACTACACCTCATTTTGTAAACTTTGTTTCATTCTGTCTCTGTGCGGCTTAGTAGCTTCTATCTTGTATACCGATCATAAAAAATATAACCTTTTTGCAAAAATATAATACTACCAAAGTGATCTAACCGACGGAAAACAATTTTAAAGATTATAGTGATCTTTTGGAACATATTAATTCTTATTTCTATAAAACAAATGCATAGCTGCGGTAGCACCAGTAAAATATTGGGATGACAGAATTTCTAGAGTCGGTCCTGCTTACCTTTTCAATTTCTAGAATTACTTGAATATTTAACCCAAAGATAAAAAACTGGCATCTCCGAAGGAAAACCGCTTAAATGTTAGTTTTATCTGGTTATAAATCGAAATAAAAAGTTTTTGGAGAGGAATAACGTAAAAGGGTAGGGAAATGCATATGAGAGTGAATTCGGCCGGTGTATCACAACTATCCACAAGTTCTTTGCTCTTCGAGCAGGATGTTAATGACCCACAAATGGAATCCATGGAGTTTTTAAGAGCGCTCACCATCCGTGGCCGAATTCAAGGAGTGCTTTGTAATAATTACCATAAGATTTTTTTTAAATTAAATTACATGTAAATTAAGTATCCAGGAAGTGGTGATCCGTATCCGTTCTATTATCACCCCATTTAGATATTCTTACAATAATTAGTGTAGAAATAAGAAATAATAACATTAATGTAATTTTTTGCATATTTATTTAATTTAACTAATTTTATTGAATAAAATACTATAATGTAGTTTTCTATTATTGATGAATAGCATTTGAATATAAATAATAATATCCGACATATTAAAAATCAATAAATAACCCATTCGCATTTCTTTATATATTTAAGTCTTATGTTTAATAAATTAGATCTTGTGAGCAAAAATAGTGCATATAATTATACACATACACACATATAATCTGGCCGTGCATGGAGCGCGGCGAGTTCATTTGTTTATCGTAAAAAAAATGTAAAGACCGGTTTACCAGGGATTCGTTATAAGAGAGCGTTTGACCGGATAACAATGGAAACGGACAATAATAAAAATTACCATTTCAGTAGTGCCTGGGTGGGGTCCTATGTACTACCTGTGTTGCAACAATTTGAGATTAAAAAAATAGCACCTGTAGTACACTAGATCTTTCATCCACCCTTCTACAAATTCAACAGCCACAACACAAAAGATTACAAAAATCAAGCATAAAACAAGTTTATTAACATAAAAGAAATAAAAGTCGGCCAGAATGTTGCACCGTATGCATTCAGTAACGAATCGATAGGTATTACTTACCTTAAGGGGTTATATTTCGATTACTTTTATATACAAATTGCACCACTACACACGGACAAAACGACTATAACCCACCACCGTTAAAATCATACTGAAATTTAATCTGCTCCATCGCCAACCGCAAAAGATTTCAGGACAAACGCATGCGCTAAACATCAAATTATTATAAATACAAAGATAAATGCAGTAGTTTTTGTTGAGAAATAGGTAAATACCAATAAAATGATTTAATTAGCTTTGTGGCGCAATTTCGTATTTGTTTTATTGGAAATTAAGTTGTAATTTTCAAAAAAACTTGCAAAAAAAGTTTACAGAAATAGCAGCGCATGCTCTATATTGTAATTAATCCCGCCTACCCTGACGGTCTGACGCTAAGTTTATTGTTAACATTTAACCGCCTACGGTGACATAACCCTTTTGATGAGTGATTGCTGATTTTGACTTGAAATAATTATTTTTACATTGTATAAAATAGGCATGTAACTATCTAATGAGGAAAAATAATCATTACTTCTACCTACAATACTTTAAAATTAAAATGGAATTCATTTTAGCATTTGAACGTGGTGCCGGCTTTTCGAGGGCGTTGGGGGGTTCGTACACTCCATACCTTTTGCTGCAACTTTTATTACAGACATCAGTTGCGTCTATGGGAGGGGGTGTTGTATAATATAAGGCGTTTACGGGAATTATATATCGGTAGATATCGCTTGCACCAACAGCGTTCGAAAATCTAACCAATTAATTTGCCTCGCGTTTGAAAATTTTACCGAATGATTTATGGATCGGCGTATATCCAATAAAATGTACAACATAACCTATACATCGAAACAATGAATAGTGCGAATCTATTATTGGGACACGCCAATACATATAGATGGCGTTGTACAACATCCAAAATTAGAGTCACTGCATCTAGTTAGCTAGGCCAGCTGGTCGATCAGAGTACTACAAACCGCCGCCATATTGGGGCAAAAGAAGCACGAAATTGTTAATTATTTGTAGCTGATTGCGTTTAATCAAATCCACGTTTACTTTAAAAGGTTTTTCTTATTCTGAAAGATCAAACCTCTAATATGTCAAATACGTAAAACGTGGTTTTAATTTGTCCATTATTGAAAAATCACCTTTCTCTGCCCCAATATGGCGGCAGTTTGCGTTACTCTGATCGACCAGCTGGCCTAGGTGACTATACACTGTCCAGCCAACAGAAATAGTTAAGCCATGCCCTACAAAAGTGCGGCATATTTGAGGCGAGCTTTTTTATTGGTCGGTTTTATAAAACCCGTATCACAAGCATGCGAAAAAAAGTTGCCTAATTACATTATCTAATTATTACTTTATTTTATAACTTGGCAATCAATTTTTACTTTTTATGGCAACATATTTAAATTATTTTAATAATCATTTATTAAAAGAAGATCAACACCATTTATTTAAAAAGAAAAAATATATAGGGAATTTTTCTCTGATTTAGCGTCGTAGCTCTAAGGTTGCGCGTTTGCAACATGATTTTATTTTGGTGGTTATGTTGGTATTAGTTATTTATTTAGTCGTTGTTTCGCTCTTAATGTCACTTAAGTTATTTTAAATTTGCTTGAAGATTTCTAAGATTTAGTGCACATTTGTGAATATTAAGGTACGTACTGAAAACGATTTATATTGACTAAGTCTTAAAATCACATTTTGCCATAAAGTGAAAAATTTATCAACAATGGATCAACCTGTTCTTTCTCCACCGAAGAAACGGATAGCCAGGCATTTCTCGGTCGAAGAAAAAGAACGTGTTGTTGGTATCTATAAGGCTTGCGCTGGAGAAAACCCAGACAACTCTAAAACGAAAAATGTCGAGTTTACTGCAACAGCAGCAGGTAAGGTTTTACTTCATACATATTATTATGTACTTATATAAATTATACATATTCATTTAGGCGTGAGCGTCTCTAGTGTGTTTAAGATTATCCGTGAATACGAGGCAACACACGAGCTGAATCCACCGAAAGTGTACTACAGACAAAGAGTAATTTTAGACAACATTGATGAGGGAACTAAAAGTGCTCTTAGACGTTTAGTTCATTCCTTTTTTGAAAGAAATGATTTTATTAAAAGAAATTGGAATTGGCTGGAAAATAAACTTTTTATTTCTACATGTTGTAATCGAATTGGGTTTGGGTATATAGATTTTCGAAAAGGTCGAGCAATACAGCCTTGGTAGTGTAATGTCTAGAGTGCTGGACTTTCACCCAAGCGGCCCAAGGTGTCCTACGGGAAAAAGATGAAATTATCGCCTGGAGACGACGTTTTCTGCGACAGATCAGAAAGTACCGGGAAGAAGGCAAGAAATTGTACTTCTTAGATGAGACGTTGGTGAATGCTGGTCATACTGTACATAAAGTATGGAAGGACTCGACAATCCTGACTCCGCGGCAAGCTTTCTTGCAAGGACTAACGACTGGCTTAAAAGATCCATCTGGCAAGGGAAGTCGTCTTATAGCCCTCCATATAGGATCCGAGGACGGTTTTGTTGAAGATGGTTTATTATGCTTCGAATCTAAGAAAACCGGAGATTATCACGAAGAAATGACAGGTGAAGTTTTCGAAAACTGGTTTACAAAAGTTCTGGGACGCTTGGAAGAGCATTCTGTAGTTGTTACGGACAACGCTTCCTATCACAGCCGAAAAACGGAGAAATTGCCAAATACTAGCACAAAAAAAACCGACATACAATCCTGGTTGACAAGTAAGTCAATTACCTATGAACCAGACATGGTAAAAACCGAACTCCTGGATCTTGTACGACAGGCTGCCGTTACGCCAAATTATGTGGTCGATGAGATGGCAAATGAACAGAATGTTATGGTTTTGCGTTTGCCCCCATATCATTGCGAATTCAATCCTATTGAATTGATATGTGGTCAAATAAAAGAGGAAGTAGCGCGAAACAATACTACTTTCAAAATGAAAGACCTTCGCCCGCTATTTGACCAAGCAGTCAAAAATGTTTCTGCCGAAAATTGGAAGAATGCTATTAGTCATGCTCAAGGCGAAGAAGAAAAACTGTGGCAGCTTGACATTGCTATGGACCTAATAGTGGAACCATTGGTCATTAGTGTGGGGGACGACTCTTCTTTATCTGAATCTGATTTACAGTCTGATTAATTATTCATATTATAATTTTTAATTTAACAATTTGTATATTCACTATAATAGTTGATTGTTGTTATTTTATGTTATTTTGTTGTTATTTATTGTTTATTATTATTGTTATTTTGTTGTTTAATTTTTAATTTTTTTAACAGATGAAAATAATTGTTAAAATCATTTGTTAAAAGCAGATTGTTATCATCTACTTAAAAGAAAAAATACACTGAAGGGAAACTTTCCTTCTAATTGGCATCGCAGCCCTCATATTCCAATCATTTGTGTGGGGAATGACTATTCTTTCGCCCGAATTACACTCTACCGCGCGGTAGAGGCCAACTCTTAATCAGACGGATCCCCAGAACAGGTGAGAAGATTTTTCTCGTTGATAAAGCCTCAGTACACTTTGCAGTGCTGTCAGAAGAGCACGTTAAGCAGTTGGTATAGACAACCACGTAACCATCTTTTGGTGGCTGTCGTTAAAAATAAAACTGCCCTATGCGACGCACAAGTATGTATTTACCTCGGTGGTTTAATAATAATAATTTCTACAACCCATCACCTGTGAACCAGGCCCCAGAAGCTATGAAGTTTGTGCGGGAGGGAGGGGGCGATTATTATCATTACGCAGGCCCAAAGTGTGACTGCAGCGGACTGATGGAACAGCGCAAATCCCACATTTGTGTCACAGCTAAGGAAAACTGCAGAAAACCTTAACCAGAGCTGCCAGTACCAGGAGTCGAACCTGGGCCGCTTGGGTGAAATGCCAGCACGCTAGACAATTCGCTACCAAGGCTGTTTGGCAATGTTAATTTCAATTAACATTTATACAATACAATTAATTAGTCTTATACATATTATAATTTTTAATGTGACAATTTGTATAGTATTCTTTAAAATAATGTTTTGTTATTAATAAAACTATGCGTATACATTTTATGATTAATGCTGAGTATGATTCAACGAGAATTATGCAGTTTATACTTATACGTTAGTATTATTATTCTTATTATACACCACATATTCATATTAGCAGGGAGGCACCTTAAATCTATTAGAAACTATGCAAACGCATAAGCAGCTTAATTAAAGCTGCTTTGTTTGACCAAATTAAGTACTGTTGCAAGCGAGTATTTTTCCAGGTTTACTAATTCGGTGTCTAATTAATTATTTCAAGACTAAACTTATCTGACAGTTAGTTTATTTTATAATTTTCCTCATCAATTTTTACTTTTTATAAAAACAGAGAATATTGTTATCATTTATTTAAAACGAGAAAAGTATAGTAAATGAAAACTTGGTGCGCTTTTATTAATTTGTACCGTGTGAAATTGGCTTTACTCCCATTGGTCTACGCAAACATACATTTGTGGGGGAGTGGCTTAACTATTTCTGTTGGCTGGACAGTGTATAGATGCAGTGACTCTATCCAAAATTAGAGTCACTACATCTAGTAAGCTAGGCCACGGTGGTAGATCAGAGTACCGCAATCGATGCCATATTGGGGCAAGAAAAAAGCGCGAAATTTAATATTGGAAAAATTTAAATCGTAGTTTACGTATTTGACATAATACAGGATTGGGGATTTTAGGATAAAAATGATGTAAAAACACCTTTTAAACTAAACGTAGATTTAATGAATAAAATACAGAGAACAATAATGAACAACTCGACACATTAAATTGTTACATAACTAACACACACAGTAATAAACAAAGTTTATTATAGGTATAGTACGAGAGATGGGCACTAGTAATGGGCACTAGTAATTTTTTCTTATTTTTTTAATTTAGCACTAAAATATAACAATATCAGCTATGCTTTTACCTTCTCTGATAGTACATATGCTATAAGCAAAGTAAGTATAAAGTATGTTTATAAATTTAGAGAATACAAGTGCTGTTAAGTAAAATAACGAATTTTGTTCTTTGTCTGATAGCTGTTCCTTTTCCTGTTCACCTTTACGTTTTCCTGTTCGATTACCAATTGGGATAGAACTGCTAATAATTTCTTGACAAAGCTCTTCCGTATCATTTTCAAGGACAGTGTGTTTCTTTAAATCGTTTTCTTTGTCAAGTTTTTTACTTACTTACTTACTTATTCCTGCGTCTTTCTACCGTGAGGTGTAAGACTTGTCAAGTTTTTTACAATACTGAATTAGAAAATGGTTGTCGATAACAGAGTAAACCGAGAGTGTGTAGTAATCTAAGCGCCAATTTAAATTCCTGACAATCTGGAATTTGTTTTGTCTGCTTCTCACTAAACTAAATAAGTTTTCCTAAACATCTTGAGTAAGCGTGCCCAACATCAAAAACTGAAAACCATTTCTTTCTAAAGATTCTTATTGTACATTTAAAACAGTTTGAGTTGTCTTTTCTCAACGCACTAGCAATAAGTTAATTTCCATGCCAACAAATTGTATTTGACATACATATGTTTGTATGTCATTTAAATCAGTCTAGCATTTCTGACCAACGAAAAGTTTGACTTGTATATATTGAAAATGCCACGCTGCGTTGTGAAAGGTTGTAGTAATACTGAACGGATGTCATGTCGATTTTTTCGTTTACCATCTCGATTAAGAAACTTAGAACGCCGTAATGTATGGGAGGAATTTACAGGAAGGGAGTAGTGGTTGCATTCAGCAGAAAAAGCTGCTAGCGCTACTTACACCTCTGCTACAAAAGAGCGCTCAGTGTTCTGCTGTTCGAACGAAATGTTTTGATATGTCAATTGATGTCAATTGTCAGGTGGTCATAACCTAAAAGCATTTTTCCTCGAGCATAAAAGTGTTTGGAATTATATTTAGCTGTGCTGTGATATTATTCAGTAATCAGTAGTGTATGATTTTTGTGTTTGGAATTCGGTGCTGGTAAAGAGCCTCAGTAAAAGGTAGGTAAATTGCAACTTACAGATAAATAAATAACTGATAATAAATGATGTAAATCCTCTGAGTAATGTTTCTTATTTAAGCCTTCCTAAAATTGAAAATGGAGATGATATTCATGGAAGACGATGGCTTTGACCTAAATGTTGTGTTGGGAGCCGTGGAAGTACTAGCTGAACCGATTGAGATTATGAACATTAATCAAGAACGAAGAGAAATTCCTAGAAATCAACATTATGTTGAAACAGTGGTGCCTAGATATGATGACATATCCTTTAGAGAACATTTTCGAATGTCCAGAGAAGTGTTTCAAGTATGTTTAAATTATCGTGTGATGGAAAACTGGTGATTATGTACAAACATCAATATTTTCAGAATTTATTTTTGGTAGTCGGACATACTAGACCCGGTTTAAGAAATGCACGCATTGAACTGAACAAAGAACTATTGTATACAATCTGGATTTTGGCCAAGCAAGAAAGTTTTTTAGCTTGTGGAGACCGATTTGGTTTAGCAAGGAGTACAGGCTACTATGTTCTTCAGGAAATAATGTCAGTTTTATTAGAAATAATGCCCCAATACATAACATGGCCCAATGACCATCGGACAGCTGTTAATGTAAGTAAATATTGTAATCAGATTTATGGATTATAGCAAAATATGTATTGCAGATTTTTCACGAACGCTCCAATGGTTTTCCCGGAGTTATTGGTGCCATAGATGGTTGTCATATTAGAATTAAGCAGCCCACAGACAATCCCCATGATTACTACAATAGAAACAAATATAATTCAATCATTTTGCAAGGTGAGATAAAGATATCTGAGCAACATGTATATTATAACAACATTATATTAATATTTGTAGGTACTGCAGACCATAATCTTAAGTTTATCGATATTTTCGTTGGAATGCCAGGTCGCATGCATGATGCAAGAGTTTTTAGGAATAGTCCTATTTATAGAAGAATAACAAATATTGAGAATCCCTTGTTACCCCCAAATTTGCACATCTTGGGAGATTCAGCATATCCACTAATGCCTAATTTGATGACTCCATTTAGAGACAATGGCCATTTAAACAGAAGCCAAGTTAACTACAATACAAAACTGAGCTCTATAAGATCTGTCATTGAACGGGCGTTTGGAAGACTCAAAGGAAAATTTCGGAGATTAAAGGATTTAGAGATTTGTGATCCTGATATTGGAACCAGCATGATTGCCGCTGCATGTGTTTTACACAACTTTCTTATTGATAATGACCATGATGATGAAGATTTTGAAATTGATGAAGAAGAAATTCAGCAAGTAGATGACAATGAAGTTCATGAACTAGAAAATCGCGAAGAAGTTGCAATTAAAAGAACAAATATAATGAACATCTTGTAATAGTAATATTTTTTATTAGTAAAGTCTAAATACACAAAGATATAGGAGTATTATTCGTTTTTGTTATTGGTGGTTCCATGTTCAACAAAGACCCTTAAAATGTCATTTCTCTGTTGCTGAATGGCATTGTTGTTTTCAACTGCTTGACGTAATAATTTAATTTCATTCACTCTCGATTCTTCAATTTCCAATTGCTTCTTGCGGAAATTGTACAACGCACGATTTCGAATCGATTTGTCCTTGTTGCTATTTTCCTTCATGACTAGGTGGCTGGATACAGTTTGTGATGGGCTCGCTGAAGATACACAAAACATATCGTTGCTTGTGTCTGGCAGAGTTGGTGATGGCCTAGGTAAAGACACACAGGAAGTATTTTCTGAAGAGCACGCATTATTGTTGTGAATGTCTGTAGCTAATGATGAGATTGTGTTTGGCATATTCATGGTTCTGTCCTGAATATAAATTTCTTCAAATTGGTCAAAATACTCCCAGGTCATTCTTCCTCTTCCAGTCTTTCGTGTGTTGTCTTTAATGGTGGTGTAAGTTTTTTTAAATTACGCCACTTTCTGTCGAGTGCTGAACATGTTATGTAGTACCCCTTTTGAATGAAGATTTCCTTAATTTCGTTCCACAACGTCTTTTTTTTAATTTTTGGATCACGAAATCTATTCACTCTTTCCATGTATTCATTTATTAAAAATAAAGTGGTGGTTCTGCTCCAATTAAAATTTTCCTCTGCAGTTTCTGCTTGTCTGCTTTCATTAGTATTAGATCTTACATTAGGGTGGCTGTTATTGCTAATAGTAGCCATCGCTGCCATATTTTCCACTTCATCTGTCTCAACTGGGGCCGGCTCTTCAACCATGTAATAAATCGAGTCATCTATAAAATGAAAAAATTCAAATCAAATACTCGTATACCTACTTTTTTGAGGTTAGAATAACTATTATGTGACGAACTGATATCTTTGCCTTTCTGTATTATTTATTCGTTTTACTTACTATTAGTGTGTGTATTTTCATCCTCCTGGTCGTCCGTATCTTCATACCTAATTAAATTTATAAAAGTGGCCATTTCCCGCTGTTTTGTCGCTTGATAGCTCAATCTGCTCAACATGTAGCACAAATATTTTACGCTTCAAAAAATGGCGTCCGCTCCACAACATGTTGTGTTGTAGCGGTTGGTAGCGCAAGCGTTCAGCAGAATTTACTAAACAGTTCCGGAACTGTTTGATCTGCTGAATGCAACCATAATGTGGCTGAAAATTCAAAAATATGTGAAGTACGTCTAAAAATCTAAAAAACATGTTATTAATTTAAAGATGGTACTGAGAATGCTAAAGTAGGTTTACCTATCCTACAATTGAGTGGTGTGCAAATCTAAATCAAAAACTCCTTCACTAGTTAATATATGTTTCTACTAATTCTACACATACTATTGTAATTTCATTTTCATTTACAGTTTCATTTTTCAATAAACAATTTGAAACTAGACGACAAGATAGTAGAAGATTGTTAAGACCTTTTGCTGTGCCAGACATAATGCCGAAGACTATTAATAATCTCACGAATAAGTTATTGGAAGGACATTTGATTCCAGAGGTTATAGTACAAACTGAACAAGTAAATTGTGAAACTGAAATCATATCAGCTGATATCGTATCAGCTGAAACGCAATGTTGTGATAGCTGCAATCATCTGTCTATAATAAGAAATTTAGAAAAAGAACTACAGTTACAGACTAAAAAAATAAAATGTTTGGAAAAACATATAGATTGTTTAAAAAGTAATTATAAGAAGATATTTAACGAAGATCAGGATCTGTTTTTAATGTCAGGGTCGGGAAAGGGTAATATATGGTCAGATGATACAATTACTAAAGGCTTAAAATTGTATATGGCTTGTGGAGGAAAGGGCTATGAAGAAGTTCGTCGTCAAGGTCTCCCTTTTCCAGCAATACGGACATTACAGCACAGAATACTTAACTTAAAATTTCAACTAGGAAAATTGCAAGATATATTTAAACTTTTAGCTGCAAAAGTAATTCCTAGTTTTGTTTCAATCTTAGAAAGTATAACTAAATAGTAAAGGTATTATTAAAAGCCGTGCTCTGATCGTCGCATTGATTACACTTTGTTTTAGAAATCTTTCTATTTCTTAAACATTAAAATGATGTGACATTGAGTAACCGAAAAAGATAAAAATTGATTAGTAATAAAAATAGATGACTCCTAAGTAAAAAAGAAAAACTTCACTATGGTTCCGAACTGCAATAACGCTGGCAGACCACAGTAAAATTTTGCTTTTTCATTTTTATATTACCTCGGTATAATTAGTTAGAGTATTTCCTCTAAGGTTAAACACAGAACCATATATGGTATTAAGTTATTTACAGTGGTAAAAAATGTAATGTAATTATTATTATATCCAGGTATCTTCAATGGCTTCTGAGGAAAAGCACGCTGCGGTGATATTGGACGAGATCGCATTGAAACCAGGCTTAGAATACGATCCTACAATATGTGAGGTCATAGGTAGACCAACCATTCGACTGTCTGGTAACAAAGACAGTTCCAATGAATTGGCAACACATGCTCTTGTGTTCATGTTGGCTGGCATAACGAGTCGATGGAAACAAGTAATGCATATGAGTTGACAGGCAACAGTTACAGCGAAGAAGCAATATATCACCTTCTTCTAGGAATAATTCATGCTGCGCACGAAATTGGAATCACTATAAAGTGTTTTATATCCGATATGGGCTCGCAAAATCAAGCGGTTTGGAGGCTCATGAATATTACCGCTACTCGTCACGGTAAAATACAAAATCTTATAGAACCTCCAATAAATGCTACGGAGAAATTATACAGTATGCCAGATAGTGTTCATATATTAAAAAATATTGCATGTGCGTTGAGAAAAGGCCACAAATTTGTGTTAGATCCAAAGATTGTAAAGAAATATAATTTGCCATTTAATGTAGTTAGTATTAATCCAATACGAGACGTTTTTGTATTAGATCAACAAAATCAATTACAGTTAGCACCACGGCTTAAAGAACAAGTATTACAGCCATCACATTTTGAGACCATGAATGTCGCCCTAAGTGTTGCTTTATTAAACAACGATGTGTCATGTGCAATTACTTATTATATTTCTAAGCAAAAAATAGATGGTAAACACGAAACAACAGCTTGGTTTTTAAAAACCATTTTTAAATGGTTTTCCATTATGTCTGCACGAGACGAAACTATGACGCTATCACATTTCAAAGAAGAAGTTTTCAAGGATACTGTAGAATTTTTAAATAATGTCATAGAAATTTTTGTAAATATTAAAGTGCGAATGGTTAATAAAGAAAAAGCGACAGTTTCATGGAAACCATTCCAATCAGGTGTACTTCTCGCAACTCAAACTGCTTTAAATTTACAAGAAGAATACTTAGAAAGGAATGGTTTTTATTTTCTGATGTTGGGTAGGCTTAATCAAGATGTTTTGGAAAACTTATTTAGTTTGGTGAGAAGCAGGCAACCAATTCCAAATTGTCGAGAATTTAAAACGGCGATTAGATTAATTACACTTTCTCAATTTGCAAGTGATGTACGAAAGGGTAGTTACTCCGTTAGTGACAACCATTTTCTAGTCCAGTATTGTAAAGAACTTGACAAAGAAAATGATTTAAAGAAACACACTGTCGATGAAAATGTCGAGGAACAGCTTTATCAAGAAATTATAAGCAATTCTATCCCAAGTGGTGATTGTTTAGGTGAACAGGAAAAGGAACAACTATCAGACGAAGAACAAAATCGTTATATTACTTAATAGATCTTGTTCTCAATAAATTTAGAAGATCATTTCCTACTTGTTCTGCTTCCTATAATAGCGTATGCACTACTAGAGAAGATGAGAATATAGCTGATATTGCTATATTTACTAAATTAAAAAAATTGTACCGGTACGATTTATCCAACCATACTGTGGTATGAAATAACTCTACTCTGCTTTACCGGTTTCATTTTACATTCATGTAAAAAATGTATTTGGGATTATGTTTGATCCAAATGTTGAAAATTACTAGAGATTCTATGTAGAATACATCGACAAAACATCAATTATGCACGCTTACCTGTTTAAATGCAAATCTCTTATAAAAATAATCGAAAAACTATGCTATCACTTTTACTGAAATTTAACCCTTAAACCTATTTGTTCAACTTACATAAAGAAGGCACCAAATACGATTTTTGAAGCTGGTACAATTTAGACAGCGGTACAATATACCCAAATTTATCCTAGTTATGTAACAATTTAATGTTATCTGTATTTTATTCATTAAATCTACGTTTAACTTAAAAGGTGTTTCTACATAATTTTTATTCTGAAATCCCCAATCTTATATTATGCCAAATTTACGATTTAAATGTTTCCAATATTAAATCTCGCGCTTTTTTCTTGCCCCAATATGGCGGCGGTTTGCTGTACTCTGGTCGACCAGCTGGCCTAGGTAACTAGATGCAGTGACTCTATCCAAAATGTAAAGTCACTAGATAAAAGAAAGTAATCTTTAGAGTCACTCTATATTACTTATTCGCGAAAATCATCAAAGTGGCTGACCTCTGGTGGCGAATTTTGGCAACGTCGTTAAAGGGAAAATAATGCCATTTTATGTTTATCTCAACGTGTGATTTTAATCATAAAGCGTGTAATCTATTTGATTAAACCTATTTTATAAAAGTAGTTATCATTAATTTAAAGTTGTTATAACCAAAATTAATTAAAGATCAGTGCATAATGCAAGCGAGCAAAAGATTTTGCTCTGTTCCTCAGTGCACTACATATGGTGGCACGGGTTGTTCTCTCCACTTTTTTCCAATAAAAGACAAAAATTTGTGTTTGAAATGGAAAATTGCTTTAAAGATTGGAAAACCCATAACAAAATATATGATGGTATGCAGCAAGCATTTTTTAGAAAGTGATTATTATCCCAGTAAGTTAAGAACATATCACAAGCAAGTTAGTTCATTATAAAAGTGCTTTTTAGTTACACCAGAAACGCGACGAAGATGTTTGAAAAAAATAGTAGTTCCGTCTCAAAATCTGCCCGTTGGAAGCCACGATGTAAAAAAAATCAAGAAGCGTAAATCTGAACGGTTTCATAGAGAACAGTAAGTTAAAAACAAAACACATTTTTAAATGAAATATTTAGAGGTTATGTTGTTGCAGACTTCTTTCTAGAGACGGTGAAACTTGTAAAATCGGTACAGCTAATTAATTCCAGATCTTCATTCCTAAATTTGTGTCTATTAAATTTGTATTTTGCAAAAAAACATTGCCTTACCGGTTTACATATATTAATGTCCCCACGATATGCTTGCAATATCCGGAGTTTCCAGCTTTACAGCTGCACAAGCAAATCCACTTTTCACTGCTAAGATCGATCAAAATTTCATGCGGGGGTGACGTTAAAGCGGAAGTTTGCAAGCACAAACTTTTAACTTGACCTTCGTGGTTAACCCCACACAGAACAATATGACCGGCATTAAATAAAGCTTCACCTTCTTTTATGGCCCTAGAACGGTCTCCCACATAGGTAAAGATGTCGAAAAATGATATGTGTACTTTCGGCATCTACAAAAAACACAATCAACACCTAACTCAAGCATAAACAAAACTCACAATGTCTAGTAGCACAATTTTCAAGACACAAAATCTAATAGTTAACAGGAGTGACACTCAACTAAACAGTTATAAATTAGAAGTGAAAAGTCTAAATCGCGTTCACACACAAACAAAACTATAAATCAGCAAACACAAGGCACACAAATTGGTAAAAAAAATCACCAAAACTGCACGTTAAGCAAATGACAGCTGCTTCGTTTTCCCTTGATCATCCGACATTTTGGTTTTAGCAGCGCCCTCTCTTGGTTGCTGATTTTCGCGAATAAGAGTTGGGCCAACGCGGGAATTGATGCTAATTGGTTGGATCCATTTGCACTAATGCCAATTTAAAAACACGAAATTTGACAGAATTATGTAATTTAGGACAGCTCTTTTCACTTCCTCATAAATTTATGTGGAAGCTAATTGCTATGATTACAATTGTATCTGTGACAATTAACCGCCAAATAAAGTTACAAGGAGGTGAAAACCTGTCGCCCTTAATTTGAGAAATAAACTGATGTTTAGTAAATCGAAGATTTTTATGTATTTCTATTTAAGTTTTTAATAAATATTAATTGTAATTGAAGGGTTGATGTCAAAAACAACATTTGTCAAAAAAGACTACAACCTTTAAGAGAACCAAAAACTAACTGTAAGGTCAAAATTTGTGTTATTTGTAACTATGTGCAGTTTATGAAACATTCTCATAAACATAATCCAAAAATCTGTGGTTTTTGACGAAAACGAATTTGTTATTTCTTTTATTAAACATAAGATACATATATTTTAATTAAAAAATTAGAATACATCGGTCTGCCAGATTTCAAAAATTTAAAAAAAGATTCATATCTCTAGCGTGAAAGAACAAATCTTCGTAAGTACTACTGTTATCGTCCTCAACAATGTCACCTGGGTCTTCATTAGTCTCCAGAATATCATAAAAACCACGGTGTTTTCGATGGGATAATACTTCACAAAAAGCTTGAAGATCTTTTAGCTTTGCATGATTGATCTCAATAGGACCCTGGTACATAGGTACAAGTTGTAATTTACTAGTAAAATGGAGTCTTGCTTCTGATTGTGCATTGCCTCCACGTTCCAGAATAGCTATCTCTTCTATAAATTTATTTATTTAACACAAAAATGCTATTGCGTGAATGTATGCGATACATTCGCGAAGACTTTAGTGGAATAGGTGGTCGAGGATTCTTTACAAAAAATTTATCAGTCCACAATTTGAAGTTAAAAATATCTTTCTTAGTCGGCCCATTTGATAAAATGTGTAAAATATGTTACTGAGTAATAACTCTGAAATAAAACGATTTAATAAAAGCAAAATATTTTCACTTTTTAAATTATTATTATGGAAATAATTAAAACGGAAATTGACTTACTAGAGCACAAGAGACATTAACAGTTTTTTGTTGTAGCTGAGAGTAGTATCTTCTTTTCTCAATTTTGCAGATAAAATATAAATATATTACTCTATTTAAGAAATTTATTATATTAATCAATTCAAATGAGCAATTTAATTTAATCAGTTCATTATGGTAAATTATAATGAAATAAATGTCAGGTTATGAAACATTTGACATTTACCAAGTAAACATAACCAATAATTCTTTCAACGTATATTTTTGGATCCATAATGGCAGTTTGAGATTCGCGTTGGCTCAACTTTTATAAGTAATATAGAGTGACTCTAGCCATCTTAACTCCAAAACGACGCTAATTAAAAAATTTTCATTTTTGGCAATACTGCAGAATTAGTTCTTTTTTGTTTGGAATCGCATTAACCTCAAATTTATTTTTTTATTTAGTTTTATTAGATTTATTAAACTTGTAGCTATTTTGCATTAGTTGTAGTACAATAGAATAGTTTAATGTTTCATATTTTATATTAAACGTAACGTGTGAGCAACGGAATTTTGATTCAGAGTTGGGCTTGAAAGAAAGAGATAGACATATCGGTTATGTGCAATTTTGAATCGTATGAATTAGTTTATTTAAACATTTTAAACTGTCACTTGAAAAGAGCTGTCAGATTAACAGTTTTTGAAAAAAGAATTTAAAAAAATCAGTTTTTAATAATGACATTCATATTTAATGAAGTACAAAAGAGAAATATAGTAGAAATTTATCTAACACAGAATTAGCAACAAAATTGAAGAAATTAATAACACACCTTGTATCCTTCATAATATTATATAACTCATCTTCTTTCTCAAAAATTTCTTGATTAAAGATTGTTAAAGATTGAGAGCAGGGACGAACCTAAAGAGTTTCTTTGGTGGGGGGTAACCCTAAAATTGCCAACTTATTACGATGAAAATACCAACTACTAGTAAGAAAATATTTTTATTTGTACCTTATATGAAGTAAAATTAGTATTTTACACAAATCTTATTTTTATTTAAAACTCTCCAACGTGTATGCATGGCAATTAGATTAAATTTAAAAAAATAATTTGTTTTGGATACATTTTCTTATCTTCTCATTTTTCTCAAATTGTGAAATTGCCAACTCTCGCTCAAAAGCATCAACTTTGAGGGGGGAGCGTCCCCCCCATCCCCCCCCATGGGTTCGTCCCTGATTGAGAGCTCCGAAATCAGAACCAAAATGCTAAAATGCACTTAAAGTAGGTCTGTCAGTTAGTGACTGAGAGTAGTTCTTAATGATCTGTAGTAGTTCTAAATGATCTGTAGTAGTTCTACTACCTACATAAAATTAATATTAGATGTAACCTAAAATTTCCAATGCCTTCTCTGAATCAAAACTTCGTGGCTCACACCTTATATTTAACTGGTGTCTTTTATTTAAATCTTTAGGCTAATTTTGTCAGTATCAACCTGTTTTCTTTTAGATGTTGACAATAAATTAGAGACGGCATCACTTCGAAGAAGATTCCGATTGCATTGCTACGTGCAGTATAATTTCTTTTCTTGATTTTTAAACAAGTTATAAATTAATCATTACCCAAACAGTGGCGTAACTACGTAAGATAGCGCGCCTCTGTGATATTTACGTTTGCGCCCCTCACATACAGGGTGTAACAAAGTTATAAAATAATGGCTGTAACTTTTTAATTTGAACAGTTACAAACAAATGTTACAACTAATTTTTTTTATGCATTTCTGAGAAGAGTTTCTTTTTCTCTATTTAGTAATGCTAATTTATCATTTAAAAAAGTTATACTTCAACATCATGTCATACAATTACTGCAGTATTTCGCGGTGAAAATGGAGACAGAATTATCTTCCAACAAGACGGAGCGCCCCCGCATTTTGCAGCACATGTTTGAGCGTACTTGGATAATACTTTTCCTTACAGATGAATCGGCAGAGGGGACCGTTCCTATTTTTTGTTGACTAATTTTTCTCGTTTTTCCCTAAAATATTCTTTTCGAATTTTAACTTTTTTTCATTATGATAAAATAGCATTACTAAATAGATTCATATGTTGTAAAAACCTTGAAAAGTAAGCTATTGCTATAGCACCACCAAAGTAGTTAACAATTTCCTTTACATGTCTGTAAAACTGACATGTAAAGTTATGGCCAACTTTTTTTTCTGAATAATTTAAAACAGGGCGTTTTATCCGATTTAAATTTGAGTTTTTATAAATATATTTAACGCTAAAAACATATTTTTTATTTAATATTAGTTTTATTTTTATTTTTCCGTATTTTATATTTAATAATTACAATGGAATTAATTAATTTCTAATTTTAAAATACCCTAGCGCATACATCGCCATCTAGCGGCGAAGAATGAAACCTTACTTAAAATTTTTTTGGTCGATAGATGGCTCTGATTGAAATTATGACAGTTTATAAAAAATTTACTTTTAAATTTAAAATTACTTTTTATTTTGATTATCTTAAGTCTAATTATTGTGAATAAAATAGTATACATATTTCGTTGGTAAAGTTTCCACGCCTCGCGATATTGTTTATCACAATTATCGCTTGGCTTGTAAAGATATCCTTTACCAACTCAACATGTAATATACTATTACAGTCATACTAGACTGTAAAATTTTTTATTTCATTTCGTATTTCAAACAATTGTTTATATACTACAATTAGTAAAATAAGGTATATCTTTATCTCCGTTATCAATGACACCGGAGTTTAAGACGTTCTTGATCTCCGTTGTTGTTGGCAACGTAAAAATCATTCGATGTTGCATAACAGCCACACATGACATGCTACTTTTTATCTCCTTGGTTACGCGTATGATGACACAGATAAGGCAACTTGCTTCATTATACAATAAATTTGGATAAATCTAAAAAGGGAGAAATTAGGATTGAAATACGAAATAAAATAAAACAACTTATGCAATACGGAGGTCAAGCTTCTTTAAATCCTCGAAGATGTTATAACGCCTCGGCTGGCGCCTCGGCGTTATACATCTTCTCGGATTTAAAGTATCGCTTGATCTCCTAATTACATAATATATATTACAATCATACTAGACCGTAAAATCGCATTTTCTGGACTAAAAAGTTTGACGTAAAACTGACAAATGTGACACAGTCTGAAATAAAAGTTTATTTATAACAACAATAATCATGATACAGTTTCGGTTACCATTATTATCATTTTTATGCAGGTTTGGTGGACAATACTTCAGGTATTTCAGTATTTTAGTGTTATTTTTAATTTTAATTCACAGCAGTGGTTATTATTCTTCGAATGCACATTAAATTTTTAAATTGGTTTATATTTAAATCTATACATTAACATAACTAGTTTACATAGATAACTTTAAATATCTGTAAATCAATTATGTACTGCAAAACAGTAATATCTCTAGTATTTTTTTTTCATAAATTTTAACTAAATGTAAAAATTATAGCGATCGGACTTGTAGTTTATTCTAAAATTGGGTTGATAACGTCGTTTTAATATGAATTCTGTAATATTTATACAAACTTATTATTATTATTATTACAAATCATTGTACTTCCGATGCGAAGGCCACCTATGGTTTGGTAGTATAATCTTAAAGGTCGTGGAGCAAACCAGGCACCAACTTTAATAAAGAAAAATCACTACATGCATATTGTTTCGTTATTTTAACAAAAATTTGTTTAAAAATTACAATTTCGTAGTTTTTTGTATATTACATTAATATGATCGTTTTTACATAACATGAATGTCCGTTATCAAATTCATGTTAAATTGTGAATATTTTAGTGCATGATGATTATTAACCCTAAGATTTAGTGTAAAACGAAATGTCAAACCTGGTAACTTCCAATGTCACCAACATACTTCTGCTCCAGCGACGAGATCAATCGTTGTCCCTACTATTTGAAAATAAAGGCGCTATAAATGTTTTGTACCAGTAGCGACGCCAACGGCAATTTTTCCGGAGTTTGTCAATTTCCAACCTTAAGCAAAAATACCTTTAAACTATCTGCAATAGGGAAGACGCATATGTCGTCAATTGCGAAAATTCTTGCATTTTATTATTTTATTATTAGTGGGATAGAAGCATCATTACACAACGAGTGTGTAGATTACAGATAACGAGGGCGTTAGCCCGAGTATCTGTAACACACGAGTTACTGTAATGTGCTCTAGCCCACGTATGATATACAAAACTTTATCTATGACTGCAAAAAATTAAGAAAATCAAAAATTTAATGCTGCCGATAACTCCTATTTTTTTACATCAAAAGTAAGGTGACCTATGGATATATGTTCAGTAAGCACTATGGCAACCGCTTACAATGTTTCAAACAAAGCTCGCCATTTTGAGATAATCAGTAAAAATTGTGCTTTGTGGAAAAATAAGAAAATTATAAACATGAGTGACTCAGAAAGTTTACCTTCTGATATCGAAGAAGCGGCGACAAATGCTGCTTCTTGCTTGGTGCCAGTGAAGTCCAAAGAAAAGTACGAGATGGCTTTTCAACGGTTCAGTTCATGGTGCGACGAGAAAAATGTTAAAAATATTACGAATGAGAAGGTTCTACTTGCATATTTTGATCATTTATCCAAACAGTATAAATCATCGAGTCTCTGGGCTTTTTATTCTATGATTAGAACAATAATGAAAATGAAGCAGAATGTTGACATCAGTAAATACGTGCATTTAATCGCCTTTTTGAAAAGAAAATCTGAAGGATATCGTGCTAAAAAATCGCAAATTTTCACTAAACAAGATATTAGCAAATTTTTACAAGAAGCAAATGATGATAAATTTTTGTTAATGAAGGTACTGTACCCTTTTTATGCATAAATTATTCTTACTAAGTAATGTTAATTTCAAGGTTGTTTAATTATTGGAGTTGGTGGAGCTTGTAGGATCGAAGAACTTACCAACATGCTTTTGGAAGATGTCAAAGATCAGGGACAATTCTTCCATGTTCTAATACCAGACACTAAAACAAAAATATCCAGAGAATTTTTTATTACGTCAGGCGGAATTGATGGAGTCAACATGTTAGAATTAATTTGAAAATATGCTGCACTACGCCCCAATAACGCCAGTAGTGGACGGTTTTTTTTTTAGGATACAGAAATCAGAAGTGTATAAAGTTACCTGTTGGTATAAACACATTTGCTGCTATCCCCAAGAATATTGCTACTTTTCTTCAGTTACCTAATCCAGCAGGATTTACGGGACATTGTTATAGGCACTCATCTACTTCGTTGCTTGCTAATTCGGGAGCTGATCTTTTAACTGTAAAGCGTCATGGGGGCTGGCGCTCAAATACAGTGGCGGAGGGGTATATAGACACGACAGAAGAAAATAAAAAACAAATTGCTTTAAAAATTCTGGGTGACAAAAATACTATAACAGTTAGAACTACTGCATCGACAGCTGTTATCGAAAAAAATGTATCAGAAATGGCTTGTCCTACCATAAATAGGTGTGAAAATTGTGTTATTAATATTTATAACAATAATAGCATGTAATAAAGTTTGAGTTTGAACAATAATAGCATGTAATTAAGATTGAGTTTGAAATTAAAACGAATTATTTTAAAGAGTGGATTTTTATTTTATTACTTCATTAGTGAAGTAATATGTCACGTTACTTCACTCAAATATTAAATATAATATGCAGTTATCAAAGCAGTCATAGATAAATAAATTTAAAATGCAATACTGGTGTCCTCGGATGAAACTCCGTTACATCACATAGTTCCAAAGACGACCCACTGTTGGTGCTAATGTAACAGTTAAGAGTCCTGTATTGCCCGTCAGTTTGAAAAATGTTTCATATTCAAGTTCAAATATCGTCTACTTATTAACGAGTAATTAATATAATACTGGACGTTATGTTGTTGTGTAATTAACTGCCATAATAAAAGTGGTGTAAAATATTTCTGGTAATATTAATTCAAAATTCAGTTTATTGGTTGTCATCAGCGCCATCTAACGTTGACTAGATCGTCAATGTTGCTTCTTCTCATTCACAGCGGTACCTACTTTTTTACATCAAATAGCTTTGAGGGAAGTTGCTCAAGGCCAAATTCGGTTTTAAATGAGGAGAATTTTTAAATTTTAATAAATTGAGGGTTTTTAGAAATTTCGCTTATCTGGAAATATTTTTCTAACCAAAATGAACGAATACAAAAATTTAAAAAAATACGTGCGTCTTCCCTATTGTATATTATGATATTAGTAAAGCGGAGTGCTTTTAACGACGTTATACGAGGGCGAATTCATAAGTACGTGCAAAAAGTATTAAAACAAAACTTTTCTTCAAAATTTCCTTTTTATTTTTCAACATAGTCCCCTTTTAACTCGATACATTTATTCCAACGATGCTCACTTAATTTAATGCCTTCAGTATAGAACGTTGTGTCTTTGTCTTCAAAATAAGCTTCAGTTTCTGCTATAACTTCAGAATCTGTACAGAAAAAAGTCACACCAAGCCAAATCTATCGAATAAGGCGCATGTGGAAGTAATTCGTAGCGCAGTTGATGTAATTTTGCGGAGGCAATCCCGGATTTGTGCGCTGGCGCATTATCTTGATGAAGGAGTACCTACTTTCTTCTTAGCTAAGTGTGGACGTTTCTTTTTGATTTCTGCATTCAAACGGTCCAAAAGTGATGCATAGTATTCTCCAGTTATTGTTCTTCCTTTTTTCATATAATCAATTAATATTATACCATGCGCATCCCAAAAAACAGTTGCTAAGACTTTTCCAGCCGACAAACTGGTTTTTGCTTTCTTCGGAGCACTCGCGCCACTAAAAACCCATTGTTTTGATTGTTCTTTAGTTTCTGGTGTATAGTGATGAAGCCATATTTCATCAACCATTATTAGTCTACGAAGAAACTCACTTGTATTGTGTTTATACATGCCCAAACAATACTTTGAAATGTCAACATGAGCTCGCTTTTGATCAGTGGTTAACAACCACGGCACCCATCTCGCAGAAAGCTTTTTCGTGCCTAAATGTTCATGCAATATGCTATAAACACTAGCATATGAGATCTTTGACACTGCAGCTATCTCACCGATTTTCAATCTTCGATCTTCCAATACAATACCATGACGTACGTAGACGTCTTTAAAACGACGTCTTTTGGACGTACAATACAATACGTACAAGTCTCATTAAAAAGATATTATTTTAGCAGGGGCCAAGGAATACTGGTCATATTAAGCAGGTGGTCACAATATAGAGATGTTTTGACTGTAGTATATAATCAATGTTATTTCCAATATTCAGCTATTTATTTATAATTCCTGTCTTACGTCTACGTACGTCTTTGGGCTGTGACATAATGATGTCAGTTTCACAACAATTTGACGTTGTTACTGCCGAAAAAACGACGACATTATGACGTCAGTGTGCTGGCTGGGATCTCATAGTCTTTGCAGGTACTTATGAATTTGCCCTTGTAATTTAAAGACACACACGTGTCTCATACGCTATTTTTTATTATACCTGCATCATAATCTGGAAAATAGAGTTGGAAATCACCATTTTGATTTTGATTAATTTTATAAGGTAGTTGTGTGATATTTCTCTGTGACGCAATATCGTTAACATGTCTCCATGTTAACGCTTAGCATTTCTTGTTTATGTTCCTATGTGGATCCGGTATTTTTACAATTTATTAGGGTGAAAACAGTACTGTAATGATCACCGGTGCCTTGGATAATTTTTAGTATCCAAGGCAACAAATGTAAACAAGAGTGAGAAATAATCCATACAAAACAGAATCAAAGCATTCAGTATTCTCTGGTCTTCAATAGTAAAAGAATAAAGCATATATACCATAATCTGTCTTTTATTCCACCTAATACAGGAGGTATTACGGTACTGTTTACTATTATCGAGAATGTTTGGTACGTTTATTATTATAAATAAAGAATTTGATAAAGTCTTTGTTACTTAGCAACTTTAAAGCACGCTCGTGTTTTAATAAAATGTTATTTTTGCACATCTTTTGAATTGTTAAACAAAAATGTTTTTTCTATTTGCGTGTCCAAATAAGGCCATTTGGACACGCATTTTACGTGTCCACAAGATATCTATTTTAATACGGAAAACAGTAATATTTTATTTTTTAAAGTTGTTGTCAGTATTGAAAAGCTGTTCTTAAAATATCAAACTTAAGGTAAGTACTCACAGCAGCGGATCCGCAGGCGGATATCATACAATTGGTCGGTTTGAGTCAAATCGACTCAAACCGACCAATCGTATGACATCCGCCTGCGGATCCGCTGGTGTGAGTACTTAGCTTTATTTACGCTGTAAAGAAAAACAAATGCAGAATCTGAATTTTCAGAATTACCAACTGTTAAAAAACTTAACAAAGACTCGCTATTTAAAATTAAGTTATTTCTTTTTTAAAATGATTAAAAATAAGGCAAATAGAAAAAATAATATAAAGTATTTGTTTCATAAGACGTTTTAGCGCGCTTCTCTTTTAGAAAACTCCCCGCTACGCGGGTGGTTTTCTAAACTTGGACGCCTGCGCTAAAAACATGTCTTATTATGGACACTAACACTTTAATATGCTATTATGTTTCCCTCGGCCTCCCTACAACTTTTTCACTAAATCGTTTTCGTCGCCTATTTCGTACTGGGCCATCCCTGTTATACGACTTTCATAGATAGTCCCAAACTGCAGAATTACTTTCAGCAACGTAGTTCCTGTACTAATAGTAGTTCTCGAACCATTCCGATATTGGGAACACTATTCTACAAAAGAAGTGGCGGATGCTCAAATGCCCAAAAAACTACTCTAAGCTGGATACACGTGCTTCTACTCGCATGGTACTTGTATGGAAGTTAACCTAAGATCACACACACGGCTACTTTTCAAGCAGTGCAGCATAAAACACACATCACAGGTGAATCTTCGTGTGAACACCCCTGCAACCTTAAATGTAGCGCATGCAAGTCGGTTATGTACAGTATTTTTTTGCTGCGCGCCAGGGGCGTCCCTAGTTATTTGGCTGCCCTTGTGCAAAGATTACTACTGCTGCCCCCAATTTTTATATAAGTTGAACCCCACCCCCCTTTAATTGATCATACTCGTAGTAATAAAACAGATCAGACAACAGTTTTAAATTTTATGTTAACTTGTAACAAATACTATAACAAAAATATGTTTATTAGAAAAATAAGTACGTATAATAAAGGGTCTACTAATGAGACTGATAGAACTTCAAAATGCTATAAAATAAAAACAAATCAACATTTTTCCTTGATTTGTATTTTATTTTGTAGTAAATTACATAACATTATGTTTTGAATAAGACATCAGTGAGATGGCCGCCATAGGTACTTTACATATCCCTAAAGAAAAAAGTCTGGCAGCGTAAGATCGCACGATCTTGGCGGCCAGTTGATAGGACCATTTCGTCAAATTATTCGCTCCTCAAAACGCTCTCTCAGTAAATTGATCTTGGCTCCCGCAGTGTGCGATGTCGCGCCGTCCTGTTGGAACCAAATCTGTCTGCATCCTGTTGCAAACCACACCACACCATACAGTAACTTTCATCGGGTGTAATTCATTCTCGATTATCTGCTGGGGATTGTTTTCACACCAGAAGCGGCAATTTTGCTTATTGACAAAGCCATTAAGCCAAAAATGTGCCTTATCTGAAAAGATGATTTTCTTACTAAACTCGGCATTTTGGTTTAACTGCAATAGCGCCCAATCGGTGAACGTTCTCCGCAAACCATGGTCGGTAGGCTCGAGTTCTTGGGTGAGAACAATCTTATAAGAATGTACGCCCAAATCTTTCCTCCAAATACGCTACGTAGACATCGATGAAAGGCCCAATTGCTGAGAACGGCGTACAACGGACACATTATCATTTTCGTTCACACTTTCCCGCACACCAGCGATATTTTCAACACTCCTTGCTTTTCGTTGTGTTGTGGGCGGCTTACAATACAGGAGAGTATAATCGAGTTCAAACTTTTCAATTGTGCGCCTGATAGCGAGCTCAGAAGGTCCACGTCGGCCAAAATCTGCGCGAAGAGCACGATAACAACTCCGAACCGAGCGCGAATTTTCGTAGTACCTTTATACTACTACTAAACGATGCTCTTAGGTTAAGCGATTCATGGTGAAATGTCAGACTATACTGACCACAAATTAAAGGTTATGTGCGTTATGGCCATTGAACTAGTGCACTGACGATTTTTCAAAGTTCTATGATTCTTATTGGTAGACCCTTTACAATCTGGCATTTTTAACCTCAACTATTTTAATAGCATCATATATTATTTTTTCGATAATTTTAATTTGGAATTTGTTATCGTTGCCCATCGCCATGGCCCATCGCCGTAGTATATTCATTTTTAATTCATTTGGCTGCCCCAGAATTCGGCTGCCCGTGTGTCGTGCACACCTTCGCACACCGCTGGGAACGCCCCTGCTGCGCGCAGTTCAAAAAGTCGCCGTGTATGAACGGAACATAACTTAAGCGTTATACGATGGCAAAAAAGATTGGTTTCGTTGAAACTTTTGCAGGAGGTGGCCTGCAGTATTAATCTGGTTCTGATGTGGAGAGTGTATTTTGTTTTTTTATTAAAAGTGTCCGTCGCTGCCATTCTAAAAAGTTTTTGTAAAATCATCGGAGTTCCCATCTTCAGGCCGCCAGCAGTGGTCTATGATCGTTTTGAATAGTATTGTATTTCAGAACTTTTAAGAGTTATACGATGGCAAAAAAAGATTTGTTTCGTTGAGACTTTTGCAGTAGGTGGCCTGCAGTATTAATCTGGTTCTGATGTGGAGAGTGTATTTTTTTATTAAAAGTGTCCGTCGCTGCCATTCTAACAAGTTTTTGTAAATAACACCATCCCCTTTACGCAATATTTATAGCTCCACAAATTTCTCTTTTTTATCCAATCTTTTGCTCAAACTCTTGCAAGACTATTGCCTTGCAAGCAGGCGCGTGCTGGGTGAATTTTAGTGACCGGGAGAATATTTCCTTAGAGGGCCCCACACCCCACTTCGGTTAATCTTTTAAGGATCATTTATTTATGTAGATTAATTATTAGATCATATATTATATAGGATTCGTTAGTAACTATCGGTACAATTTTTACGTTCTTCTTGCGGAAAGAAACTTGCAGAGAATGAAGGTTGTTGTGGCCACGAGTCTAAGAGATGAAAGAGCCATGGTGGTCTCTTCCACCACAAAATATAATTTAGCAATTATGAGGGCAAAAATCTACCGGATTATATCCTGAAGAAACGTAGTACCATGATGAAGGAGCGACGCTATCTTGAATGAAAGCTACTCGGTTAGCCACAAATGTCTTGGTGTATGGGGGTCTTGAAAGCAATCGTATCGTCAAACGTGATCTGCTTCTTCAAAGCATCAATCAGACTTTAGATCAATTCTGCTGCAAACACAGCACCGAACAATTCCAAATGTGGGATGGAGATTGTTTTGAGAGGTACAACTCTAGTTTTCCCGAATATCAAGAAAACTCTGATAGAGCTGTCAGAATCTAGAATCTAGGTTCTAGAATCTAGAACCTTAGAAATGCGCTATACAGCACTGTAAACAATTCTAGACGCATCCGAGAATGCATGAAGTTCTTTTATGACGGCCGAGTCTAAACTAATACATCTAAACAATTTTAAATTTGAAAGTTTAGGACGTTCGAACTTGAACAAATTCCAGTTATTGACCGATCACTGCCTCAGGAACAGGTTCATTCCAATCTATTTTTACCGTCATCCTTTTCAACAAAAAGAACCATTGGGGTTAAAAATCTTAAAGGATCGTAAATTCTAAGTTCTAAACTATAATGTGATACAAGTAGAAAACACGTCGGCTATGGGGTCCCACTGAAGGCTTAAAACCTTGTTTATTGTTTCCAGCCTTATTTTGTGGAACTCCATAATCATGAAATAAATAAAGATTATTAAAAGTTTCAGTTTTATTAAAATACAACCTGACAATATTGTTTCGACAGCTATGCTGTCATTATCAAAGGTAATATAATTATAAACAAACACGTCGCTAAGGTAGATACAAAATATATTTTGTATATACCTTAGCGACGTGTTTGTTTATAATTATATTACCTTTGATAATGACAGCATAGCTGTCGAAACAATATTGTCAGGTTGTATTTTAATAAAACTGTGAAACTTTTAATAATCTTTATTTATTTCACTTAAAACCTTAATAAAGATAGGTTCTTCTTTATCGAATTGAACTGGCATTTGGACATCAGTCGATGCTACAGCCGCCAGAAAGTACTAGAGTCTAGGTTGACCGGGTCCCATGTGCCACACATGCGCGTGCTTTTGTATATATGAAAATGTTTCAATACGTTTAGTTTTGTAGTATGTACCTACTGTTTTTTTGTCAAAGAATACAAAACAAATAAATTTTTTATATGACTTTTTTATTTATTAATATCTCTATACCTATATATACCTATTATAGGTATCTATTTTTTTAACAAGTGATTACCGCAGATACAGTGGTCAGAAATTTTTATAAGTTTTGTGAATTTTTAGGAAAAATTCCAAAAAATTAAGAAAAAATTAGCTTTCGAATGAAGCGTCTTTTACGTAAAAAAAAAATTATATTATTGACGATAAATTGTCTTTTTTTGTTCTAAAACGTAATGTTTTTAATCGTTTAGGATAAAATATCAATTATCAATTATTTATTAATCGCCAGCAGCAATTCCTGAAATCTCCCTACATTTGAAGAAAGTTCTCTTTTGGGCGACAATGGGGTGGACTTGTAAACTAAATTTAATACACATTTTATGTTATCAACTTCATTTTTGTTTATATCCGCACTTTTTGATATAATATTCGGATATACAGGGCGATGCGTTCAAGTGTGGTAACGATAGCACTTTCCCGTATTCATAATTATTTTTTTTCAAAAATCTACTTATGTAAGGTAACAAACTGATTACATTGCCATGTTGCCCAATTGGATGAAGCGCCAGAATATGGATAAAAAATGGAAGTTGTTATTTAAGAAAAATGCCGATGACGAGATATAAAGGAACAGCCAGTTTAGCTCGAGGTAAAAACAACGTCGTTCTGTGCAACTGTTCAACAATATTGAAGAACAGTAAAATACGAGTATGTATTTCAATATTTATACCTTTCATTTAAGATAAAGTGAAAGGTAACTTAAAACTAGCAGAACTGTGCAGTTTTGAGGTCCCCCACAGCTTAATTATTAATTTTATTCATTAATATTAAAACCGAAAAAGCAGAAGATGTATCTATCACAAGAAGAAGTAGGTAAGATGATTGTAAAGACACAGCCAGTTTACTCAGTGGTAGAAACACCGTCTTTCTGTGCAACTCATCACCGGTTCAAATTCCGATCTTGTGTTGCTGCATAATTTTTTTTTAAATACCTACTGAAAATAAATTAAAACTTTAAAAATTGAATTCGAATAATAAAGCAAAATAACTGATATTTATTAAATAGCGATTCAAAAACCGTGTAAAACAAAACTTCTACCTGTGAAGTTTCTCTAATAAGGAATTACAGAGTAAGTTCGGCATTCTGATCTATTTAACTCGAAGAGCTCGGTTTCCATAGTATCCATTATTGCAAATAATTGTAACTATGACAATAGAGCTTTTGGAACAAAAAGCGTTACAACTTACCCCTAGTAGTATGCTACTATGAATTTTATCAGTATTTTCAAGGCAAGTTTGATGTTATTTTATTTTTAGAGTATGTTTTTAATACAACTTTCCAACTGTACACTGATCCCAGAAATCTACAATTTTCAAAGAAATACATTTTAGATTTAACTATATAAAATTAGTTAATGACTGTATTATTTAAATATCAGAAAATAAGCATGGTCCAAGCCATAAAATAAAGATTAGAAAAAAATATTGATGTTGATTACAAACGCAGTGCTTTAGAACAATTTTAACAAATTCCAATAGAGAATAATTACCCAAAAAGACTTATAAATAAATGACTTATTATTTAAACAAAATATTCCAAATTCCACAAGAAAACAAGGCATAGACACGTCACACTTTAAACCAATACCTTACATTCCGAGCTTGACCAATAAAATTATCAAAATTATAAAAGCGACTAACATTAAATTAGTCAAAAAGAACATTCTAAATATTAGCGACCTACATTAACTTAAAGACACGATTCATAAAGACTAAAAATTTAAAATTATTTACCAAATCCTTTGCAACAACTGTTCTGGAGTGAGTGTATGTTGGGAGACAAGTCAGAAACTATGCGCAAGATTACAACAGCACAAGAATGACATATAAAGCAGTTATTTTCACATGGTTAGGTTAGGGGGAGGTGTTTAAATCACTATTGAATAAACATACTTTTTTTGTTTTATTATAGAATTGGTTTTTGAACATTCAATTTCCTTTTAGTGTCGAGATTAATTTAAAAAAAAATAAAATAAAATAAATCTCAAAAAGAATTATTTCGTAAAACAATATCGAAATTTGAACCGGTGATCAGTTGCACAGAAAGACGGTGTTTCTACCACCAAGGTAAACTGGCTGTGTTTTTACAATCATCTTACCTACCTCTTCTTGTGATAGGTACATCTTGTGCTTTTTCGTTTTTAATATTAATAAAATAAAATTAATAATTAAGCTTTGGGGGGGACCTCAAAGCTGCACAGTTCTGCTAGTTTTAAGTTATCTTTTACTTTATCTTAAATGTCTCCCCCCCCTCACAACCATGGATGAAGGGAATAAATATTGAAATATATATTTTAGTTCTCCTCAATATTTTCATAGCAATAATGACTTCCATTGTAGCATCTTTATTACATCAACAATATTAAGAAAAATTGCTGAAGTCTATTTCATATACCGGATGCTGCATTTTGCAACATTGAAAATTGCATGTTATTTAAGAATATTGTAAATATTTTACAGAAATTTTTTTTCATAATAACCTAAATAACATGCGATTTCCAATGTTGCGCGCAACAATGCAGCACTCAGTATAATATTTATAACTATCCAGTAACACGATATGTTGCATAAAACAACCAGAGTTCGGGGGTCATACAGTTTTTTTTTTGGGGACCAAACAATCTGTATTTGCAACTTTACCCTTACCTTTCTCTATTAAAATGCTGGCTATAGTTAGTTATTAATATTACCAGTGTGGTCATAAATTGATAACTTGGATTTATTCTTGAAATGTTTTATTATTTATATATAAAAGGTTTTATGTTCTTATAATAAGATGATTTTAAGATTGCAACCGTAACTTTGCAATAAATACTGGCGAACAATCCAAAATAGATCTGCAAAAACCTACACAGACTTTTTCTGGAAATTTAAGTGTTACTATAGGTACCACTCATAGCATGATTTTACATTCTTTTCAATAATATATTTTTGTCAATAACGCTTCAAAGAGAAATACATTGTTATATAACTAAAGTATTTCCTATTCCCAACACTTAACGTTAAATAAGAAAATATCAAACCAAATTTCTTGATTTTAAGGTATAATACTATGCAAACTAGGTTGCCTATGTGACAGGAGCTCAGATATGCGCTTCTCTGTTAAATGGTAGATCTCGACAATTCGGATAATATGCACTAACTATTTATAAATTAATATACAAATATGTACATAATTATTCCAATATAAAAATGTTTCTCGCTTTGTTCAAAAACCGTATAATAATATATCAAGGCACTAATTAAAACAGAATTAGCTACCTGCATTATGCTTTTACTGGGCTGTGTACAGCATTACATGTACGGGCAATAACATGCATAATTGAAAAATCACATTTTTACGTTATTTTTTTAGTGTTTTTAAAGCAATAATGACCGTTGGAAATTTTTTTCATGATTAAATAAATTTCAATTTGACGAAGTAATCATCATGTACTTATTTATTTTAACGAAGTGGAGAAAGCTTACTTTAAAATTTCGACTGAAATTACAATTGTTTTATTTCTAAAAAACTCAACATTCATAAAAATCAACATGCAACATGAATCTTAAGCAATTTATAATTTTATTTATATCATAATTTTTTAGTTTGTCATTTTTATTTTAGTAATTCTGTAAGGGTTTTTAGCATTTATCTATAAAAGAAAGTACGAGTAAATCTTGTGGAATGTTGAATATAAAGGATATAAAGAAACTACTTTTAGGAGTAACATAAGCGACTTTTATAACGAGCAATAACTCAATCCACATCTCTTATTACCTTGTTTTGAAGGTAGCTTGATAGGGCCCCGTTTTAATATTTTTACAAAATACAAATTAATTACATACAAAAGAACTTGACGATGTCACATTTCAACAGGATGGAGCTCCCTTCATATTGCCCAAATAGGCGAGCTTTAAATGTTAATTTCCAAACAGGTAGATACTCCTATTTCTATTCACTGACAACCACAGTTCCCATAGAGGGGTATATATGCAAAACGCGACATGTCACAAAATCTTGAAAATTGAGTTGCACACATCATTGAACTTGTCTAATTTGTTTCCACCATGTTAATATATATTTAAATGAAAAACATGACAAATGAATCAAAAATTAATCATTTTAGACTATATTAAGATTCAAAGTGCGACATTTGCCTGGATCATTCTGATGCAAACAGCGACATGTCCATAACAACCAATCAAAATAGAGAAAATAGGTCACGCGATTTCGTTTAGATTATGGCAGATTGTGAGTAGTTTTGAAAAGTAGTAAATTTTGAATTTCCTGAACAAATAACAATGATTCGTTTATTTAGTGATGGGTGTGGGGGTCAAAATAAAAACTCCACTTTTATGGGAATGCTTTGCAATTGGATGAGATGTTCAGCTCCACCTCAAATTAAGCAATGCGAGGTCATTTTTCCTGTTGTAGGTCACTCCTACATACCACCAGGCAGAGTTTTTGGCAACATAGAAAAAGATGTAAGAAAAAAGATACATAAATATGATCAAATCTCGGGCAAAAGTCTTAAAAGTGGGTCAAGACTTTAAAGTTTTTGACTGGAAAATGGAAACTAAGAGAATCTTTAAAAATCCATTCAATTAGCACTATAAATCTAAACCTTGCAAGAGATTTATTTTTACAAAAAGTAAGGAAAATATTTTAATTAGAGGAGAGTCGTTTTACAGAAGTGATTTAGGGCAGGCTAAGGAGTTTGCAAAAGAGGAATGAAGATTGAAACAATGAAACCAAAAGAACTAAGAGTAGGAGTGGCACTAAAGCCAGATAAAATTACATACCTCAATAAAAATTTCAAAACCTTAAAAAGTATTGAAAGTTTGTTACATAGTCACTATGGTAGCGATTATAAATTAAATTTAGATCTGGACTATTTTATTCAACTGTTTAGGCGTAAAAGTATTGCCGACGTTGTTGAAGAAAATTCGGAAACAGATGAAGCAGGAGAAGATATAGTAATCTAAATTTTAAGCTCGAAATGTGTATTTATTTTTTTGAAAGGAACGATGAAAAAATAGTGATAGTCGATTTTTCAGTTTTTTGTACAATGTACGCTGTAATTCGCCCTAATTTATGAACTGGGCAATTATAATATTCAAACATGAAATGTTTTTGATTACTATGTAATAAACTAACATCTACATTGTACAAAAATTTGAAAAATTGTTTGTCATGATTTTTTCGTCGTTCCTTAGCGAATGATCGCAACTATTATTTAAGTTTTAGTTTTTTAATTTCTTAGTTCTACCCATGTATACTTTTGTTCAATAAAATATGCTTTCAAATTCAGTAGTTGCTTATTGTTTAAGTAGATGCAAAACACGACAAGTCGTACACTCAAATGCAGAAAGCGACATGTCATTAAGTTTTTCTCGAATTTTGGTGTTTTGTGTTCAGATAAATTTAATCAAGTTAGGATCAATTTAGATCAAACTATCCTACTAAACTGAAAAAAAATTATCCGGATATCATAGAAAATATACTTCTGGTAGTTTTTTGCGGGTTTCTCAAAATTTATTTAAACGGACATGTCGCATTTTGCATATATACCCCTCATATATGAATCCTTGGACTTTCTCTGAGGAGTTATGGAAAGAATGAAGTTTGTTTCAATACATCACCTGATAATGCAGAACAATTTAAAAAAAAGTCCTGCCACAATAGTATAAATAGCTCAATACAAAATAGAAAGAGCCGTTACCAAAAGTTAACCATAGAGTGATAACCAACTGAAATGTTTAAATGTTCGAAAACTGTTCTATAGTAGCATCGACAATTTGATCAAATATGAGTTGTTTGTGAAATAGAGTTGGATAATATGGTCTTATTCTGGTACATAATTTTACAACTTTTTCTCCTTATTTTAGAACCTCTTACCCTGTTAAATCTGTTTGGACAGATGTAAATCCAATATCGAATAAAAAAATCAAAACACAACGATTCAGAATACAAAAGAAAGTATAGCTCTAATTCCAGTCAGCTTGACTGATGTATAAACTACCTATTACCTTTTTAACGCCACTGTTAGCAACATAATATCAATGGCTACTAATGTTGATTTTATATTTACTACACCTATTTCTTTAATGCGGCATTCGGGGAATCCCCGGTATATCAACTCAAAATAAATAGATTTATATTATGAAATTATTCATTCAAAAAGATAAAACTTGTGAGTAAAATTATGTTGGGGTACAAAATGTACCCCACTCCGGCAACTACGTAAGTAACCAAAACTTCGTCTTCCGAGGGTTAATACACAAAATGTTTAAAATCAACCTTTATCTAAAAATGAATCATTTAAATTGTATATATGAAATATCACCTCCCAAGAGAATTTATTGATATATAACTGATCAACTTATTAATGATTTAGTATGCATATGTATGCATTTTACATTATCTGTATCTTAAGATCTTTCGAAAATTATAAAAAAAAATCGGTTAACTACATATACAAAAAAGGTTAATATCTCGAAAAGGTTGAACTTAGGTATAGAAAATACTACACAAATTATGTGTAAACTTATTGAGGAAACTCAGAAAAATATAAATATACAGAGTGTCCTATTTAAAATACAAAACTTGGAAAAGCTTGCGAAAAAACTAACATCTTGGCAACACTGTCGACATCAGTTTTGAATCCAGCATATTATCTAAAGAAGTGTTCCAAAACTGGCTTCGATCGTGTAAACCGTTTAAAGGTCTCCATACTTTTGTGCCACAGTGTACTGAAAAAAGGTGTTAGACTAATAATAAACACAGTATTCATGGGTTTTTAGATGTTTGCAGAAAAATGAATTCAGAAAAATTCTTTATGTAGATTGAGTTCTTACTTTAAATGTTTGATTAAAAAAAAACAAAAAAAATATTTATAGCACAGGGTGTTATGTAGGTCGATGCAAACCTTTTAGAAGCTGATAGAAGACGTCATTTAGAACCTATTTAGGTAGCAACAAATACCTCAGTACAAAGTCTTACGGTTTTCGAGATATTCGTCATTTTGTGTTTTTTTTTAGAAAATCCCAAAAACACGTATTCATACGCTAATTACGCAAGAATGGGGGGTTCCTATCTTTGTCTATCATTTTATTCTTTTAGAATAAGGTACTCTGAAACACTGAGTTTTGGCTGCCGCTGCGTGCGCCTCCCTAACATCAGAGTGTTCGCTAATAGATATCGTCGCCTTGGTAAAACGGGAAATCTGCAGCACAGGGAACTTAGCAGTTAATAGGAGGTGACATGCTGTAGAAGTCGACGAGCGAGTTTTGCAAGCATTTGAAGATGATCCCACAACCAGTGTCAGAAAAGTAAACCCGCACAAAAAAACCCTCGTTCCAGAGGAAGTTTTCAGTGAATGTATGAGCCGGTCTTAATTGGGCCACATTTCCTGTTGGAAAATCTAAACTACTTTCTGTAGAATTTCTGCAAAATGATCTACCCGATCTAGTAAACCATGTCCCAATTTTTGAAACTGATCGAGCCATTACTTTTCAACATGACGGTTGCCCAGCGCATTTCTGAATTAATGTCAGAGATTATTTAAACAACACTTTCCCAAGCAACTGGATCGGCTATACCGTGGCCTGCTAGATCTCCAGACATAACACCTCTAGACTTCTACGTCTGGGGAGGTGCTAAAGAACTTGTGTATAGTGAAGAGCTTTAAAACCCTGACCATTATCAGAAAAATCTACAAAGCCTTTACAAAGACCTAATGAGAGAAGAAATTATGTTAAAAGTGACTACAACAGAAGTGAGAGGTGCATGTATTAGAAATCTGAGCGCTCATTTCGAACATAAATGAAAATAAATGATTTTTAATGTAAACATTGCTTTGTTTGTGTTTCAGAATCATAATAGTGAAAATTAGGTGACAATTCTCTAGTATTCTCAAGTATCCACCTAAGTTAACGTTGACTTCTGAAATTAGTACCTATGTTGCCTTTACAAACCATATGTTATTGCGATATTTTATACCAATCGAAAAAGCACAAATGACAAAAGTTTTTAAAAGTATTTAAACTCCTATGGTTGGAGTATTTTTTATAAATTTTTCTAAAAAACCCAATGGCCTATTCAATGGGCCATGTGAATAAAATAATATAACAATAGCTTTTACTACTATTATTAGGTAACAGATATGATTTTTAATTAATGAGAATAAGATAGATGTGTAGTAAAAGCGTTTACTACATTGTATTCACATTACACATTAAGTTTAATAGATATTTTTCAAATTCTTTTTTCCCGAACGCCACCCGTGTAAATCTTACAATCTGCACCTCCGCTTTGAGCTGATGGCCGCGCGTCTCGTGAATGAATTTTATTAAAACAAAACAAAAGTGATAATTTAAAATATTTAAATATCATCCAGAAGGAGGATAAATCAAAACAATAATAAAACTTACAATTACACCCACGACAAAAAAACAATCGCAGTCTTGAAAAAAAACGAATTAAAATTAATTTCTAGCTTAATAAAAGTGTATAAAATCGTTATGTAGATTAAAAATGTATCTTGGGTCTGTTATATGCACTATTTTATTATGAATAAGCCAAAGATGTTAAAATATTGATCTAGTAGTTTGGTTTACGAATAAAATATCAGTCTTTAAGGCTCGTAAATTTTTTATGCACTTATGGTAAGTTACAAGAAGCACAAAAGCATAATTATTTTGAAATGAATCAGCTTCATCCCGCTAACCCGGTATAGATTTACTCGAGTTATCCGATTACAGATTTCTGCGTGGAATATCCTTTAGAGAAGAACCTTACGGCCCGGGCGATGAACCTGATGAAGTTTTTGGTGAATCAAGTTCACCTTCGTAATAGTATTCAAGCTATTTAGAAATACAGTAAAACTCTTGGCAAAACAACTAGAAGGTTTACTGTATATTGTACTAAGATATTTCTGAGATAACAAACTTACGTTGAAATGGCAAGGATTGGACGACTGACTTATTGTAAACCACCCTGTAGTGTAATTAATGCGCATGAATCAATACAGTATTTTTTAAGGTTGTGTTGCTACATTGTTGCCAGATGGGATTTTTATTTCCATATCTCTAGATTTCTATTCAAATTTTTCCTACGCGTCATTAAACTGAAATGAAATACACAGAAAGTTCCATTGAAACGAATAAAGATTAATCCAAAATTGAGGGAAAAAAAGTGGATCTAGGCATAGAATGTTTTTATATTCAGTATCTAACTATATAAAAAGTCTTTTGATTTAGACATATACATGATGTCTCATTGGTAAGATCTACTAAAAGAAAAAAGATTATCTTGGCAACAACGCACCTTCAATCATTCTCGAGATAAATAATGAGATGAATTAATAGATGAAAGTTCGCTCCATCAGATTGGTTGCTATAGTTTACACTATACAGCGTGTTCATAAGATCAGGGTGGGGTTTCAGAACTATTTCTTTTCTATAATCCTCGGGCTCGACCGATACATCGGCATTGGCAACGGGACCGACTGTCCAAAAACTCAAACATCGACATCGGCCTGATGGTACCGACTTATCTTCACTTCCCAAAAGAAACAATAAAAAATTAACATTAATGAAATAATTTGTTCGTAAATTATCACCAAAGCCAACATTTCAAGAATTCGAGAAATTCGGTTAAAGAAACCGAATTGATTCCTTAAATGGATTTTTTCGAAGATTTTGCTCTTTTTGAACAAGACGAAATTCAAGCTGCACATTTTTCTTACCAACAGGTGACAATCTTTACCGTTTGTGTTTGGACAAAAAGTTACAATTACTTAATGGTTGTGGTTAGTAATGATCTCTCTCATGACAAGTTTTCTGTTTGGTGTTTTTAAAAAACAATAATCAATTATTTGGAAAACATAATAAATATTCCAAGACATGCAATTTTCTCTCAGATATCCTATAACATGGTCTTTTTTCGCCACCTCCCACGGCAGCAGAAGAGCTTTCCAAGCATCGTATGCAAAATACACAAGGAATAAAAACATTTAATAATATTGATCAAGAAAATGTGAATCAAACCCGAACATCTTTAAATGAAAATTAGGGAAACACATAAAAAAATTCCAAACTTGTCAAAACATCATTTTGAAGTACTGAGTGATAACTCTATCTATTTCGTCAACTTTATGATTCTAAACTTACAGAAATCCATAAATTTTAAAAGTGAGCCGTATTCGTATCTCGCTATTAAATTAACAGCATGTTTAATTACTATGGTGGCCAATTCTAATCTTTTCCCACCTATTAAAATTAGATAAAGCTATCTCTATTCTTGTTGATTTTAAACGAAACTTTAGTTAAAGACACCTTTAATCGTGACTCGTAATACGGGCCAATATTTTTAAATTTGACGAATAAAAAAATGTATTACACAAATAAAAATCCTTAAAATTAACAAAATTGTGTCTAAATTTTATTATTAATATTGAATAAAATATGCGATTTTTTTCTATGTCACAGTACGTAACGCATATAACAATATACGTAACGCCTTGAAGCTCTAAACATCTTAAAACAGACCCGTAGTAAGTACGAGTATATTTTTGGTATTTTATCTAGAGTTGTATAAATGAACCTGCAACTTTTTTATGAACAGTTCGCACAACTTTTGCAAAACTTATAACTAACTACCTAGTATTCTATGTCTCGATTTTGTCACTTGTACGTAACGCACGTTTTAGCTTGATCTGCTTGTAAACGACATGTGGAAATCATAAATATGCGTCGGAACGCGTCACGCTACGTAACTGCGGAATGCGCGATCTGTCAAATTCGTTATTTTTTAAAACAATCGGTGAGAACTGGCCTTATTAGTTAAAATATGGAAACATTTTATTAGGAAAAAATGTTATTAATGACTAGAAATGTGCATTGTAGGTGACCTCGTTTGAAAACACTCTTGATTAGCTCATCTTTCATAATCGGCGTCGGTATAAGTTATAGGACATACTTAAGTATAGTTTACAAACACGAAAGATGTTATATACAACTTGCCACGCCACTGACAAATTCTTTAATTCACGTTGTTTATTTTACATATATCCTATTTTACTTTATATTTTTGCGGCAAAGGTACTCCAAGTACACCATTTTCAAGCGCTCGCCTGTGTTACATTGCACTATTGCAGATTAAATTTCTTCGCTCCATTGACATACTGGTTTTATGCTTTACTAAAATGCACGTCTCTACTAATGACATTTTACGTTCACATACCGAGTTTGAACGAGATATTCCGACATAAGGAATAATTTTGTTTTTTAACATTTTTTGATACACCCCCGTAACCGACTATTTTTTTAAGTAGTACTTTCGTGTTAAATTGCCTGAATTATGATCACAACAATTCTTGTATTATTCAATCGTGGCATAATAAAATAATAATAATAATAATAATAATAATAATAATGCGTTGTTTTCTTGGAAATAGGAAAATCATCAAAGTTCCATTTTTATTTGAAAATTTTAGTTTGTCAAATATACCTGCACCATCGAATATTATTAGCAAAATATACTATGCACTTGTTGCCTATCCACTCATTTAATGCTTTCAAAATAGTCAGTTACGGGGGTGTATCAAAAAATGTTAAAAAACTAAGTTTTCCTTATGTCGGAATATCTCGTTCAAAGTCGGCATGTGAATATAAAATGTCATTAGAAACATTTTTTCTTAATAGAATTTTTCCATATTCTAACCAGGCCAGCTTTCGCCGATTTCTTTTTAAAATGGCGAATTTGACATATACCTAATGTCACCTGTCAACTTTGACATGGCATGTTTAAAGTATTTTTGGAAGCAGAGATGATCGCCCCACAAATGTTTTTCTAATAAAAAAATTAAAAAATTTTCCAATATGGATCCAATTCTATGGCAGACACTGTATAAGAACACTGCACGTATACACTCTTTGTTTGACGTAACCACAGAAGTAAAAGTCTAAACGTCTGAAGTTCGGTGATCATGATCGTTGTCATGTGTTTCACCCACCTGTTCCTATCCAGCGCTGCGCAGATAATTCAGAAACTCACGAACAATGTTGCTATAGTGGAGCACCATCTTGCTGAAAGCTGATATGTTTTTCTATAACTATACAACTATAATTTGCGGTACTTAATATGCTTCCAACATCTCGAGATGTTGTGACATCACAGTAGGTTTTCTAAAGACGGATGGACCTATCACTCTCTCATATGCAAGGACACCCTACAGCTTCACTTAAGGGTGTCACGTCTATTCAATAAAGGCGCGCGGATGTTGTGTCGATAAACATAACCGGACAGAAGTCGTAGCTTAAACATTATCTTATTTAAAAGCTGTTCGTCATTGTCCATCTCATTGAGCATATATGTATCAAAAGCATGTTTTTTGAGCTGATGTCTTGGTGGAGTGCATGTAACAATTTAAGTTTGTAAGCCGTAAAACGGAAACGTTTCTTCTGAGCGTGTGACAGTTGTTTTTTTAAGTCTACTTCTTTGGACCGATTTATTTGGACTCCCCAAATAGCTTCAACGGACCTGCTACTTAGTAACAGATGGCCTGCAGCTATGTTTTGCGTCTAACTGGTCAGTTTCCTTAAGAAGGCGATTTCAACGGTGAACACGAGAAAAGTCACCGTTTCCAGTTTAGCAAACCAAAGAACCCATTGGATCTTTCTCTGAACTGTGATGCGTGATGCGATGTCTAGGCATAACGTGACTAGCTATCAGTCGACACTAATGCAGTGTCGGTGTCATGGCTTTACTATGCTTTATTAAGATATTTCAGGGGGCTGAAACCCCACCATGACTTTAACGAACACATTGTATAACGAATGTAATGGTATACGAACTGAATCATTGATAACTGAATTGCAAAAAAGATTATGTCACTAGATGCCCATATAATTGATTAAAGTTCTCTTCTTCTTTTCTTCTTTTTCCTAATCTGCTGAAGACTGTCAAATCCACCTATGTCTGCCAGCTATGTGTTACCTCTGCAATGGAATGTCTATCTGAATAGACAGTCAATCTTTTTTCTGTTAAAATTTACGTTAACTTTGCGTAAAAGCATCGCCTACTAAAATGCAGTACTAGTACATTTTAACGGGTTCATTTTGTCTTATATTTAAGGCAACCTAAAATCTCATCCGAGTAGAAGCTCCTGTAACAGTGGGTGCTGGCTATGACCAAAATTCTATTTTTAATCGAATTCTGTAAGTCGGCTGCAGCCGCACATAGGGCCTACGTAATAATGATAATCCCCCCTCCCTCCCGCACAAGCTTATAGCTTCTGGGGCCTGGTTTTTAGGTTATGGGTTGTAGCAATTATTATTATTATTATTACTTCATAATCTTAATAAATATAACCTAAATCCAATTTCAACATAAATTTTTTCCTGCAAAAGAAGATCACTTAACATAGTTTTTCAGTGATCAAGATGGTGCAAAAGAGAAAGTTATTCAACTAGGCGACAGGATTCATTATGCTTATCCTTAGGATTAAGGTATTTAGTTGCCGATCATTTACCAGAAACCATCTATACCATACTGTAGCTCTCGTCGAGATGTTTCGAACGAAATGTATCACCACATACTTAGAAGTGATTTTCGTTGAAATAGACAAAAAAAAGCAAATTTGGTTGTAGTTTTGTTGTAGATTTCTCAGACGACCCGGACTCATGCATAAATGTATCTGGAGCGAACCCCAAACGATAAAGTTATTCTAGCCACACCAAGCACGACAAAATAAGCTATCGCATTTGAGTAAGGGATGTTTCAACGCAACGTTATCATTTTGAACTTTAACGCCCTAGTACACCTGGTACAAGTGATGCTTTCTTATAATAAGTTCGTGAAGAGTCTCTTAAAACTTCAGGCTAAAGAAAATTGGTACTACTCTACTTCGACGGTATAAAGTAACATATATGATGGTGATGAACATATCACGACACCTGAGACTTATAGGGTTTCTGTTACTTCTACACTAAAAATCCACATGGAACGCTACAAGCAGAGATAACGAACGTATTCGAAAAGCTGCAGCAGTTCAGAGTTAAATATACAAATGGAGATACAAGAATTTATTTAAAAAAAAGTATCAAAAAAATTTATTAAACACGAATCACCCAAATGAAGATTTTGATTTCTGTATTTTTACAAATCGAAACTTTGGCCTAAAACGTTTTGCTACCCTAAGTGGAAGAATCTGATACAACGCTTAAAATAATTAACTAGAAAATTAGAAATTATCTTGAAGATGTTTCAGATTTGTCGCCTCTTCAGACTACCATAAATTAGAGGCAATGCTTAAAAATCGTTTTAATCTTCACATTATTGAAGGATGTTTCTAAAAGATCAAATGGTTTGAGAAAAGTCGGATGGCATTAAGGTCCAACTATTTTCTTATGGAAGGTTGGTTACCTCTACAGACATAAATAAGCAGTAGGTTCAGGTCAAACAGTGAATACATGTTTGAATGGTATCTCAAACATTATGATCAAGGCTATCACTTGGGAGAATCACCTTAAAAATCTGAGGTACAAAGAAACATCTTCCACTGTTCCACTACTTCATAAAGATGCCATATATCAGACCGAGAATAATGACTCATTTTACGAGTTTCAAAACTATCCAAAATAATATACTATTACGATACGAGATCGGTAAATACCTTCTGGCAAGAGTCGCTTCAGAATCTTTCTGGCCATAACAGAATTTTTTGTGTCAGATCTTAGATACGTTCATCATAACAGTTCAGTTATTTTGTTATTTTCATAACAACTGACAAAGGTTCGATAAATTAGTTTGCTGTGGCAGTTAAAGAAGCGGACAATAAATAAGTAAGTCGCTAGGACAGAAATACAGTTTAACGATATCACTTGACCAACATACAGGTTAGACAGTGGTAAGTCTACAAAAAAAAGTTTTAAACAAAAGTTTTAGGCAGCATCTTAAGCTACCAATCAGAAATACATTTGAATATACAGGGTGGCTAATTTATAAGGAGTGTATCAAGGTTACTTTTTTTAACAGCACGTTCAGTATATATGTCCAGTTTTAGATTTTCTTTTAAATTACAAATAGGGAAGACGCATATGTCGTCAATTGAGGATATTCTTGCATTTTCATAAACGTCATTACTAAATTAGTTAGAATATCAGTTATAAATGCATTAAACAATTACCAATTTTAAGTAATTAATTTTTGAAAACCTTGAAAATTTAAATAAACTTAAAATGCAATACTGGTGTCCTCTAATAGATGAAACTTTGTTACCTCTTACAGTTCCAAAGACGACCCACTGTTGGTGCTAATGAAACAGTTAAGAGTCCTGTATTACCCGTCAGTTTGAAAAATCTTTTATTTTCAAGTTCAAATATCGTCTACTTATTAACGAGTAATTAATATAATAATGTACGTTATGCTGTTGTGTAATTAACTGCCATAATTAAAGTGGTGTTAAATATTTCTAGTAATATTAATTCAAAATTCAATTTATTGGTTTTCATCAGTGCCATCTAACGGTGAGTAGGTCGTCAGTGTTGCCTTTTCTCATTCATAGCGGTATCTACTTTTTTACATCAAATAGCTTTGAGGGAAGTTGCTCAAGGCCAAATTCGGTTTAAAATGAGAATTTTCAAATTTAATTTTTTCAAGTAAATTAAGCACAAATTTCGCTTATCTGGAAATATTTTTCTAACCAAAACGAATATAGAAATTAAAAAAAATACGTGCGTCTTCCTTATTAAGTGGATTTATCCAAATGGAATCAAATGCAACATCAACTTACATCGATGTAAACCAGTAAATGAACACCTACTTCTTAAAATTATAAGCTCGTTCAATAACTGGATATGTGATGTTATACACTGGGACTTTATATACAACGCTATTAAATTAAATTGGAATATGTGTAATTTCCCCATGTTGCATTTGAAAATAATCGGGTCAATCAAATCCTTTAAATACCAAAACCATCACCAGCTTTTGAATGGGATGAAATTCTGCGCATCGAATTCTCTGAAGTCATGTTGGAAAAGTGTAACGAGGACAGAAACTTTTTGAGCACTGTTATTTAGCGATGAAAGTAGGTTTTCCTGTGTTAGCATTCCTAATAGTCAAAACCACCGATATTGGAGTATGGAAAGGAAAACTTACACTTAACGAATATAAGTCATACCCAGTATCGAAAAAGTGTAAACGTGTGGGTGGGCATCTTAGCACATCATATAATTGGGCCGTTTTTTTATTGACGGTGCATTGAATGCAGAAGAATACTTGCATTTATTACAAGAAAAGGTAGGACCTGCCGTACAAGATATTGTTCCTGAAGATACAGTTATATGGTACCAGCATGATGGCTGTCCAGCCCATGACGCAAGAGAGATCCGGGAATATTTGGACGACAATTTTCCAGAGCACTGGATTGGTTGCGGTGGGGCAATTCGATGGCTACCACGTTCACCAGATATGTCATCGAATTATTTTTTTTCTGGGGTTATCTGGCAGGCAAACTGTATGATGCTGGGCAGTCATATGCTGGTATTGGTGAGCTGAAGGAGGATATCAGAGCTAGGTGCACTGAAATATCTGTGTTATCAACGTGCGAATACTCGGCAACCATTTTATAACAGATTGGGCTACTGCTTAGCTACAAATGGTGATCGCTTTGAACATCTTTTATAAATTTATTCTTGTTTTTGCTTTGTTTATTGTTTGTGTTTAATTTTGTTATGTTATGTTGTATAATTAATGTTGTATGCTTGTTACTATAATTGTTAAATAATAATAATGGAGAAACCCCATAATAAGATTAAAATGTTTTTTTCTTATATTATCATTCTTATAACATATTTTAAATTTATAATACTAAAGCATGACATAACCTCTCAGTGATTCTGGAGATTAATTTGACAGCTATCGTCATGGCTAATCAGATTTTATAAAAATAAATTTCTTGGACAATTCTCATGTATTTCTTCCACACTGGTAGCAATTGTAACATACTGATGAGTGCTTCTGTTTCGTGAAACTGTGCTTAATAATTCTTGTATGTACATCTAATGTTTAAATTTTACCCGGTAATTGTTATTAACGAATTTCCAATTTACAACTTTATTTTCCTATACCAAATAATCGCTTGTATCTTGGAAGTTATTTAACACAGAATGATAAAGTGGGGTGTTTGGAATAGTACTCAAAAAGATCTAAAACTTTGCTACAGTGATTTTTCCTCTAAAATAATTAGGGGAGCCAATATTTGAGAAATTGTGTTTTTACATGCTATTCCCCTATGTTACAAAATCGATAATACACCCTGTATATATTTATTAAATATTTTTATCTACGACCACCATAGAAAGTTACACATTCCGCACAATCTAGTAACCGTGAAAACGACCAATTGCACACAATCTCTAAACTGAACGGTAATGACCGTGCGAAAGTATTTCTCACGATCAGTAGTTCTATTAAAACGACGTAGATGTCAGCACTTGCAATATTATAATATTATTAATTATTGGAAATATAAAATGTTATAAATTTTAGATAAAGATTAATTTATTTGGTTTAATTAATGTTTTACATTAAATTATATTTTGAATGCAAATCTATCTAGAAAAATTATCGGTCCGACGGGGAATCGAACTCTGGACCAACTGTTTGCTAAGCCAGAGCTTATACCGTTCAGCTACCTAGTCGTCTTGACATAACGTAGTTATTTTTCATTATATAAAGTTACAAAGATTGTTATTCAATTAACGTAAAATTGATTAATTCTTTACATTATTATATAATTGTTAATATAATATTATTTATTATTATTGCTAAATTACAATAAAAACAATGCAAGCTTTTATAATTTGCTACATAGTTCACAAGTGCAAGCGCGATTTAACTTTTAAAGTTACCTTCGTTGTCATCACAATACCTGGGAATGCGAGAATATGTTGACATTTCGCAGTAAAGGGGTTAATAACCTTGACAATTGAATTGTAATTGTTTATATAAAATTACTTTTTGAAAACGAGTACATACGTATGATTATTTAGCTGTAAGTACTAAATAGTAGATTGACTGAAATTATACAGATTGCAAACGTATTAATACTATTGTCTTTGAAAATTTAATATTTACTTTTGTCGTTTTCAAAATTCTAGATGTATCATGGATGAATCCGATGATGGAGAAATAGGGTGTACACTTGTACACCTCCAAACATCGTGAAAGTGGTTCACATTACATCTCTTAATTTATTGGCAGAGATTTCACGTAAAAAATATGAATGCGAGTATAAATTCCAGGTTAAATATTTTTCTTAGCTTTTGGTGGTTTATTACTTTTTTTGTTGTCGTAGATAAAGTATAGTGTGTAACGTGTGCAAAAACGCCAATTTCACACTCGTGAGAAATTGGCACTTTTCTGCACTTGTAACACAATATAGTTACTATAGTTTTTGGGGTTGTATGAAAGCTACATAACTACTAAGAAGGCCCCTTCAGAACACTTTGTTTATTTAAGCATTTTGCCCTGTTTTTAAGGTATATTTTAAAATTAACATTTATCAAAAAGTTTGCCCTGTTTTTGCATTTTGTACTAGTAGGCCCCTTCAGAACACTTTGTTTCTTTAAGCATTTTGCCTTGTTTTTAAAGGTCTATTTAAAAAGCAAATACTTGAATTTTAGTCCTACTTTTATAAGGTAGAAGGTATGCTATACAAATTCATGTAGATGGTGATTTTAAAAGAAAATTGAAAGATTTTCCAGACAGGGTAAAACACCCCGTCCAGAAAATTGATGTCAAAACAGTATTTATTAACGAATTTTGTATTTTGTACTAGTAGGCCCCTTCAGAACACTTTGTTTATTTAAGCATTTTCCCCTGATTTTAAGGTCTCTTTGTTAAAAGTTAAAATTCGCTTTTTTGCCCTGTTTTTCTATTGGGCCACTTGAGCACAAAAATGAATACGGTTTCGGCCAAGCAAATTCGGACAAGGTCCTTATCAGCGAAGCGAATTCACAGTCCTCTCCTGTTTTATAAGGTAGCAGGTATGCTATTCAAATTCATGTAGATAGATAAAATAGATGAAGATGAAATTTATTTAAAAGAATTATGTGAGTTGGAAAATTTGGTGTATACCCAAACGGTATACACTCGAGAAAATGGTCAATTAGAAAAGATATTTTTTTACGAAAACGCTATACGATGGACCACCGTGTACATTATTATTTCATTAGTAGGTATTGCGACACCTGGCCCAGACGGTTCTAGGGACCCTAGATTATCTGTCTCTCTCTAAATCTGGTGACTTTTTGTCTGTCTCTCTCTAGGTGGTTAAGTACGGAATCTGCATTACGGACATTCTGTATTACCGGCATTTGGTTCGTCACTTGGCTAAATGGAGTTAGTGTTTCTAGGGAAAAACAGAGGGCGCCAGTGTCGTTTTACGTGATTTTTGTACCGACATTCTGTATTATCGGCATTTGGTTCGTCACTCAGCTAAATGGTAGCGTCGTTGCTAGGGGAAAGCAGATGGCGCCGGTGTCGTTTTACGTGATTTTTGTACCGACATTCTGTATTATCGGCATTTGGTTCGTCATCATGAAGAAAGCTGTATTACCGATTACGGGCGTTCTACTGATTGTTAATAGGGGGAGCCAAGGTTTATCATTTTATATTAATAAATTTTACCGATTTCTTAAAATAATTATCGTCGTCATTAATACTTGAATTACATATAATAATTTAAGATAATTAATTCGGCATTAAAATTTTAAACGAAAATCACGGAACAATTTACGGATAATAATAATAATAACAATAATTATAATGTCTTTATTTCCCTTACAGGCTTACATCCAAATAGGGAAAAATATGAATTTACAAATGTTTTCATCGTTTATGCTATTCTCCTGTAATATCTCATGGGTAATGTGTAAAGAGCGGAAAATATGCAATGTGCATTTTATGATGTTGATGAAATAAGAATTATTTGTAGATTCAATTAAAATGCCTAAAACCTAAAATTTAAGGCTTTAATATTATTGTTTATTGTATATTTTATATCAATAAATGCGAAACTCCGTGTAATGCCATGTAATAATAATGCAACAATGTAACATAACTGTATACATCGGTGTATACATAAAATAAACTTGATGTTGATGAAATAAATAATAGAAACAAAATTTAATTTATGATTTGATTTATTGAAATTTCCTTATTCTTATAACAAATAAGTTTTTACTAATAATATTTAGTTATTACTAGTTAGTTAATAGTATATTATATACATATTTGTTGCATTTTTCTTTTGTCGAAACCCATGCATTTTTTGTCAAATTTCGTTGCATTTAAATGTGCATATGTTTTCTTTTTGCCTTGCATTTTTCCGCTCTTTAGTAATGTGTATTGTGGTGACAAAATTCACTTGGTATTGTTATGTCTGTTTGTGTTGGTGAATATTTCACCATTTACAACATAATCATGAATAAAGTGGTTGGTGTATTTTTGCATACGAAACAATGGAACATTTATTTACGTTTAAATTTAGGCGATTAGCTTTACACCAATCACATAGAAAGTTAATGTTAGACTGCAAATATAAGCAATCATTGATATCTCGTACTTGATGATATATTTTTAAATCGTCAGCAAATAATAGTTTCTCGCAGTGTATAGATTGATGATGATGATGAATACCACGTAGACACGTCCATTCGTGACGGGTATCTTGGAATACGTTCTGCTTGGTTCGGACATCTTGTATCCCAACCCTCTGGCGTTTAATGTCATGCTTACCTTGCTATCTCTCTCTCTCTCTCTCTCTCTCTCTCTCTCTCTCGCTCTCTCCTTCTCACTCTCTCCTTATCATCTATTAGAGAGGACGCATTAAAGAGCCTTCTCTCTCTCTCAATGTCTCCTCTTGGAATACGTTCTGCTTGGTTCGGACATCTTGTATCCCAACCCTCTGGCGTTTAATGTCATGCTTACCTTGCTATCTCTCTCTCTCTCTCTCTCGCTCTCTTCTTCTCACTCTCTCCTTATCATCTATTAGAGAGGACACATTAAAGAGCCTTCTCTCTCTCTCAATGTCTCCTCTCTCACTCTCTTGCTCTTTCGCTCTCTCCTTATCACCTATTAGAGGACGCATTAAAGAACCTTCTCTCCCTCTCTCACTCTCTCGCTCTCACGCTCTCACTCTCTCTCTCTCCCTTCAACCTAATGCTAGTAAATGAAACACCATTGGATAGAGGTAATCGTTAGGTCTACTGTTCTGGGATTGGTTCGGACGGCTTTGTTATTTCATACGTGAAAATAAAAAACATCGATAAATGTTTTACTGTTTTTATTATTTTTCGTATAGTTACACAATATTACTAATATTCTATTGTAAATCAGCTTAAACTAGGTGATTATAGTTTTATATAGTATATTACTTTATTACTCAATATAAACTAGATATGTTATATCAGAATGTTACAAATTAATTTTCTAACAAAATAACTTAGATCGGCTTATAAATATATATATATATATATATATATATTCTAACACTTAACATTTACTTAATAGAATATTAACTATATATTAAACTTAAACCTCAACAACAACATACTTTATTTAATCTAGTAATATAAACTTTATATAGGTAAGAACTGTCATTTAACAACATCTTCCGCCTTTATCCAGGACTTTTCATTCAAGCCGAGCCATTTGACGTACATGTCACCATTGCTGCGGCGTTTAAGTACTTTTTCAACTAAGTAAACGTCTGGCTGATTGGTTTTCTGCAGCTCGAACTCGTAGAAAGCTCCTCGAACAGCAACCCCATGAAGATCTTCCAGCAGATATGTGACAGGTTTTGTAAATTGAACTTTAACTATTTTGAATAATTCAGTTGACCAGCTGGGCGTGTATCCCTTAGAAAAGACCCCCTTGAACTTACTAATACGTACGAGGTCATTCAAGTCTAGTTTACGTTTACTTCCTGCAGCGACATCTGCTTTTACATTAGTGTCATAAACGGTTAGTTTGGTGGTAGGTGTAACAGTAGCAGGAGCTCGACCTATCGTTCTATGTCTGGTGTTGTTATAGCTGTCAACTACCCTCTGTAATATATCTATCCATTTAAATGATCCTCGGTAGCTAAACTCTTTATACAACTTTTGCTTAATTGTACGGATAACGCGTTCAACTATCGAAGCCTTAATTACGGAATATGTAGAGTAATGATTTATAGTGTGCTCTTTCATTAATCGTTTAAAATGTTTATTGTAAAACTCTTTCCCGAGATCCGTCTGAAGATTCTTGGGTATGACTGAACTCTTAAAGATGCTGCGGACCTGCTTTGTCACCTCTTCTCCGGATTTAGTTTTCAACGGTCGTGCATACAGATATTTCGAATAACAGTTTATCATCAGCAGTATGTAACGATACCCCTTATTTACTTTAGCATAGGGCATAAACTCGGCTAAGTCAGCCTGGAACAAGTCCTGGAAATCTTTTATTATAGTGCGACGTCTTTGAAAGTTTTTTCTAGCAGCCCTGTGTATTTCATCAACAACGGTTTGTTTAGCACTAGTCATTATCATACAATTAATCTCAACGACACCGAGAGAGCAACGTCTCAAATAATTATATTGGCAGCAGCCGTGTTTGATGAATACTGAACAATGTTAAAGCAATATATCATTATATACCCCCGAAATATTCTATTCTATGATGCCTTCCTCCTTAAGTTCGCTTATAATTGATATTATTTCGTTTTCATTCTGTGGACTAGTGTTGCCGGCACTCTTTACAGCATATAATAAACGAAGCCGGTCGACTAGCTCGTTAGCCTTATTCCAGTAGACGTATTCGACTTTGCAATCGCTTAATTTTTTAAAATTTGACGACGATGATGATGATAGTCTAATGCCTAAACCTTTGATTCTGGGTAAGTTCGGTTTAATTATATAATCATACTTCCAATGTTTAACAGCTGTTAGTTTACCCTGTGGTCTATATGATTTCTTATGCGCATTAGTAAGGGCTATTATCTGCATATAATTATTGATATCAGCTTGCGTTGGTATAGACTCTAATTCACTAAACGTGAGTAAGTCAAACAGACCGGGTGTAGCTTTGAAAACGTTGTTTTTAATTATGATGTTTGTATCACGTATAGTCACAGGGGAAGATGCAAATGTCCACGCGTCTCGATCAATTTTATATCTAATACCGAATCTAGTTCTATCTATATTTTTGTTTCCGACAGCGTTAGCTATCAGCATACCGTAATGAGTAGGGAGATCAAGAGTTTTATTAGATTCTTCTTCTTCTTCTTCTTCTTCTTCTTCGTCTGCTTCCGATGATGATGATGTAGCAGGTTGTTTTTTAACTTTCAACTGGGGAATGTAACTAGCAGTAGTAGTAGTAGTAGCAGCAGATGGTTGTGTTTTAACTTTCAATAGGGGTACGTTAGAGGTGTTAACTGATTTAGCAATGGTTTCCAGTGGTGATATAACTGGATTGTGCGTGACGCGATACATACGTTCTGCTTCTGCTCTATCACGACGAAAGTATGCAAACTTCTTACGTATAGCATTACGAGCGTGTATTATTTTACGCTTTAAACTCAGATCATACGTGTTGGACATGTCGGCTATGCAGAGACTACTAAACGATTCGACTCTAATTATAAACTTATATATGAATCAAAACCCTTCCGATATCTGCCACGGTCTAGAGAGCTGTCTTTATTAATTACCAGGAAATCATGTGGCTCCTTCCAACACAGAGAGCAAATGTTTTTGAACTGATCATAGCTAATACCGTCTCCTACAACATGATCGCTAAACACGTGTTTTAAGTTCAACTCGTCTTGTCTAAAGAGAATAATTAGGTTTGCATTGTCCCTAATCAGATGTTTCGGAATCTTGGCGTACGTTTGACCTAGATAAAAACAGTCTACACCCTTATGCCTACCCATGCTAAAGTATTCTCTAATCTTATCCTGTTTGCTGCAAATTATATCATCAAAAATGAACACAGAATTAGGTTTAACATCACCGGGGCTGATTACGTCATCGTTTTCGCTAAATTCATGATATCCCATACCCGTAAGTGGTTTCATAACACGTCTTAAGAATTCATATTTAGGCTGAAATAAAGACTTGGCGTATAGGTAGATATTTTCAAATTTTAATCCGTTTTCGCTAATAAGTAAACCTAACATAGCATTAGTTTTACCGCAGGAAGATGGACCGCTCAATATTGCTCTACATGATACAGGTAACAGTTCGCCATGTTTCCTAACATCCTCGCCTGATCGTCGTTGTAAAGATGTATCTTCGCAGTCGTCTAGGTTACATATGTTTAGTGACTTATTTTGTTTAACAACCTTCATCATTACGGTATGCGTACGTGTCTAGTCACGGTCTCGTTAAACGGATTATACTCGATTAATGCGTCGTGAAGGATCAAACAATACGCCTTAGTTGTATTCGTAAATGCGGCAGAAGACTCGAGCTCTAGTCTAATATCGACAGTGGAATCCTTAAAACTCTCCACCTGTCTTGAACAGTCAATAACAAAAACGGGATACGTTTCAAACGATTTGTAGCTGAGTAAACAGCTCTCAGCCGCACCTCTACCTATACCGTCATAGTAGTTCTCACGAAAACGAATATAATTCAGATACGCAGGAATGTAGTCCTTACGGTCGAAATCGAGATTTAAACGCTGATGCGGGAACACTTGCGAATTTAAATACAACTTAACGTCGACCAAGTTCGAATGAGTAAATGCAGTCGGGTTACCCGTTCTTATACCCAGCTGACGCTCGTCTTGTAAAACTACAAAGACCCAGCGCGGTTTCTCTAGATCATTGGAGTTCTTTACGCGCCAAACCTGATTTTTAGTAGTTCCCAACGAGGGTAACTCGTGTAATTCCCAACGTCTAAACGGAGCGATGATAGAAGAATTATCTCTTAAACTCTCCACCAGGTTCACTTTGCTTTCATCTGATAACAGTATATGCGGAACTTCCCACGAGAGCTTATCAATCTTGATATCTACATCGGTACCTGCATCACCTGCGTCGCTTTTATAGCAATTAAAATCGTTCTTGGCGCGAATTAAAACTAGCTGACAACTCATATGAGGTATTACTTTTTTATAATCGTCTGCAAATCCAAAGATATCTTTTAATGGTATTCTACACGTGAAATGAAAGACGTTATTCCCCTGGTTATGTAACAAATCATTATCGTTAGTAATCCCTAAGTTCCATGCATTGCAGGTTAAAGCTCTATCCTCGGCGCCATGTGAAACGAGACCTTTTATAGTGCTTGTAATGCCGGGCTGTTTACAGACATCTATGAGCTGGTTTGTGCCTAATATTAGTTGAATTTCATCAAACAGAAAGTGGGCAAAATTGTTTACCAGAAGGAATTGCTTGTTTTCTGCACGCGTTATGCTACCTTTAACAAGTACATAGCTGTCATTCAAAGCTAAAACGTTATCGGAATTTTGTATGCTGATTCTAATGGTGTCGGAATGATTGGCATTTAGCGTAAACGGCAGATAGGTATAAAAATCCTCTTTTATTATATCTGTATCGACGCGAGGCTTCCCAAATATGTTTAATTTATCAATGGTAAAGGTGTCGGTGTTAATATGCATTTTACTTCGTTTTGACATGTTGCTGCTGCTGCTGTTATCGTACTTTAAAGCCTAAAGATTCAAGAAAAAGGCGACGAGCTTTAGTTAGTTTTAATCGAAGGTCTGCACGTGCCGACGTTCGACGGTGAATGACCTTTGATGGACATATGCTGATGTTTTTATAGCTAAAGTTTATTCCCATTTTTCACGTTTAAGTTCTAGCCTGATGCTCGTGAAAGTGTCTTCAGACAAATTTATCAACTCTCCTCTCGCGTCTACCAGTCTAATGGTAATGTTGTCGATCTCGGTGACAGTGATGGGAAAGTAAATCACATGCGATGGCTCCTTTTCAATCAGATAACCGGGTGGTACGCAAACACCAAATTCGAAGATTGTATGACCTGCTTGATTGTTTCTATATGAGCCGCCTGTAATATTCGTGTCTACAAAGATGTTTGGAGTTGAAAGTATATCGACAACTCGATCTGATACGTGTCTACTACCGGGTTCTAGCACGCGCTTCTTAAATCCTAGTAGTGATCCTATGTTATCGGGTTTGGTAAAATCAATCAACTCGGTAGCTGATTCAATCTCACACTTTCCCGTATTAGTGTTAGCTTTGATTTGTAGTAGTAGATCTCCCTCTTCGGGGTCGCCACTAATTTGATTGTTTATATAGTTAACGATTTCAGACAACTCGTAGCTACCCGGTTCAATAGTTATCGCCTTTTCTCCGTAATAAAATTTATTTTTGCCTGGGTATATATTCCGTATCGTGTGACTTGTATATAAGCCGACTAAACCTAGTGAGTATTCGTAACGCACGTGATCTAATGTTATAGGTGGATAAATACGATCCGTAGAAAGCCTGTTTCCTGTACCGTACACCGTGATGGTCCTAGCCATACTTAACCGATTTACACTTTCACCTCTCTTTTATACAAAAATCGTAGACACAGATGTCCGCAGTTGTATGTATTGAACTTTTGTTCTTGGGCTACGTTGTAGTATACGGCGCAGCGAGGCCCTAAATATTTCACAAGTTCAGATGGTGGTCTCAGGTCTCCGAAGGGGTCATAGTACAAAACCACGTTTCGATCCTTTCTATAGGCAACCCAATGAGTACCCGGTCCTCCAGCGTCGTCAAGATTAACAATAGCTCTTTCGAATTGCAAAGGTTTCGTTGCAGGTAGACTTGTTCTCATATAGACACCTCTAAAATAGGGAATGTCTTTAGCATGTTTTATTATATCTAGGTCTGTAAGTGGTCTCCGAGGCAAGTTATTCAGTTTTTTGACCGCCTGACATATGGTTTTAAGTACAATGCAGCTCCGCCAGCTCTATACGGCTTCAGGTAAAGGGCGTTCCCGTTCTTACCGCCTAAAGCGATAGCTTCCATACTTTTATTATGCCGTGTAGTTTCTTCTAGCTGTCTCTTATTACTATTAGCAGTGTTAACAGCTTTTGCTACCCCTGAGGCGCCTCCTATAATTGCACCGAGAGCCGAGAGGCCAGCAAAAATTGGTATGAGTGGTAAAATACCCCCTGTAGCTGTAGGCACAGGAATTATTCGGGGTACTTTAACGTTTTTTCGACCGCCTACGTTTTGAATGATTCTTCTGGCAGCGCTCAGGGCATGATGTATTAAATCTTTACCCGTGAGTCTCTTGCTTGCACGGTTCACTACACCAACAAGCTTCTTTAAAACGCCACCTTTGAAAGTGACAGTTTTCCTCTTCATCATCTTTTTAGCGAGACCCTGTTTCGCCGACGGTTTGTTTGTCTTTACGCCCATTCCCAACTTTCTTTTAGCCTTCATTATACCGGTTACAAACAGAGCTGATGCTTTTTCCCCTAATTTAGAGTCTTTAGCCTTAACACGCTTCCAAGCGGCTTCTTCTAATACACGATCTGCCTGGTGTCTACTGTTCAAATCGGAGCTTTGAGCGTACGAGATGTCGTGCTGCATACACGCCTGGTCCAAAGGATTTATACCTTTATCGCCACGTTGTAATCTTTTAGATAATTTAGTACCAGGTCCACAGTACTGATAGGAAGGAAGATGTAGTTCAATAGGCAGCTTGTCTATGAGCTTGTTAACAAAGCCGTTACCTTCGTGAACTAACATCTGGTACTGAGAGAAGAGACTGCTTGTACCTGTATTTATACTCGGTCACCACTGCAGCCGGACTAATCTGTGTTCTGAAATCTCTGCGTATAGATAAAGTCTCTATGATCAGCTTGTAGAATTTCACACAGATGCTTTTCAACATTATGTATTCTTGTTTGAAAACGGTATCTGTCCAGAGCTAATGTTTGCCAGTCTCCCTTTCTCGCCTGTCTGTATGCATACTCCCATACTATCATATGATGTATATTATTCATGCTTGCGTCGGCGAAACTTACTTTCTTTACCATATCGATGTGTTGCTGCTGCTGTTGCTACAAATCGCTATGTTTGGAGAGTTATTGACATTAGTAAAACTAAAAACTTTGTTTAAATACATTTTTATTTCTTCAACGATACATTTAGGCTAAGATAGAAAAAAATAACTGATTAGCGTAGATATAAGCAAACTAAGCATTTGCGCAGCATTCCCGTAAGGCTCACCACATTTCCTATCTGCGCTAATCAGGCATTTGATATAATACACTTAAAACTAGAATAAAAAATGGTGTAAATATGATTAGGTCTACCGATAGTAGTAGTAAATTCCGTTATTAGTCGGTATTGTACACTCTCTTTATGTTGTAAGAGTTCGTACGTGTTGCAGATTCGGCTATTAGGGCATCAAACGATGATCGCATAACTTTTTGAGTATCCTCGAGCACTTGTACTTTATCTAATAATTTTTTATAATTACTATCTAGGGTATTATTCGTTTCTTCTATCTTTGTCAACACACTCGAATGATTAGTTTCCATCTCATCATTCGCTATTAGGTGATTTCTCTTTGTTTCTTTTTCCAACGTTGTTAGCAAACTGTTAAGTTTACTAGTTTCAATGTCAACCTTTGTTACCTTTTGCTTTAGATCTTTAATAGTGTTCTGAGTGTCGGTAGTCATTGTAATGAAGGTTTGTACAGCAGAGTCGAATTGAGCATCTACATAAGCTTTAGAAGTGACATCCGTGCCATCTATAGGGTAACTTACTGAAACAATACGTTTACCATCTGCATTAAACTGCATTTGATCGTTTGTATGCATAGCCCGATTGTTAAAATACTGCCTAGAGATTACATCTTTATCCTCTAGAGGCTCCCCTATATTACAAATTCTTCCATCTTTAGCATCATAGTACGACCCCTGTCCTTTATCCTCTCGTCGTCGTCTCAAACAATTAGAGAGTAATTTTCTTTCAACATCGTCCACCAGCTCGTCGGTATACTTTTTCGTACAAACATCGTGGTTGTCAAGCGGTTCTTTAACGTGTACTAACCTTCTTTTCTTAACATCGATTACACCTTCATCGTTATCTGATAACATTAGTACAGAACGCTTCGTGACAAGATCGTTATCGTTGATAGGAGCGCCTACATTAGTTATACGACGGTTCTCAACATCGAAATTACCCTCTGGTGTTAATTTGAAACCATAACCTCTCGGTCCACGTTTTGTTGCAGCCATTGCTTCATCTGTCATACTCATCATAGCTCTACCGAAGAGATCTATTGTGTTCATGATGACGTATGACAAATAACTGTCACGCATGAACAGAATACACAGTATTTATAGCTGAGATCTTCATAGCGCAATGATGTACATATTTCAATACGTCATGAGATTTATACAGTTCGTCGGATGTTCTCGGACATAATCGTAGACGGTACTGAGACTTCTCGTAATCAGCCCGCATTTAATTTAGTAAACATCGTATGCTTTTACGCTTTTTTGAATAATTATCGTCCGAACCAATCCCAGAACAGTAGACCTAACGGTTACCTCTATCCAATACTGTTTCATTTACTAGCATTAGGATGAAGGGAGAGAGAGAGAGAGAGTGAGAGAGCGTGAGAGCGAGAGAGTGAGAGAGGGAGAGAAGGTTCTTTAATGCGTCCTCTAATAGGTGATAAGGAGAGAGCGAAAGAGCAAGAGAGTGAGAGAGGAGACATTGAGAGAGAGAGAAGGCTCTTTAATGTGTCCTCTCTAATAGATGATAAGGAGAGAGTGAGAAGAAGAGAGCGAGAGAGAGAGAGATAGCAAGGTAAGCATGACATTAAACGCCAGAGGGTTGGGATACAAGATGTCCGAACCAAGCAGAACGTATTCCAAGAGGAGACATTGAGAGAGAGAGAAGGCTCTTTAATGCGTCCTCTCTAATAGATGATAAGGAGAGAGTGAGAAGGAGAGAGCGAGAGAGAGAGAGAGAGAGAGAGAGAGAGAGAGAGAGAGAGAGAGAGAGAGAGATAGCAAGGTAAGCATGACATTAAACGCCAGAGGGTTGGGATACAAGATGTCCGAACCAAGCAGAACGTATTCCAAGATACCCGTCACGAATGGACGTGTCTACGTGGTATTCATCATCATCATCAATCTATATACTGCGAGAAACTATTATTTGCTGACGATTTAAAAATATATCATCAAGTACGAGATATCAATGATTGCTTATATTTGCAGTCTAACATTAACTTTCTATGTGATTGGTGTAAAGCTAATCGCCTAAATTTAAACGTATTTAAATGTTCCATTGTTTCGTATGCAAAAATACACCAACCACTTTATTCATGATTATGTTGTAAATGGTGAAATATTCACCAACACAAACAGACATAACAATACCAAGTGAATTTTGTCACCACAATACACATTACTAAAGAGCGGAAAAATGCAAGGCAAAAAGAAAACATATGCACATTTAAATGCAACGAAATTTGACAAAAAATGCATGGGTTTCGACAAAAGAAAAATGCAACAAATATGTATATAATATACTATTAACTAACTAGTAATAACTAAATATTATTAGTAAAAACTTATTTGTTATAAGAATAAGGAAATTTCAATAAATCAAATCATAAATTAAATTTTGTTTCTATTATTTATTTCATCAACATCAAGTTTATTTTATGTATACACCGATGTATACAGTTATGTTACATTGTTGCATTATTATTACATGGCATTACACGGAGTTTCGCATTTATTGATATAAAATATACAATAAACAATAATATTAAAGCCTTAAATTTTAGGTTTTAGGCATTTTAATTGAATCTACAAATAATTCTTATTTCATCAACATCATAAAATGCACATTGCATATTTTCCGCTCTTTACACATTACCCATGAGATATTACAGGAGAATAGCATAAACGATGAAAACATTTGTAAATTCATATTTTTCCCTATTTGGATGTAAGCCTGTAAGGGAAATAAAGACATTATAATTATTGTTATTATTATTATTATCCGTAAATTGTTCCGTGATTTTCGTTTAAAATTTTAATGCCGAATTAATTATCTTAAATTATTATATGTAATTCAAGTATTAATGACGACGATAATTATTTTAAGAAATCGGTAAAATTTATTAATATAAAATGATAAACCTTGGCTCCCCCTATTAACAATCAGTAGAACGCCCGTAATCGGTAATACAGCTTTCTTCATGATGACGAACCAAATGCCGATAATACAGAATGTCGGTACAAAAATCACGTAAAACGACACCGGCGCCATCTGCTTTCCCCTAGCAACGACGCTACCATTTAGCTGAGTGACGAACCAAATGCCGATAATACAGAATGTCGGTACAAAAATCACGTAAAACGACACTGGCGCCCTCTGTTTTTCCCTAGAAACACTAACTCCATTTAGCCAAGTGACGAACCAAATGCCGGTAATACAGAATGTCGGTAATGCAGATTCCGTACTTAACCACCTAGAGAGAGACAGACAAAAAGTCACCAGATTTAGAGAGAGACAGAGAATCTAGGGTCCCTAGAACCGTCTGGGCCAGGTGTCGCAATACCTACTTTCATTAATTTAAAGTCGTTAATTAAACGTCAAGATGATCTAGTTTTTAAGGTCATTTAAAAATATAATATTTCAAGTAAAAGAGCAAAAATAACAAACTAATTATTTATGATCCCATTACAAGAGTAAAAACATCTCCATCTTTATAAATTCCTTCAATTGATAAATGTTTCCAATCATGTCCATAAATACCATATGGACCATTTGTTTTAGGTCTAAGATATGGACTAACAAAAAGCTTTATTTCTGTATGTCTTTCCTCTTCTTCCTTATATATTCTCATATATCCTTTACGGATAAAGTAAAATAAATCGAGATATGTAACAGGTTCGCTGATTTCCATACAATTATTTTTGAATTTTAAACTAACCTCTTCTTTCATTGGATAATTAAATTTAATTTCAATATCAGCATTGTGACTAACTTTTTGATTAAATATTCTTTCATATCTCTCTAAATAACCAAGTCTACCTAAAATAATAAAACCTGAAAATATTTGTTGTTGGTCTTCGCTCGAAATAAGGTCGTCTAGATCCTTTTCTGATTCTTGTATAAAATCTTGTGATAATTCTTGATAGCATAATACAGTGAATAAATTAAGTTTGTTTTTGAATGCCCTAATAAATCCTTCAGATAATTTTTGATAACGTGATATTGCGTACCAATCAACTTTATCTGCAAAATCTTTTATAAGATCTTCAGATAATTTTTGATAACATGATATTGCGTCCCAATCAAGTACATTATGAAACTCTCTAATAAATTCTTCAGATAATTTTTGATGGAATGATATATTTTCCCAATCAACTTTTGATCTAAATTCTTTAATAAAATCTTCAGATAATTCTTTATTAGCAGAAACGTAAAACCAATCATCAATTTCATCTCTGTTGTTTCTCATGTCGTCTTCTGTCATTAAGTCAAGTTTTTCCCATTTTTTTGTTATATAAGAGTTATCATCTGAGTCACTTGGGTCAGAGTTTTCATGATTGTAGTTAATTATATCGATAATTTATTAGAAATCATATGAAAATGATCACAGACGATTAATTAGTTTTATTATTTGATCGATCAGACCACATTTAAATCCAAAAACTGTCAAGTCAAATTTATCAGATTTAACTAATGTATTCGAAATATCATCAAATTCATAATACATTTTATCTTTAAAGAAATATAAATTTCTATATCTGAATGCTCTGCTTATATTTGGAGGTATTCCAGCAAATAATTCTGAAATAAGGCCATTTTTCTTTGATCTAAACAAACACTCATCAAACTCAATGTATAAGACTTTATCATAAAATATATATGTTTTTCCAGAATAAGTTCTAAATATTGCATCAATTCTTTTTCCTTTTGGTATTCCTAAATTTTCAATAGATTGACCATTATATCCACTTTTAACATTAAAACTTGGAAAATCAATTAAATAATATAAATTTTTAACAACTATTAAAACATCACCTGAAGGTCTTTGATAAATATGTGAAATTTCTTGAAAATCATCTGGCAAAAAATATAAATAACTTTAATTAATTTCGGTTCTTTATCATAAGTCATGTCTTTTAAATTGACTAACCAAACATATTTCTTATAAAAAATATACATATGATGATTTGCAATTAAAAATGTATCAATTTCTTTATTAAAATCACATAAATTAACAACTGTATCTTTGGCTTCGGCTTCGCCTCTAGGCTGGCCTGCGGAACCGACAGTAGGTTTAACTGTTGTTGTTGTTGGTATTAATTCATATTTTAATCGTTCAGATCTTCCATATAAATATTGAATTGCCCACATATCGTCTTGAGTTAATTTATCAATATCACCTTTATAATACGCGTACATAATTGAATTATTATTGGCAGAATGTTCAATACCTAATGTGTGTCCGATTTCGTGTAATAATACTATATAAAAATTAGTCTAACCATCAGGTGTATTGCCTGATTCACCAAAATACCAATTTTCTGATTTATCAAAATGAATTCCTAGACATTCATCATTATTTGGAAAGAAGCCATGTGCTAAAAAATTCCCTTTTCCATCAAAACTGTTAGAACACACTCCTTTTTGACACCGTGAATTATGATTATGCTGAAACAGCGTATTAGAAAATCAAATAAGTATGTCTGGTTTAACACTATTATAATCAAACTTTAAATTTGAAACAGATTCCCATTGATCAAAGGCTTTTTGTGCTAATTCTTTCATTTCGTTTGTAGCTAACGAAAAATACCATGTAAGACTTGTTTTATTCCATTTTTGATAATGAACTCTATAAACTGTTGGATTATCTTTAACACCACATCTAGGTTTACTGATCAAAGCAAGTGTTTCTTGATTTAATGTTCCATCAGTTGGTAAATTATAGAATTCTTGAAACCTTATTAATGCTTCATTGGTTTCTGTTAATGATGATCCATTACTCTCTAAATATCCAAATGGCTCTAGATAATGAGTAATATTCATTTCCATGTGTCCCTGCAAGGGACTACCTGATAAAGTTGAAATACTGACAAATAGTAAAAAATACTGACAGACCTCAGTAATGCATCTCATTTATTACAATAAGAATCATCAATAACCGATTAAGTGGACTTTTTCTAGGTATTTCTCTCTGGGAAAATAATTAAAATTACTGACAAATTCCTCTTCACGTAAATTTATTTCTTTTTCATTTATTTTATCAGCCTTATATAAATGCAATAACTGTCTATAAAATTTATAAATTAACTTATATTCTTCTATTCGAAATTTCAAAAGAATTTAAATCCCATGAGGTTGTGCTCAAACTGTACAATACATTAATTCGCTCTAAATTAGAATATGCTTCACTGATCTGGAATCCTTTTTACAACTTTCAAAAAACTGAAATTGAGAATATACAGAAAAAATGCCTTAAACACATGTTTTACAATCAAATGGGTCAAGGATTTGAAGGTGAATATCTTCTGCATATGTTTGATATTGATTCTCTCGAAAAACGAAGGGTAATACAACATCTAGTATTTTTATATAAGATTGTCCATAATCAAATTAATGACACTGATTTGTTGGAACAGTTAACCATGTTCCGGCTGTACAATTGAGAAACCCACCAACGTTTAGATACCAAATAACTACTACTAATTACAGAAAAAATTCTCCATTAATCAGAATTTGTAGTCAATTTGAGAAATACAATATAGACATTTTTAATGTAACTCTTAGAGAATTCAAAACAATACTTCAAAATCAACTCCAGTAACGGAACACTCACACTCATACTCATGCATACACCACGTTTCTAAATTTCTAAATTTCATTTTTTTAACTATGTATTTTTTTTAAGTTTTTTTGTATATTACTCTATTATTGGGGAAACCTGTTGGGTAATAAACGATTATTATTATTATTATTATTATTATTATTATTATTATTATTCTTTCTGATATTTTTAATCTCTTATCTAAGATTTCTATTACCCCCGCACCAAGAGATAAACAAACTAGTGGAGGTAGGGCTAACGAAGATAATCCCGATGCACTAAATAATAATTTACAAGGGTGGTCCCAGAAGTACCCGACCTGACCAAGAGGTGGCGGTAGTTGTTTGAAAATATCACTGTATTGGAAAGTACGCATACAAAAGCATATGTTTCAAGCTTGAAAGCGCCACGTTGTTCAGTATTTGTTTGGCAGCCATCAATAGTGAACGTTGTCAGTGAATTTGTGAAAATGGAGAAAATTGGTCATCGTTATGTGATACAATACTTTTATTTGAAAGGCCTCAGCCAAACCAATATAAAAGCTGAACTGGATTCTACTCTGGGTGAGTCTGCTCCTTCGTTTACAACAGTTAAATTTTGGGTAGCTGAGTTTACACGAGGCCGTACGAGCTGCCAAGACGAGCATCGCAGTGGTCGACCAAATGAGGTGACGACTCCAGAAATGGTGAAGAAAATCCACAAAGCGGTACTTGATGATCGTCGACTGAAAGTGCGCGAGCTAGCAGACATTACGGGCATTTCAAAAAGTGCTGTACATCGCATATTATCTGGAAATTTGGACATGAGAAAGCTGTGTGCAAGATGGGTGCCGCGTTTGCTCACACTCGAGAAAAAACAGTGCCGTGAAAATGTTTCAATTGAGTGTTTAGCGAAGTTTCACAGCAACAAAGCAGAATTTTTGCGCCGTTTCGTAACAATGGATGAAACATGGGTCAATCATTACACACCCGAGACAAAAGAACAATTGAAACAATGGACTCAAAAGGGAGAACCGGCTCCAAAGAAGGCGAAGACCGTTTCATCTGCAGGCAAGGTTATGGCGTCGGTTTTCTGGGATGCGCGTGGAATAATTTTTATTGACTATCTCGAAAAAGGAAAAACTATCAACGGCCAGTACTATCCAAACTTATTGCAACGTTTGAGCGAAGAAATCAAGCAAAAACGGCCGCATTAGGCTAAAAAGAAAGTGTTGTTTCATCACGACAACGCGCCAGCTCACAAATCCGTTATTACAATGCCCAAAATCAATTAAAGTTTAAATTGCTACCATATGCCACCATATTCGCCAGATTTATCCCCCTCGGATTATTTTCTGTTCCCAAACTTGAAAAAATGGCTCAGTGGTCAAAGATTTTTCAACGATGAAGAAGTGATGTCAGCAGTTAATGGCTATTTTGAGGGGCAAGACAGTTCTTATTATAAAAAGGGTATCGAACTTTTTGAACACCACTGGGAAAAGTGTATAGAGCTGAAAGGAGATTACGTTGAAAAATAAATAAATCTTTTTCCAAAATTTTTGTGTTTTCTTTGTTGGGTAGGGTACTTCTGGGACCACCCTCGTACTAATAGATAATCCGATTCCAATTTTATAAAAATATATGTAACTTTTTCTGTATACATACAAGCGTTTTTGTAGATATTTTTCCATTTATAACATATAGATAATATATAATTTTTTAATTACATTCAAATATTGAAATAGTAGGTATTATCACCGAAGGATGCGGAGCACAAGTCAAAGACGGTTCACGAGTGGACAAAGGCGAATCTTTTCTCATTTAAACTACACGGTATCTGTTTAAAAGAATATAATATATCATAAAACTCTTTGCCTCTGTTTACATTAATTATTACATATATACAGTAATGGCCACATAAAACAGAAGAATTCGTTTGCAATTGTGTGCTATTCCACGCAATATTTTTTCCGCTACTTAATAAATATTTTTTAATTTTTTCTGGTGGAGAGATTCCAAAACTGTCAAAATATAAAATATTTCTTAAATATGGATTGTTTATGTAACACACCCAGTGTGAGCCATAACAAATAAATGGTTGAAAATTAATTATACCTGATTCATCTTTTCTAATTTTTTTTGGTAACCTGTCAATTGCAAAAACACCTCGATAATTCTTCTCATTTTTCATAATATCAGATATTTCTATATTACTTAAGCCTGACTTCGGCTTTGCCTCTAGGCTGGCGTTGCCAGACTTTTTCCTATCAATTTTATTCCTCGTCCATATGTCTTCGGCTTCTTTGTCTTTTTTTTATTCTTTTTTATACCATCTCCAAAGGCTTTTTGTGCTAATTTAGTACCTGCATAACCAGCTGCACCTAATCCCAATGCTTTGGCTATAGCTAATGCTGCAGGAATTAAAGCAGGTAAAAATCCACCTATCTGTGTTGGAGAAAATTTGATATCATAATATTTTTTCTTTTCTTTTTTATATTTTTTAATTTCATCAATCTGTTTTTCTCTTAATTTAATAGTTTTATTAGGTCTTTCTGTTAAATCGAATCTTATATTACAATCTATTCTTTTTTCTTTACAACTTTGGAGTTTCTTTATTTGATTAGGTGATAAATATACTCTATAATCATTCATTGTCTTTGACTCAGTCATTTATTTAATTAAAAACTCGGCACAGCCTCATGAGCCAAAGGCGAACTGAGCGAACTCTCTACTTCATTTCCAAGTAAATCTTTTCATCTATGATATTCATATTTGCAATTCTTTGAGATTCAACTACAGCATAAATATAGTAATTAACATTTTGATAATCTTTTAATGTCCAATTAACTTCTAGTTCAGAAGATTTTGTTTTACTAAATAAATTTTCATCATTTTCTTTCGTTACATCAAAAGCAACAACTAAATAGAGGTTACAAAAATCTTTATAGTTAACACACGTACCTTCATCCAAATCTTTTTTATAATTACATGAGGGGAATGCGGCATACAAGCGTTGTAAATCCCCATTATTCACCTGATATTCATAAGTAGGATGTTGGGTACCATTGATTTTAATATTTATTCTTTCTAAATTCATATTATCAAAAATCATCATTGTCTTGGTAAAATTATCATTTCGTTCGGCTCTAGAAAAAACTATAAAAACTCTAGATATTTTATTTTGATTATTTACAACGCGCCGTTTCCACTTCCAGAAGACCACAAAGTACTACGGTAACAGTTAAGTGCATTCCATCCACAAAGAAAGTTAGATTTGCTAACTAATAATGAAGATAATATTTTTTCAGTTTCTAGTGAGGGTTTTGCTATTGGGATCCACAAACTAATATCAGATATTTCATAATCATAATTTCCATCAACTTTAGCATGTAGTATATTTTTCACTCGATTTTTACGTAATTCAATGCGAATTTTTCCATTCAAAACTTTGTTACAGTCTCGTACAAATCGAAAAATTTTAGATAAAGGAATAAATTTCGTAACAGTTTTTTCATCTTTTGTTACCAACCACCTCTCCAAATATCCTTTATTGAATGCAGAATTATTTGTGATTTTTAAAACAATAGTTTTTATATCAACGTCTAAATCTTTAAATTTTTCAGATTTATTTTGCGAATCATATTTATATTGAGATGTATCTGCTGAATCTGCTGTGTCTGGATACCAACATAATTGTGATGCTGAAGTATCAGATACATCTCCTGAAAATTCAATCAGATTTGAAATTAACGTAGCAACACCCACATAATTTGTTTCTTCTATTAATACCTCTTCATAGAATAATCTCACATAGTCAAAATCATTTATTCCATTATTTGATATAGGCATAATTATTTGGATTGTTTTTAATTTTAGATTTGACAAAAATATAAGCACCTGATAAATGTTTCCACCCGCTTATGTTAGTTTCGAGCGTATACTGTTCAAGTTCTTTCACATTGATATTACTTTCTCTTATTTCATTGTAAGTATAACTTTTTGTTGATTCATCAATTACAGGCATTTCATCAATACGCCATAAATTGTCTACAACGTTTTCCATTTATTTAAATAAAAAGAAGTCTTTTAGGAAACCTCACCCTTCAGCAGATTTTTAATAATTTCCTTTGATTTTTTAGTTAATCGATTTTTTGACTTAACCTTTTTTAATCCGTCGCCTTGTAAATGTTCATTCAACGATTTTTCTTTCATTTTGTTTAGAATGGGATTTATAATTTCCTCTTTATATGTAGAAAACGGCGGTGATTTTACGTATGTAGACGCTATATTTTTATGCCCTGAAGTTACACCTTGAATGATATCCTCTTTATTATTTTTCCAAAAAGGTTTTAAAATATTGCGATATAAAAAGCCTAATGCTGGTATAGTAAATTTTTTTATAGATTGAAGAATATTTCCACCTCTAATATCTCTATGATATTTAAGACCAAACCCATATTGTTTCGAAAATAACTGTTTTCTATGAACAACAAGTACCATTTATTCTACAAGAAAGAATTACTGAATATCTAGAACAGAGTGGGCCAAGCTCAAGCCCGCGAGCTCGAGACATTCCCCTACTCTGCTAATACTGCGACGATCATGCCCGTGCCCGTGCCCGTGCAACGTTTATATCTTGCAATTTTTATAAATTACTTTTTTATCTGCTTATATTAAATGTAGGATTTATTAGTTACTCCTTCAGTTATATTGTTATAATTTTTTAAAATATGTATTTTCATAATCCCAAACCAAACATTAATTTTCAATTTATATTTATCATTTATCTAAATATTTAAACATGCTACTACAAGGAATTTAACTAGAGGTGGGAGCCGCGTAGGGGAATAGTGAGGGTTAAGGACAACCCAAATGACTCAATATGATGCAGTAGTGGAAGTTAAACACGCGTAAGGGGCCCCTCCGGTGGCCCAGCCTGATATAGAACAAAATTTAAGCACTCTCCATTAAAATTTATCAATTGATTTAGCTGATTTGTAACGGAAATGCAAATATTAAATATATAATCCGTACGATTAATTGGTAAATATTTTGGCTGCGTTGGTTCAATATTAATTAAAGATCTAGGTGAAATATTTGGTGTAAAGGCGTATATAACATCACTTTTGAGATTATTTTGATAACTAGATGAAACTAGGGAGCAGTGAATCAAGATTTGATCAATATCTTTGGTGATATTACCAATTTTTGTTGCATAGTTTATTCCTTCTTTATATATTTTTTTATCAAATCCTAAAAGCTCATGTATCTTACCGTGGGAAAAGTCAATTTCTTAATCTATGTCGCGTATAATTAACATAAAACGATTAGTTGCATAATTTACATCAAAATAAAACGGGGGTGTTTCAAATGTTCCAAAATATTCTTGGATATAATTATTTAATTCATTTTCATCGTACAGACCGTTTGGTAATTTTAATATTTTCCACTCCGATTCATTTCTAATGTCTTCTTTCTTGATTTCGTTATTTTTGAGTTCGGTACGTACTAGTGGATTTTTACCAGACTTCGCGTTTGGCTCTGGGCTGATTTCATCAGACCTGTATTTTATTTCATTATTTTTATACTCTTCAGTAATGTTACCTCAACTATACCAGAGACTTGCTGTTTTTAAAGCAATTTCACCTTTTAATCCGGATAAATTAATAGGATTTTCAGAATAACTTATTTCAAAATCATTTTCTTTAGATCTAATGTGTATTAGGCTAATTTATTCAGTTTAAAAAACAAGTTCTGATGAAATCACCCCAGCATCGAGAATATCCTTTTGTGATCTGACTTTTTTATGAGTTTCATTTTAAACAATTTATCAAGTATTTCTACGCATTCATTATATACTTCAATTGAATCATTTCCAGCATTTTTTGACGGAATTAATAGATCAAGACGTTCTACCATTTCATTCGGATCTGAAAAAATACCGCTTCCTGTTTGCTGTCTGCTATTATCCTTTTCATAGAAAGGAATTTTTCGAATATCTTCTAAAACACTTTTATATTTTTTCAACTGTAAATACACATATTGTAAATTTAATTATCAATTTTTTCTTGTTCTTGTGATTTCTTTGCGTTTGTAATGTGTGCATTTAATGATTTTAATTTAGTTGATATTTCGGGTATCGTTGTATCAATTTTTGCATTTCGATTTCTTATGTCTAATGATAATAAATGTGAAGGTTTTTCAAATTTAAATTGTTTTTCAATAATATCAAAATTTAAATCTTTATTCGGATCTAAACTTATTGAGGTATGCGGGTGATTTTGGTAATGGTGATTTTGGTAATGGTAATAAATGATCCGATTCGCTTACATCATCGCTTTTGGCTCTGGGCTGACCCTGCCAGTCATTGGCTTCTGCATTCTTTGAAACATTTTCCTCGATTGCTAAAACATTTTTTGGATTCGCTTCGCTCATGAGGGCTTTGTCCGAATTAAGAATTTGTTGCGTAAATTCAGTAATATTATCAAGTTTGTCAGTTATAGGCTTCTATATCAGTGATAAGGCGATGCATTTTTAGATGCTTTAATTTTAAAGTCAGTCTATTACAAGTTCTCAGCATACGAGTTTCGGCAATTACTCTGGCAGAAACATGTAGATTCAATCACGTTTAATTGAGTTTTGTTTAATACTACACATTGTGAGTGTAAATAGTTTTCTCGAATTAATAATAAATAATATTCTATCGACTGAAAATAAATGAATAAATAATTGATTGTTTTCTTATATTAAACAAATAAAGTATTCGGCTGCTGAATATAATAACAATTCCATAACATGTATGTTATAAGATACAGAATAGGTCCATAAGGGTAGAAACAAAAATGTGTCCTTAATTGTTCATTTACTGGGCGATCTACCCTATATAATTTTTAGGTAATAATAAAAGAAATAGTTCCACCACGGCTGATATTAAATATTTGACATAAGAGGATATGATCACATATCTCATAAATTAGATGATTGTTCTTGGTTTAACATGAAAAACAAAGGGCTGTTACAGGCCGCATATCTTTATCATAAAATTAATCGTGTAATCAAAAGAGGGGTAACCAATAAAGAGCTCTCTCTATAATAGAGCCTGCCGGATGTTCCAATACATTTTCCCTGTCATCTTTGCGTTTCTGAAATCCCGGACGCGTTAGTAGTTGTCATGCCAGCGGGGGTATTTGCCACATTGCTTTCTTCTGCTACTACCAGACTTAAAAACATACGGCATAATTTCATTGCAGCTATTTACTATTTGGTATTTACAATTAGTATACGGGATATTAAAGTAAATTATTTTCTAAATTAAAAGAAGAATTAAAATATATAATTCTAAACAAAATTAAGGAAGTTGTGGCTGTAGAAAAATATGATAAAAATGTAAAAAGAATTAGTGCAGTGATAGATTTTAATGTACAAAATTATTTTCTGAAAAATATTTAATGTTTAAGAAGTTTGTTTATGCATAAATTACATTTAAAAATAACACGCGATCTTATGCAAAATGGTAAGTTGTTGATAAATTTATTATGATAACTTTTTAAAAATAATGAAAAAAATTTGGCACCAAAACATTTCACGTAAAAACGTTGTAAGATTGTGCCGTTAAAGTTTCAAATTTGTAACGAAAGTAGTTTTGCTAAAAATAATTAATACGAAGAATTTGTCGATTGAACGCTTGACATATAGAATACTATATTTATTTTACGTGGGGTACCCGCCTATGCATACCCCCACGTTCCTTCCATGAGGAAGTGATTGGGATACGCCCAATCAGCGCGCAAGTTGCACAACCGGCAGTCGTGCAATTGCTACCAGATTGCTCACTGGTAGGAGCGAGGTTGCCTATCCACCCTCTACTAGCTAAGACGCGCATAGTGACCGAGCAGTTGAAAAGACACGCTGCTCACCCGCCGGTACCTCCCCCGGTTGCGGAAGGGCGGGGCGAAATACCTCGTCCAGCAATAGGACTATTCCCCAACATGACGCTGTTATCATGTGGGACCACTGCCCGATCGAATCCAACCTCAATTGTGGCAGGACTTGGTTTTTAAGCGGTTTTGCCACCCCGATCTACCAATTTTAGGCTTGGTGGGCCCTCGACAGAGCTTCTTTTAAGTCTACACGTTATAGACTCCCGGTGCGTACCCGAAATTGGAGAAGTTGTCTTAATAGTGAGAGGCTATGTATTCGCTTCAACTATCCTTAAGTGTAATGGCTTTCAGAGCTTCTCCCAATCACTGTACCCGGCTGCAGTCCGGATCAAAGGGTGGCCGGGGTAGCTCCTAAGCGCATTTACCTGGCGGCTTGCAGTTTCCCATCTGCCCAAAGGCTGGGATAAACCTCACTTCTAGTCACCGCACTAGAGATTCAGTCAAACAGCGGGTTCCTTTGGTGACCTTAAATAACCTCGGTCAAACAGCGGGTTCCTTTGGTGACCTTACATGACCTAGGTCATGCAGCGGGTTCCTTGGTGACCATGAATGACCTCGGCCAAACAGTGGGTTCCATTGGTGACCATAAATGACCTCCACCCTAGGCGAGATTCGAATCCGCCCACACCGGTCTCATCTATCAGGGCTCCCCCTGATCGGTCAGAGTTAACGTCGAGAATTCTCACGAATTTCTCTACCACACATTTTATTCTAACAGCTTCATCCGTTGCCCGTCAGCGGGTTGGGGTAGAAGACAGCCAGTTCTAGGGGTGAACGTCGTGTGGTCTCCCGTCCACCCAATTAGCAAAGTAACAACGTTACATTGCGACAAACGAGTGGGAAACTTAAATGCTTTATACTATAGCTACATGCAGCACCAATGGCCGCTCGCAATTTACATCTCGAAAACAAAATCAGTTGTATTAAATAAAAAGATATATAATTCGGAAATTTTTTACTGCTACGTTGTAAATGAATCTGAATAAATAGTGTTTCATACAGCGTTTTGTATAGTACATATATTTGCAAAGATAACCTCAAAACTTGAGTTAACGTCACTTAGTGCAATAATTTGTTTTCGTCAGAACAACAAACGAAATATTGGTGCCAATTTAAAGCAACATTTTCACTTTTTTACTTCTGTAGAAGCGTATAATCTTATTTCTTTATATATCTTATTTATATCTATTTATATTCTTTATTTTTTAGTATTTACATAGTAATATTATTATTAATATTTCAAGTAAACTTGAATGAAATTTCTGGTTAGAAGGATTGTTTTTTCGTCAGTTTTCCAGTTCTTAAGTTTGGACTAGGCAGACAAAAGTTAATCTCTGACTTTAAAAAAACTAATAATTAATTAAAAACATATATAAATAATAACTAAACTGCTTTCACATGCATTCTATTCTAATAAAACTAGTATAGTTTGAGTCATTTTTTGAAGCAACACTATGTAATTATTTCTATTTGTCAAAATAGCAAAGCTCCATAACTTTTCGCTTCACCACAACTTCCTTAATTATGTTAAATTAATCAATTGCTAAATTGTGGGAAGTCACTGTCCCATTGTCCTCCTTGTAAAAGCCGCCGCCACTGTAAGAAATTTTTATTCTGGCATGTAAAGCTTGGCAACTATGTAATTGTATCTATCTTTCTCAGATTAATTGCTATTCGCTATTTTTCTTTGTTCACACATGAAAATTTGAACTCAAAGCTAAATTTTACTAACACGGTATATGCATTATTATAAATACACCTTCAACGGTTATTTACGATTTTAAAAGGCACGATGCCGTGTATCTTTACAAGAACCACAATCAGCCCTTTGTCTTGCGTCTGTCAAAATAGGTTAAAGTTGACAGATATTTAGCAAGTTTTAGCAATTTTGCACATAGGATCGTTGGGAAGGAATCTTAAATTTTTAGCCGTTTGAAATGGCAGACAATTTGCAGAAACGTCCTTCGAAGGGTATATTAAAAAATTCAAGTAGTTTTGATAAGCAAGATACTCGTTCAGGGTCATCCAGGTGAGATATTCTTATATTATGTGTATTTTCCTTATGTAAATTGTAATGGTCATTTTTATTATTATGGTGTATGACTAAATTACTATACATACATAGTAACAAGTGCCCATCCCACTTTTCAATTTCCTGTTAGTGTAATTGTTTAAATTAAATTGTTTTTAGAAAGAGTAAAGAAACAAAATGGGACGAAATGAATATTATAGCAACGCTACATCCTCCGGATAAAGACTATGGCCATATGAAAATTGATGAACCAAAAACCCCATATAATTACGACGATCCTGATGGCTCAAGTGTAGATGTTTTAGATGCAGCGGAACTAGCAGAGAAGTAGGAAATTAAAATATATGTTTATGTATTTACTGTAGATTAATCTTAATTGTAGGATACGCTTAGGCACAGACAAACCACCTAAGGCTTTACGGTCACATTCGGAAGATGAAGAGGAAGATGAGGACTTAACACCGGAAGCACGAGCAAAGAAAAAAGACTTTGAAAACAAACGGAAAAAGCACTACAATGAATTTTATGCCGTAAAGTTAGCTAGAAAGTTACTAGAAGAAGAAGAAGAAGAGGATGAAGAAGATGATAAAAAAAAGAAAACTGGTGCTAGTAGCAGTTCCTCGAAAAGTTCAAAACCCGATAAGAGCAAGGGATCGCCTAAACGAACAGCTAATGAATTTGAGTGTTCTCCAGAGTCAAGTCCTACGGAATAAATTCCATATTTATATATAATAGCTTTTTATTATTTCCTTTTTAAGTTAATCTTGTGCGATATTTTGATAATTTTAGCAAGACGTGATCAATTTAGTATAATTTATATAAAAAGGCAAAATACATGAAATCTTTTAAGATCTCGACATTTATGTCGTTTACATAATTGGCTGTGGCTTTATTTACAGGGATTTGGTAATGCCGTTTGCCAAGAAAGTTTTATTTCGAAAATCTGCTTTATTCTGCCTTTTGATTCTTTGACTTCAGAAAACAAGTTTAAAGAGACTGGTTATTATTTAAACAATATTTATGGGAAACTAGAGTTTTTTTTTAATTTAAATTGTATATCCTACTAGCATGTAATTCTGTGCTCATCCTTTTTTTAGACAATATTATTAAGAACGTAAAAGATTAAAATTTGTCTTGACGTCTCGACGAAGCAACTGTATTAAATACTTATCTATCTATATGTATATTTAAAAGTATTACAAATTAATAGAATATTTGATGACCATAAGAAAATATTTTTGTTGTGTATATTGTAACATAAATTTAGATTGTTGTCTACTTTTTAGGTAATGTAACAGACGATTCTTCCTATTAATGATAAAAAGAAAGTTTACAAATTGTGGTGTAATTTTATTTACATTACTGCCATGTCATGATATCTGTATGTTTTAATTTAACTTAGCGAACTCCTGTATAAAAGATTATTTATTTTATGAATTGTTATTTAAATAGTACCATAACAGCATGAATAAATAAAATTCAAAATAATCATGAATGTTTGTATATTATTGAATTTTTAATTTTATTACAGTAATGGTTACAGTAAGATCGATCCATCACATGTAACTTTTAATTTTACAGTTGATTCATAATTAGCAATGAATTTCTTCATAGTTACTAAGTTCAAAACTTTTTTATCTACAAGCAAATGCTATAAAAACAATTTTTGGTAATTTTTTTTAAAGAGAATTTTAAATGAGCGGTACTGATGAAGTAGAAAATGTATTAAAATATGCTATAGTTTTAGTCATCGAACGCATTTTCCATACCTTCACTATTAATTAGAAAGAAACAAAAGATAGTAATGCTAGTTACGCTATGAGTCGTGCGTCTAGTGACCTCAACCCCTGCTTTTATTTTCATAATATATTTTGTATTATAATAAATATACAGAGAAGGGATGCCACTTTTAAAATAATATTTTATTAAATTTATAATCGTATTGTAACTTTTCTTCTCATTACATCATTCTCATGACGTTTATTGATTAAACTCTAAATTAAAGAACATGTTAATCTTAAGAGCGAACAGTGTTGCCAATGTTTTTACATAATAACTACAGTAAAGTATGTGAAAATAATTAAAGCTTTAATTATTAAGCTAAATACTTTGTAATATCAATATATTGTTTCTTATAATAAGTGAAAGACTTCTTGGTATCATATCTTCCTAAAAGTAGACAGTTTGAATAATCACAGAAAATAAAAAAAAATATAATAATGTTGCAAGCTACGTCTATCCAAAGATGGGAGTTTTTACTACTGTATAAGAAATATGGTTAGTAGTAGCACATTTGATGTATTCAAGCACTAAAATTGTACTGTTTGAATTATTTTTTTTAAATACTAAAGTATAAAAAAAATACATATATTAAATTATAACAAATAACTATTATAAATGTATTGCAGTTTTTCATTGCAATACTTTTGACACCTTCAAAAAATAAATATTGTTTTTTTAATAGAATAGAAATATTAAATAGGTAATCCTAATATACAAACAAAATATTTAAAAATATGAATATTGAAAATTATAATAGTTATTTACTTTATAAGTCCTGGAAATGGAATTTTACAGTTGAGTAAGATGTTACGGACAAGGCGACGAAGGAGCCGAATCCGGAACATTGAAACGAGACTGTAAGAACATTTCCAGGACGTAATGCGTTTTATTTCATACTGCAATTATTGTTTAATTTAAAAAAATTATATAAAATAAATCTTCGAATTTACAGTCATACTAGACTGTAAAATCGCATTTTCTGGATTGTAATCGCTACCGTAAACATGAATAATGCGATACAGTATGAAATAAAAGCAGTTATTGGTAGTAGGACCTTAAATACTCAAAAAGTGTTGATTGAAAATCTGCGATAGAATTTCTTTCTTTTATATTGAGTGTTTTTTTAAATTTGACGTCGAAGGCGGCTATGGGTAGTTGATTGTGAACGGATCTTGAAATTTTGATCCTATTAATAAATGTCATTGTTAAAACGTCCAAATCCAACCTCTGTCCAATAATTCACAATCGACTATTCACAGCCTACGTTGACGTCAAATTTAAAAAAACACTCGATATTATTTGGAAGCTTATTAAATTCTAGTAATTCATTATGAGAAAGCATTTTAGTAGTCCTTGTGTAATTAGTTCTATTGATATAAAAATTAGTATTATTACCTGTAGGGTAAGAGTGAACTTCATTTTGATATGTGATAATTGAGATATAATAATAATAAATTGGTTAAAGTAAATGGGAGTTTTAAATTTCTTTATTTTGAAGATGAGACCCATTGCTAAATATAAAATGCGATCCTTTACAGACAACCAATTCAGGGTATTTAGCATTAGGTTAATTGGAGTATACTTGTTACATTTCAGTAACAGATTTTTGTAAGACTACTCGATCTTCTTTATGATTTTACAAGATATTGTAGAACATTTGTAGGGACTCTAGGTAATATATATACAGGGTATCTGAAGCCACACAGAATATACGGAAATTAAATTGGGAAAAAAGTTTGATGTAAATGTTATTCTCAAAAACACCAATTCTCACCGCTTCAACAAATTATTTTATAAATGGCAATTATCTTTTCATATAGTAGTACCTAGAGTTTCTAAATGAAAACTTCAACTGTGTTATTTTAGAGTTAGGACACGGATGTCAAAATCTATCTCTTTCTAGGCCACAACTAAGCTGTTTGAAACAGAGATACTTTTTTTCTCTCTTTTTTTACTTTAGTGACAACATTCAGGTATAAATTTTAAGTTATGCTGCCATGTTTATTTTTATGCATGTAAAATTTTTTAATCTGCACATTATCATTTATTTATTGTTTGTAGAGAATTTTTAAAATTACTATAGTACATATATCAATTTTACGGCAGTTTTTAATAAAGTATTAATTGTACCGAATTTTAGATTTATATAATTGTCATACTGACAGTTTAATTTATTTTCATGATTACCAACCTTCTAATAAATAGTATCAAAATATGAAATAATAACACACAGCTCAGTTCATATTTAGGAACCCTACTTTCTACGAGGTGTAGCGATAAGCTAATGAAACTAGTACTTGCAAATCGTGTCTTAAAATATAAACGCTTCATACTCACGTATGTATCAGGGACTGCAACACTGCAACCCTTTACAAATATAGATTTCTGTTCCAGTTCCGGTTTTTTGAAATTCAAAATAAGGGTTTCGGTTCCGGTTCCAATTTTAATTTTCTAAACATTAAGGTTCCAGTTCCAGGATTTTTTTAGGTTCCATAAGGGTTCCGGAAGCAAAAGTAATTACGTCACATTTTATGTTGGTATATAGCCCAAATATGTCCAAACAAATAGGACCTAGATAACTGACAGTCGATGCATGTTAGGTTAAAGTACTGTTTATAACATCGGTGATAATAGTTATTTACGTGACAAGCTTTGTAATCTAATCTTAACGGGTGAGCTGGAAAGTTTGTGAGGAGAGCGACGAAGGAACGAGCCTCCATAATCCAGTGGGCCCAGTAAAGATAAATTGCAAAGCGTGTCGCGTACAGAGTTTTATTTCCACCTTCACCAGCGTTTTTTATAAATTGTATATGTTTTATAAAAAGACACTTTGTAATCAAAGGCGATAGCACAATTTATAGCTAAGCGTTGTCATGGTTATGGTTAAGCAACAAAGTAGGTTCCATAGTTTTTGTTGAAGAGCATTGTACAATTTTACAGGTCTCTTTTAGGAGCCCGTAAAGTTTTACAGGGCTGTAGTTGTAACTACTCATTTACTTAGTTACCATAAATGCCTGTAAAGTGTCATTTACATAGAAAGTATTTCAACAAAGTATTTGGTATTTCAACTATTTTTACTGTTAAAGCTCTATTGCTACAGTTACAATGATTTACAATGGATACTATAGAAACTAAGCTCTTGGAGCAAACAGATGTGGAATACCGAATTGTAGATTTTTTCAAGATGAAATTTGTTTGGAGATATTCAGGGCTACCAGTATAAAATGTGACGTAACCTTAGAATATAAAACTGTAGGAAGGGACATAATCATCTACCACATACGACCGGAATGGGGTTTCAATATGGCGGAGTAAGTGTTTCCGGTTTTGTAATGAGATATTTCCATTGGCCATTCTCACTGTCACGAAATGCGCACATAAACTACATAAACTCAGTTTTTAAAACATAGTATTTTGAAATTTATCTTAGAATATGAGTTTTATATTTAATATTTTAAACAAACGAATACTTACTTACGAAATGTAATTCCCTTCTTTGTATTTGACGAAGTTTGAGAGAAAAGCAGATTTAGGTGGTGTCTAATGTCGGACAGTTTGACGTCATATCCGTCGCTTTTAAAGCTCATTGCGCCGGGTAGTTACGCTCCTTCCTACGATTTTATATTCTAAGGACGTAACACTTTTCTAGTCAACTCACAGACTATTGGTCAATTAGTAGTAGAAGTGCAGTAGAAGTGGACCTAGTATCAACATCAACTCAGTAAAAAATGTATAGCCCCTTTATTTCAAATAGTAGCGACATTGTGGAGCAAACCTGACAAACCTGACGATTTTAATAAAGAAAAAATTACTACATACATGGTGTAGGGGAAACTTAATAAAAAGTTGTTAAAAAATTACAATTACCGAGGTATATATCATATAAATACGGTCGTTTTTATAGTGCATGAATGTCCATTATAAAATTAATGCTAAATTGTTAATATTTTTGTGCATGATGATGATTAAACCTAAGATTTATTGTAAGACGAAATGTCAAATATGGTAACATTCAATGTCGCCAACATCGTTCTGGTGCTTTTGCTCCAGCGGTAAAATCAATCGTTGTCGCTACTATTTGAAAATAAAGGGGCTATAAAGAAATGGTTATGATAGCGCTGTTGGGAGAATGTCTAAAAAATGTTGAACTATTTTTTTATTTACCAATAGAACCGAAAAATATCGGTTCCTTTGAAAATTTATAACGGTTCGGGTTCTCATCTTAACATTAAAGGTAAGTACTCACAGCAGCGGATCCGCAGGCGGATGTCACACGATTGGTCGGTTTGAGTCGATTTGACTCAAATCGACCAATTGTATGACATCCGCCTGCGGATCCGCTGCTGTGAGTACTTACCTTAACACGGATTTTAGTAATGGTTCCGATTCTGGTTTTGGTTCCATAAAAGTAATCGGTTCCAGTTCCGATTCCGGTTCTTTTGTGATCCTGTTCCAGTCCCTGGTATGCATACGTGATCCACGTCATCATACTACGTGGATCACTACACATCATACAGTGTTGGTAAAAATTGTCTTTGGGTTTCAATTTTCATGTATGAGCGAAGGAAAAATAGCGAATATCAATTCATTTGAGTAAGATAGATATCGCCCATACCTCTCAAACCTTAGATATCAATATGACAAACAACACAGCAATTAGTTTTTAAACTTACTTAGCAAAAACGTTACTATAAAATGCTCCAGAGTCAGTGGTATACTCTGGATCAGAATACCGAATGCATCCAATATTGTAGAAAAAAGTTAATCCACCATTTTTGCAGAAGCCTGTATCGAGCAACAAACGATCGGTTGACAAATCAACTATTGATTTGCGTCTAGCAACCACTACAGTCACAGAGTACGAAATAATTGATAAGATTTTTATTTTGCAGTGAAAATTAAATAGATATTTGGCTGGTTTCGCAAAACCAGTCATTAAATTCGAAATTCAGAAATTTCATCGGCTGAGATTTAAGAGACCTGAGATTTTATCCAATTATATTTCTAGATTTAAAATTAAATTAATCAGAATGTAATTAAGCTTTGTAAAACCGGCCATATTAGTGAATAAACTTTAAGATTGCATGAGTATATCTGTCGTGACCCTTGGTTTAGATTTATACTCATGAATTTATCTTCAATATTTTCTTCCTATAATATTTATTCGATAGCTTCTTCGTACATTTTGTACAGATAAAAATATGATTTTACACATTTTTACTGCAGGTTGATTTTTGATTAGCTTATCAAAAATTAAAAATGTCAAATCACTTTTGCACACTGATTCGTTAGTCGATTCTAGTGCACACATACATGCCGTTATTTATCATCGCCAGTGTCTATTAACCATCCAACAGGGTAGGGTTCTTAGTTAAAAGGATATTCAAATAACATACGTTGATAAATGTTTTCCTTTGCTGATAAATTATTCTATAGTGAAAGAGACGTTTTCAGTTACCGTTTATTAATTGATACGCATGCAATATTAAATTTTATACAAAATAATTAAAATTACAATTATAATTACACATCAAACCTTGCACCTCTAGATACAAGATATTCTGCAATATCTAAGTGGCATCCCCACGATGCCCAAAGGAGGGCGTTTCCATCACTATGGTCACTTATTTCGATATCTGCGCCGTTTGATAGAAGCACGTCTACTGCATGCATATGACCCATTTCCGCGGCATATATTAAAGGCGTTTTACCTTCTTTGTCTTGTACTTCTATCTCTGCATCTGTAGCTAATAAGGCCTTTATTATTTCTACAAACCCGTTTTGAGATGCCAGATGAAGGGGAGCAAGCCAGCTTTCAGTTTCTTTGTTTTCTGTGTTTGCTCCTCTAGATAAAAGTAAATTAACTACAGCTAAATGATTATTTACCACGGCATATGATAAAGTTGACTGACCCTCGTTATCTATTACATTAATATTACAGCCCCATATAAGTAAACCTTCTACTATTTCTAAATGACCATTCTCTGCTGCCCAGAGAAGGGCATTTTTTCCTTCGTAGTCTTTGACTTCTGGATCAACTTTTTCTATTAGCAGTAGATTCACTAAATCGGTATGACCTTGTCGTGCTGACAATATTAAAGGAGAGCTTCCATATTCATCTGTCACATCTACGTCTGAGCCATTAGATATTAATAAGTATAATATTTCTTGATGACCACTTTCAGCAGCCCAAAGAAGAGGGGTTTTTCCATCTCTATCTTTGGCTTCTAAAGTTGCACCTTTAGATATCAATAATTCCGCCGTTGTAAGATATCCATGTTCTGCAGCATATATTAAACAGGTTTTTTCATCTTCGTCTGCAACATTTACTTCTGAACCTTTGGATATCAACAAGCTTACAATTTCATAGTGTCCATACCATGCCGCCCATAGCAATGCATTTGCATCGTAATCATCTTTAGTTTCAACTTCAACCCCTACAGAAAGAAGTAAATCCACTAGGCGCAAATAATCTTGTATAGCAGCGTATATTAAAGGAGTTTTTCCGCCTATATCCGTTACTTCTTTATTGGAACCCCTTTTTATTAATAATTCAACCACTTCCATATAATCATCCCAAACTGCTAATAATAGTGCATTACAGCCATCTTTGTCTTTTGCTTCAGTGTCGGCTCCGTTATCTAACAACAAAGATACCATATTTTGATTATCATATCTTGCTGCATGTATTAAAGGGGTCCGTTCATTAATGTCTCTAGCTTCAATATTGGCACCATGAGATAATAACAATTCTGCCACGTCTATGAATCCACTCTTTGCAGCCATCATAAGAGCAGTTGAATTTTTAGCATTTCTTCCATCTACGTCAGCACTCTTTGATAATAATAATGTTACAATATCAACATTACTATTCCAAGCAGCGTATATTAAAGGTGTTTCATTGTGTCTATCCCTCGCCTCTATATTGGCACCATGAGATAGAAGTAACTTTGCAATTTCGTAATGACCGTTTTGTGAAGCCCAATGTAAAGCTGTTAAACCTTTTTTATCAATCTTTTCAGTATTGTCGCCCTTCTCTAAAAGACGGTTTGCCAACTCCAAATTTCCATTTTGAGCAGCGTAAATTAATGTATTGTCTTTGGAGTTTGAATATGACATTGAGTTTTTCGCTACTATAGCGAGCAAAAGAATCGTGATTAACATTTTTTAAATTCTCTGAAAATTTTAAAATATAATTAAAATTGTTACATATGGAAAGGAAACAAAGCTCATACCTAGAACTAAAAACTTTAGTTTTAAGAAATTAACTTTCTGCACTTGATGTTAACATATCAATATAAATTGATCAGAATTATTAGTGTTGTCTGCAACATTTAATTATTTGCGATGAATTGTATATTTCACTTAAAAGATGGATGAATTAAATTAACTTCAAGTCGGTGTTTACTTCTGATAATCATGGTTGTAAAATTTTTATGTTTTGATAAGCAGAAAATTATCTAAGACTTTAAGTCATAACTATTTTCATTATATTGGATCTTTACATTATATGTACATTTACGTAGTATTATCAAAATATGCTAAGATAGATAAGGTCTGGAGAAATACAGTAGAAGGGTACAGGGTGTGCAAGAAATTTTGCACAGTGACAATAACTTTTTAAATGTTGATGTTATTATAAAGAAATCTATTAAGAAAGTTGTTTGGTAAGTTATATTTTATGGCAACATGAATATCGATTTTTTGCTAATCATTTTCTTGTAGTGATTGTAATCATGATTTTATTCAAGATTTTTTCATGAAGTTATATTTTTATAATGAAATGAAATTGAAATAAATAATATATTGTACAACTAGCTATGAAAGTCATACTTTTCTTCACGAATTTGTCGTATTGATAAACGAGGGCGAAGCAAATGAGTGAAAAAAGAGACTTTCATAGCGTGTTGTCAACGGCATTTTTTTGCATCTCGTAAGTAAGCGAAATTTGTCCTAAAATTTATGCATTTATGCAAAATTTTAGAAAATCAGAAAAACAAAACTTTGACTATTCTCTTGACAAGAGATTGAAGTGTTTTGAAGTGAGATTGTTTTTTTTGCAAACACAATTTAAAAATAATGAAAAAAAGTGCTACTTTTATTAGGATTTTTCGTTAAAAAAAGTCAACTTTCATAATCAATATTCAAAAAAATGAGTTACTGTATATATTACTATACTCAGGTATAGTGATAAAATGCTTAGACCACTGACTGTAATGTTATTCAAAATAGAAAGTAAAAATACTAAAAGTAATAAATTAGTAATTAATGTACATAATTATTCGATGCTTGAATAAATGCGTTTGACGTTCTAGATTGCCGATCATACAATGATTAAACGCGTCAAAGAATGACCCGAGCAGAAATTTGATGAGGCTAGAATCAGGTACGTATCCGGCCTGCCCTAGTTTAAACAAGGCCCCGATCAGGCCAATCCGGTCCAGATTAGAAATGTAATGCCTTGGCAGATCCAAAACCGATCAGACTTTCAAAACCGGCCCTCCCAGAGCTATCATATGTGGCTCGGATCGGGTTATTGTATCCGGTCCGTATAGGATCTTTCGATTCGGCCATGGCATGCGCCTGATCAGGGTCAAAATTCGATACCCTGCTTTAGATCTGATATAACTTATTTTATAATTTTACGAAATTGTTTTGCTTTATAGTAAAATTATTATTAAGGGAAAAGTACCCACAGCAGCGGATCCGCAGGCGGATGTCATACAATTGGTCGATTTGAGTCAAATCGACCAATTGTTAAGTACTTACCTTAACACGGATTTTAGTAATGGTTCCGATTCTGGTTTTGGTTCCATAAAAGTAATTATAAATATAAGGTTTAGGTACTTAAGAATAAGTAAAGAAAGTCCTTCTTCTTACTTGTTATGTATTTCTGATTGTATCAATTGCTAGTCGGCAGTTTAAGTGTACCGTCCATTTGAACTTATGTAAAAGTAGAAGCCACTGTACGGCATTAGATAGTGTAATTGATTATGATGTAGGTGATAACGCATTCGATGTAACGTTTTAACAGTTGCTTTGCATAAGATTGTACTTGACTCCACGTTTTTCTGCATGGTAACGTTTAACTAATGCATGGTAATCACGTTTACTCTCAAGATAATTTTAAGTTACAGAGTATGGCAGAGCCTCAACAACTTCAGTATGTCATACTACATTCATGTTTCATACATATTGTGACATAACCTCTAATAAGCAATTTTGACATCACTTTCATACAATTTGACAAATATTACCAGTGAGTTATTTATTATTAGTTGGGTTGGTACTCCATAAATCTTTAGTAAACCGGTAGACCAAGTTAGTTTTAGGTTATGTAAACTGTCGCAAAAACCAGTGGTGTAGTTAAATTAGACTAATAGTTGAACTAAATTAAACCTAATATTGAAATAAATAAAGATTATTAAAAGTTTCACAGTTTTATTAAAATATACCTGACAATATTGTTTCGACAGCTATGCTGTCATTATCAAAGGTAATATAATTATAAACAAACACGTCGCTAAGGTAGATACAAAATAGGTAACTAGATAAAATAATAATAATAATAATAAAAATCATAATTAAACATCTAATACTTCCAGTAACGGAGAATTACTGAGCTCAAGTTGTTCATTCATTAAAGGTACCCTGAGTTTGTGTTTGTATATCTCAAAGGCTTCTAAAATGTCTAATTTGCGTTTGTTATTACAAAAATGTAGGAATTTAATATTATTTTGAGGAGTCATTGTGTGATTTTGTTCTAAAAGGTGTTTGCCGTAATTCGATTTTTCTGGATGTTTATTTTTGTAATGACGTACGTGTTCTTTATATCTTATGTCAAAATTTCGAAGTGTTTGTCCAATATATACCGAACTACAAAAAGAACAATTTAAACGGTAAATTCCCGATTTCATGATATCATGTGTTCTGTCTTTAGCATTAAATAAAAATGAAAAAGTGTTAGTGTTGGTTTTAAATGTTATTTTATAATTGTTGGTTTTTCTTAGTATATGTGCAATTTTTTCTGATATTTTGCCAAAATATGGTATAGATATGTAATTTGTGTCTTCTGTTTGATTGTCAATGGGATATATTCTTTTGATAGCTAACCTATAATCTTTTTGTTTAATTAAAGTGTCAATCATGTTCGGATTATAATGATTTGCATGTGCTAGTTGTTTAATGGTTGATATCTCTTTGCTAAAATCTGATTTTGTTAGTGGAATAGTTAAAGCTCTGTGTACTAATGATCTGTATGCTGCTATTTTATGTGTATTGTGGTGACAAGATTCATTTGGTATTGTTATGTCTGTTTGTGTTGGTTTTCTGTATATGGAAAATTCAAAAAGATTGTCTGCGTTAATCTTGATATTTAAGTCTAGAAAGTTTATAGCCCTGTTTTGTTCTGTTTCTAGTGTAAATTTTATATTAGGATGGATATTGTTTATAAGAATTAAAAATTCATTGATAACCTCAAAAGAACTGTCAAAACAAGCTAAAATGTCATCAACATAACGAAACCAGAAGATAATGTGTTTAGAGAGGTTTAATTCAAATATTCTATATAACTATAATATAATATAATATAACTATACCACTGATTTTTATGACAGCTGGCATAACCTAAAACTAACTTTGTCATTTGGTCGAACAGATTTACTAACAATCTACGTAGTAGCAACTCAACAATAAATAAATTACAGACAATAACGATCACACGTTATTTTCTTGAACATTGGTAAAGGTTATTTAGGAAGGGCTATATGCTATAAAAGCAACAAAGGATATAACGATTGAATCGTAATTTATATTTAATACATTTCCTTACATTTTGTAAATCTATTTACATATGGTATGTCAGTAACACAATCCATAAATTAGTGAAACAAAACTACACATTTAAGAAGCTGCATAAATGGACTAAGAGGAGAGAGAATCGAGAATAAGGTTTTGTTTTCAACAATGAAACAAATATTCATTAGTAACGAACCAAGAATTCCACTCTATTATAATCGATGAAACTTTGAACGTTATAAATGTGAATCCGTTTAAATAAGAATTGGATTTCCAAAACTGTGGGAAGATCTTCGTCATTTAACACTGGGGCGTTATCAACTTCCCCTGTTACCAGGAAGTACAATATACAGTACATGTCTAACGATCCAGAATATGGTATTTTCACATCGAACAAGAAAGTATTTTTGCTTACGAACATCAGTTTACAAGGGGCTTCATCACACAAACGATGGATTAAGTATCTTGCTATAGCAGACGTACTATACGAAATTGCTGGAGCCATAAGGGGTTTAATCCATGATTACGGGACTTGAGGAAAAGTATGGAAAACGGTTCATAATTGTACTATTGTACAATATGACAAAATTATATTTATTCTTACTCTCCTTCTTTGTTTTCTCTTCCCTTGTTTGTTTTTCGTTGTCTTGTAATGATGGATAGATACATTTTGCTTCAAGTAATTAGCGTAGCATTTGACTTCGGCTGCAACAAAATCATTTTCAGAGATACGCTTTTCAATAAACATTGCCAGTTTATTCTTCTATAGCCTCTGCTGTTTTTCTATTGCGTTTTGTCTGAAATCGATTGTTGTAACATTCCCGATTCTCTTACAAAGGTTTTTGGGCGTCTTTCTTTCTTTCTTTCTGCTCGCCTGCTTTTGAGCAAAAGAAATAACACCCGTTGAAATTGAAAGATGGCCCGCTCGATCGGTTTGTGCTTTACGGAGGGGAGCAGCGTTCTCGATCTTATTAAGTTTCCATTTAGAAGCATTAATGCTGATCTAATCTAGTCAACACTCCAATCTAATTAATTGACGGTGCACTTCAGTTTCAATTGAAGCTACACTGAGAAACTAGTCGACTTTCCTATTGTTTTTTTCAACGCTGGTTTTAATCAACTTGGGTAGTCTACGCTCAACGGTCACACTAACTCGCGTTTGAAGCGTTTTATAACTTAAACAAAGATCCTTCCGTTTTAAACACAATTAGATTGAGTAGTACTGCAAAGACACTTCCTTTATAAACTGAGAACTATCCCAGATACTAGGTTGAGCTAAAAGTAAACAAAACCAGTTGAGAATGCGCAGAGCTAGCATTGCCATGACGAACAAAAACAACTGTATACTTAATAAACTAATTTATTTTTGAAAACTGACCTAACACATTAGTTGTCATAAAAACTAAAATTCTAAGTCCTAAAATTTTTCGAATTTCTTTTGTTGCTAAAAATGTTAATTTTTTCGTAAATGTTTAAAAAATACAAAATTTTTCATTTTTCAAAAATTTACCGAAATTTTCGGTGGTCATTTGACCACTTTCCCGAAGATACAAAAAAATGTTTCAACCAAAAAAGTTTCTTAGAATTTGATGTACTATAAGATTCCAAAAAGAAAAATTCAAAACAGTCAACAGGGAAAAAGGCGACAGACCGACAGGCAGACAGACAGACTTCACGAATTCAGAGACGAACTTTTTGTTCGTCGAAAATACGGGGGACTCAACTGAGGAGACGAATCGGCAATGGGCGTTCCAAACATTTGCGTACCCAATGGCCTGTATTTTAAAAAATTTTCGTTAGAGGGCGCTTCGGTCCTTGACAACGCTCAGATCACGCTGGCCATTGTTGACAGTTCGCTGGAGTGCCATATGGGTCGCAATGTTTCATAAAAATTAGCCAGATTTGCGATAAAATTTGCGATAAATCGCATAATCTGTCAACACTGTCAGCGTTGTCCAGAATCGTAGCGCCATCTAGAAGTAACGTTCAAACTTGAATTAACGTTCAAGGTCGGGGACGCTTTATTTGACTCGTTTCGTCTCCTCAGGTCGAAAAGAAGTACTTATTTTTCAAAATATAGTCCATCGGATTCTTAATTTTGTGCCATACTTCTGCTAATTTACGAATTTGGTCGTAGTACTACCATCTATTTCTTTGGTGGCGAAGAAGTTGTGGCATTGTTCAGCAACTTCTGACAACCCAATATGTAGTTCTAGATACAGGGCTTTGACAATCAGAACAAGATGAGCAGGTTCATCCGTCCATTACTGCATGCCGAAATAGAAGAGGGGAAGCGCAACTGCATACTACAAAGTCATCTCTACAATCATATTATCTATGTCTACAATACAGACATGACTAATTAGAAGTTGTAACAGGCACCTGGAGAGATACATTACTTGAAATATAACTTACATTAAGTTTTATTTGTATTCCTCAAACAGCAATCGATTAGAGAAGAGCTCTCTAGTTCATCGATTAGAAGTTGCACAAAATATAAGCGAAGTATTTCTTTATAAACCAATTTAACTTGAGAATTACGACAACCGCAATTTTGCTGACAGAAGTAGTAAAACTTTGTTTTTTCTATTTCATAGTGCACCTCCATGCACACCTCTACATCAGACGCAATATCATGAATCTGACTGTCTCCCTGAAAGAGATATTTCCATACTTCAAACTACTGTAATATTTCTAAACTACCTTCATATTAATCACACATTATTAATCGACATATGATATGTGTCGTCAGTTCTATAACATCAGTCATAACTGCAATTTCTTAGTGTCTGGACAGATATTGCGTGTTTTGAGAGAAGCCACCAAAAGATATAAACGTGACTATACTCAATTTATCCATTACTGGTAGTTTCCTACATATAAAACTTTTCATTATTTACAAGGGTAGTGTCTAGTACAAGGCACAGTGGTTAACTAATCATTATATTACATACCTAGTTACTTATTTGAGGTACGAATTAATGCACCAGTATGTATCAAATTCTTTCCGACTACAGTAGGTATTGCGGTACTTGGGCGTTGCCCCTCCACTTTTTTCCTGGTCACGCCCCTTCCCCCTCCAGGCTCCTCCCCTCGTCTGTGATTGGTTACCCCCACTCCTGTAGCTCCTCCCCCTTCTCTGTGATTGGTTACCCCCACTCCTGTAGCTCCTCCCCTTGCTTCTGATTGGCTGACAGCGGCCATTTTGGAACTCGTCGCCATTTTGGCCACGCCCGCCGCCGCCATTAAGGGAATCTGTATTACCGACAATCTGTGTGCTGCCAATAGAGGGCGTAATGTTACAATTAGTGTGTGTGTATTGCTAAGAGAGGGCGTTATGAAGGGATCTGTATTACCGGCAAACTGAGTGCTACCAATAGAGGGCGTAATGCTACAATTAGTGTGTATTGCTAAGAGAGAGAGGGCTTCATGAAGAAATCTTTATTATCGATGGGATGTGTACTACTACTACTACTAGGGGTCGTGTCATGAAGAAGAAGAAGAAATCTGTATTACTACTACTACAGAGAGGCAACCATTTTATATCACAGCATCTTGCGTGCGCGCGCTAAATTTGAATCTATTTTAAAATTTGACATTTTTGCATATGTCATTTTTGCATACGTCATTTTTACATCTGTCATTTTACTTCTGTCATTTATACGTATGTTATTGTTGCAGCTGTCGTTTATGCGTCTGTCAATTTTAATCTGTCATTTTTGCATCTGTCATTTAAATCTGTCATTTTAATTCTGTCATTCTTAAAGCAACCATCTTACCAGATTTGATTTTTAGCGCTAACTCTGGAATTGGATCCTTTCTTTCACTAAGTTGCTTTCTCTCTCTCTCTCTCTCTCTCTCTCTCTCTCTCTCTCATAGTATGACTACTTACCGGCTCTGCTTTGTAGCTTAGGATGTTCGCCGTCGGAAATCTTCGGCTTTATTCGTGTACTCTCTCTCGCTGATGACGACGATCTACCTTTTTATATAGTCAGCCCCCCTTCACCCTTAGTCGTGCTAGTAAATGAAACAACAACAATGTTTATACATATTATTTATTTTGATATTTAATGGACAATTGTAACATATTATTTGACAAATTATTCATTACGCAGTATGAGTTGAGATCATCGCGTAACACTTGCAAATTGTTCAAATATTTTTGCAACCTATTTCTAAGATAGTTTATTTTCGCCATGGTGTCCTTAATACGACGGTGCAAACGTTGTTGTCGTTGACGTCTCCGACTGCTGCTGCTGCTGATATGATTGCAGTCGTGTACGTACGGCATCGATAAACTTTTGCGGATAATGTTTTATTATTTCTAATAAAATGAACGAGTTCAAGCCACCACCAGTTGTTGCTGCTGCTGCTGTGTTGTCTATTAAACTGGTAGCTGAGTAGTATCCGCATAACAGCTCGGTCGTGAATAAGATGGAGTCTGTCGACGGAAGCGTTTTAAAGGCATCTTCAGAACGTCTCAGTTGACCTTCTGCTACGTTCTCTATGTTTGCGTGGTAGAAACGCGAAAAGTCCAGGTGGCGTAACGTTCGAGCATGATGATTGATCAACGGTGCTAAATGCAGTATAGACTGAAACTCGTAATCTTTTAAGGTTATAGTCCGCTGTTTATCATGAATCGCCACCCTGTTGCCGAAAAACTCGTTGTGAATAATCTCGATGTATAAATTGTCACATAGATGGAATTTCAAATGTTTATCGCAATGTAGTACACTGTTGTCCTTGTTGCAACAGCAGCAACCATAAAAGAAATTTTTAAACATTGCCTCGACTCGTATATCATACAGCTCGAACCAGTCCCGTTCCGACAACACCGCTTCACCATACTCACATATGCTATTCACGCATTCGAGCTTCACTACCACGGCAAATTCTCCCTGGTCGTCGTCGGGCGGAATAAGTCCTACTTGAATGTTGTGTATATGATCGTAGTTTTCTTTTTCCCCGGGAGGTCTCGTAACATACAACGGATACTGGACAGCCCCGAGCAGTTGAACACGTACTTCACGTTTAGCTGCTGCTGCTGCTGCTGCTACTGGTGTATCTATGATGGTAAAGCTTGCTGATGCTGCTATAGCGTCATCAGCGTAGTATAGAGACTGCTGCTGCTGCTGCGACAGGAACACAAAAGTCTTAAACATCTTACCTGTTTCTTCTTCTTCATTGTTCCACGCTTGACCGTCGTTGTCGGTACTTGCTGTTGATGATGATGCATGATCTGCAACATCCGAACCTTCTTCATCTAAACAAGCAGCAACAAAATAGACACAAATTAGCATACAAACTTGAAGTTTTATAAACAACAATAACTTACCTATTTCCAGAGGTTCGCTCTCACAGTTATCATAACAATAATAATTAGGACTACTAGCCATCATCGTAATTGCTGCTGCTGCTGCGGTTGCACACGTACTGTCTACTGCTACACGCTAACAATGGTCGGCTTTATATAGTCACCTATACTTACCTAGATCCAGCGCATGCTCAGTAACATGCATACGGTAAACAAGCAGTCATCGCTGGCAGACAAGTTTCATCCTGTTTAATGACACGTCATCATCACAGGCAGGTGTTCGTAGGTAATTATCTCATTCTCTCTCTCTCTCTCTCTCAGTTATAGCTATCACTTTTCATGCCATGGTACAGATGGGGAGAATAGTAATAATACACACATATAAAACATTAATCTTTTTATTCTATGACAAGATTTCTAAAAATTTTTATTAAACATCAACAAAACAATAATTAAATAACTAAACAACTATCTCGGATAACCATGATAGAACATCTTTTATTCTACGACAATGTTTCTCAAAAAAAAAATTATTAAACAACTAAACAATAATCAAAATAACTAAACAATTATTAGGGTTGAAATCTGTTCGGATAACCATGAAGACATACTCATTTTTCATGAAACGTCCTATTGAATGCTTTGTACGCTTTGTTATACCAAATATTCTTTTCAACAATGTCTTGATCTACTACTACTACATAATTGAAAAGAACAAAATCGTGTTTATCAGATCTATTTCATGAGTATGTTCCCCAGAGTATCCTCTTGTGATTTACATTCAATCACTCCCTCAAGTTTCACCATCTTTTTAATAATTAATTACTGTACATAAAGTATAACTCTCGTCAGCTTCACTTATTATTATTATAACTACACTATACTGACAAAAGTTACAACAGCTAATTACCTAATTATTACATTCTTAAATAATTTAACCCCGGTTTTCGACGAGACGATGAAGGATATTAGAAAACAATCAATAGTCAAACTAATAAACAAACGGGAAGGGTGTTACGGTGTTGAAGAGCTCATCTCAAGATCAAATTTCAGATCTAGCAATATTTTTACCGAAGATCTAGTAGTTATCGAGTTAAACAAAACGGAGTTTGTGTCAGACGGGTCTAAAAACTACGCCTATAAGGTATATTCACCTACCACCGGACAGATACACGTGGTCGTCGACGTCAAAGGGATCGTCCTAAATCATACCGAGGTCAGAGTTCCTATTCCTGTTCATTAGTCAAGATGGAACAAAAATTGTCTGATATATGTGGTCTGAGCATTCGACGCACCAATTTCACGCGTCATATGAAGACACACCAAGGAAACAGAGTTCAGTGTACTAAATGTCCCCCAAGTCGTTTTCACGTGTTGACTACTATGAAAACCATTTCAAATCAAGTCATGAAGGATATAAAATCCCATGCACTAAATGAACTAAGTCTTTTACACGCCCTGACAACCACGAGAGCCTTATTAGTTGCTGGTAGAGGTACAGCGCGACGAAAGGAAAAGCCTAGCTAGACCGTATTAAATGGGGAGGATAGACAATCTGCTTTCTCAAGCCGTATACGAACATGGTTAGCGAGCAATCTTAAGCATAAGTATCCAAGGGAATTCCTAAAGGACTGTTCAGGTCTTTTCTGTCGTCTCATAAAAATGTTCAAACTGATGCTGAATTCCTTCTGGGGTAAGTACACTAACTAGTAGTAGATGAAGACATTGTTGAAAAGAATACCCGAATTCAAACAACAGGTAGAGAAACATCCCTTGCTACTGAACACACACACACCACTCATCCCGAGAGCGACTCATCAGCTGCTACCACCTGTGTAAGATATGGTTTGCGAGAACAGATCTTGCATGGAAAATGTATAGATGGTTTTCTTACACACCTGTTAGAGATGCGTAAAAAATTCAAAAAAAAAGTTGTAGCAGTTGCTCATAACGGGCAGGCTTTCGACACACAGTTTTGGATATATCAAAATTGAAACTATATGACTTTCATTACTCTTTATGCAAAAAGATGTTCCAGTTATTCTATAGATTAAATGTTAAAAATTCGAAGATCTAGTGGCTATCGAGTTGATAAAACGGAAGTTTACTTCAACAAGCCCATATATGTAGGCATGTGTATATTGGATATATCAAAATTGAAACTATATGACTTTCATTACTCATACATGAGAAGACGTTTCGGCGGCGACAAGGCACGAATTTGTTATAGTGATACAGATTCCCTAGTATACGTTGTAGAAACGCCTAATCTGCATGAAGTAATTAAACAAGACGCTCATGAACATTTCGACACCAGTGAACACGATGTATACCGCATACGTAAGCAACACACGAATCCAATAGGAGAGTTCCCGAACGGCTTTCGGATCATGTTATAAGATGTCAGTGTTCTAGCTTTAGTTTTATATTACTTAATTTTTATACGTTGTTTTATTATTTGTATTTTTATAGAACCCTGGCGTAGAAGTAAATCACGCGCGGGAAATAAATGACGAGGGGATTACGGTTAAAGCTGTCACGGCCCTATAACATGGCAGTCTCTTTTATATTTTATGATCTTGAGTCAGAACATTGACTTGAAACATAAATCAAAACTTACGGAGTTTGTGTCAGGCGGGCCTAAAACTACGCCTATAAGGTATATTCACCAACCAACCATCGGACAGATACACGTGGTCGTCGACGTCAAAGGGATCGTCCTAAATCATACCGAGGTCAGAGTCTTAAGGGTATTCAATTTCCAATGACAATCAAACAGATCCCTAGATTTGAAAAACAGAATAATATATCCATTAATGTTTATTCTCTGAAGAAGAAGAAAAACCAAGATTATGTAACATTACCTTCGTATCTTACTAAAAACAAAGTAGAACGGCATGTGAATTTACTTCTCGTTCAAGATAAGTACTTTGATGATGATGAGGATACAGAAAACTACACTACAACAATTCGTTATCACCTAGTTTGGATAAAGAATCTATGCCGACTGTTGTCCTCTCAACTTAGTAAAAGAGATGGTAGAAAATATTTCAGTGATCGCTGCTAGCATTACTTCAGATCACAAGAAAAGCTAAATATACATATTGAAGACTGTCATCAGCTCAACGATTGTGCTATCAAAATGCCCAAAGTAGGCGAGAACATGTTGAAGTTTAAGAATTTTAAAACAAAGAGAAGGCTCCTTTCATTGTATACACCCATTTGGAGAGTATCCTGAAACCCTGTAATACCAAAAATCAGTGTATATAATTTATAATGCACGTGTATGTACATGTAACTGTACTATATAAACAGATCTTACGAGGAAAATGTATAGACGGTTTTCTTACACACCTGGTGGAGATACGTAAAAAAAAAATTCAAAAGGTTGTAGCTATAGCGCATAATGGGCAAGCGTATGATCACCAATGTATTCTCAATCATTTGATGACAAAGACCTCACGGAAGCCTGAGTTAATAATGCTGGGGTAGTAAGGTTTTAATGTTAGAAGTTGGCGGTAACCTAAGATTCATCGATTCTCTGAACTTTTTCCGATGCCTCTGGCTGCTCTTACAAAAGCGTTTGGATTACCAGCGCCAAAAGGGTATTTTCCTCACCTATTTAACACGAAACCAAACGCTAACTATGTAGGTCCTCTGTCTGATATTAAACACTATGGTTCAGACAAAGCGAAATGGAAATTCAGCAAGTTCTTGAGAATAAAAGAACAGTTAAGAAGGCGAAGGGTTATCAAGAAACATATAGTCAAAATCATATCACATTCGATGACTATGTTAACTGTCTAAACGAAGGCAAGGAAACATCTGTGCAGCAAAAAACTATTCAGATCTGATAAATATCGAGTTTCAACCATCTCTCAGACGAAAATCACGCTAAGCCCTCATGACGATAAGCGCTATATCATCCCTAGGTTCGTATGACACTCTACCGTAGGGTACTATCACATACCTGCCAATAGTTGTACAAAATAATCCTTAAGTTTAGATATAAGTTAATGTTAAGTTTTTCATATAACAAAATGATGTATATACTAGAGTTAACGTACTAGCGAACGATGATATGTCAATAACAATAATAATAATAATAATATGGTTCATAGTAGAACGTAGAAGCAGGCTAACGATTAAATTTAACAAACGTGATACAATTCACTCCTAAACGGCTATTTATTGTTTCAAGTTCCTGTAAAACTGATTACATGTACTGATCATATTAAAAATATATCTAAATTGTACCTATATACTCTGTAGGCAATTAAATAAATCATGCATATATATATATATATATATATATATATATATATATATATATATATATATATATATATATATATATATATATATATATATATATATATATATATATATGCCAAATTATATTGTTTCATTCAAGAATGATCTCTCCTACAGTTCACTTTTTCAACGAGAGTAAATCAAAAGTGAGGTTATGGCAATAATAATAATAAAGAAAAGGAATAAATATGGTTCATGGTAGCACGTAGAAGCAGGATGAGTATTAAGAGATATTTACACCTCTATCACTTTATATACGAATAAACTTAACTAATGTGATACAGCTCACTCCTAAACGTATATTTATTGTTTCAACCTCCCGTAAAAGTTGATTACACGCACTGATCACATGTTCTTCACTGTCACTGCTCTGTATTTGAACCGGGGCCGTTGTATAACGACACGAATAAGACAGCAGCTACCCGCTAGATAGAAAATGGTCATATTCATAACAAACAAGCGCTGCTATTGAAATAGGTATGCTGACTCCTGCGTCTAAGATACACTGCCGAAACTGTTGTTGTAGTTGTAACTCATTTAGACTGTTACCGTCTTCGATCTCGTTTAATGATAATAGCGACATGCTGTTTTTTTTTCTCTCTTAAACAACATCAACGCGTAAATTTAGTACAAATGAATCATTACAAAAAATAAGAGAAAAATCCTACCTTATGGTTGGCTAAAGTTGATGATTTAGGCAGGTACCAACACACACACACACACTCAGAGTTTTATTTTACAACCGCTAAACGTAATGAAGCTCTTGAACAGTAGTCGAGCATATATAACATGTATCGCTATGAGCTTCGGTTTTTATACCCAAACAGTGAACGAGACCCCTGGTGAACGCGTTACCAAACTACAAGATCTTGCGCAATATCCCATAGGGTTATCACCTGAGAGTTGGGTAAAATCAAGTTCCCACGCGAACACCTGCCTATTATTTATTGATGTTTAAAAATGTAGATCTGAACATAGATACGTTTTATTCCTATGCCCAGGGTCAACAGTTTATATTTATTAAGTGTCATTCTGTTCTAGGTTTATGAGGGAAAAACTGTCATGTCTATAAATTCTAATACAATAGAACACTTGATTACGTAAAATAAGCTACATGTATAACCGACCCTTTTTTTTAAATTCGATTAGCAGATCTATAACAGCTGAGAAAACAAAATACCTTTCTGACAGGTTTGCTACTCTTGTCTAACAATGACCGTAAAGGTAGAAATCTCTAGAACGATGCTCTCAAATGTTTATTGCATAGTAGAAGGGGGCGATAATTCTCAAACTCTCTGACAGATCACATAAAAAGAGAACTTTATAACCATCCTAAAAAAAAATGTTAAAAACTCAAAGTGTCAAAATAAAAATTAAACCTTTAAAATAATGGCAGGATTTTACCCGAATATTACTATGTTATTACAGAGTTCCTATATAATAATAATAGGCTATATAAGATAAGAGTTAGGACATGTGGTTCCAATGTCAAGAACGACTTGATTTCTCATGAAGTATTTTCACCTATCAGCTTTCAGTTGTTTGGTAAATTTTGTTATAGAATCTAAAACAAAGTGCCAGACTATTAAGATCATGTACTCCTTGACACTGGATCCACATGTCCTAACTCTTATCTTATATAGCCTATTATCATAAAGGAACTCTAAGTTATTAATCAATCAAACCCCATCTGGGTACAATAATTACGACATTGGAAAGTTTAGTTTATGCGTCCTTGATACATATACGTGGCAATAATAATTCCTTTTGTATTAAATAAAGGTTACATTATTTATGAGAGAAACATAGGTAAATAGCTTATAAAAGATAACTGCCCCCTTGTATCTCTGTGTTTAATATTGCATTCTTCAAGGGCCTGTAAATTTTAATGTACACCTTTTGCCTTTATTTATTATTATTTGTAGAGATTTTAAAAACTACTACCACATTTGCTAGCAGAACATTCAAGTATGTCTTGACGTAGTAGTGTCGTTAACATTTTCATCATGCAATTTTAAGACAATTACTTGAATATTTATTAAACTGCCTACACTGGAATAATAATAATAATAAGACAAAACATAGGGTTAAATTAAATTGTATTACGCTCAATGCATAACACCGTCCGTCTTTTAGTTTGTATATACATTTTAAAATGGCGCTCTGGTAAACCTATTTGTAAAAGGGTTAATAACCTGCAGGCATATGTTAATTAGACGAAATGAGGATATCATGCAATTTTAAGACAGTTACTTGAATATTTATTAAACTGTCTACACAGGAATAATAATAATAATAAGACAAAACATAGGGTTAAATTAATTATATTAACAACTTAGAATAGGAAAACTAACAAGTATTTATTAAAGAATTATCGATACATGACCCTAGTCAGCAATTGTACAATAGACTAGAGCGCTCGTTTCAACTTTGAACAATCAATCCTTTAAAAATAGGGGTTCGGCAGGTAGGTGATAAATTTCAACGTATTGTGCGAACAGGGAATGCAATGGTAATATTATATTATTTTTTATTAGGCCATAGACAGGTTGTTGTCAAAATTCGATATGATTCCCTTTTAAGGGTGTGTTTATAACTTTCAACTCATAAATGAACGTAGCAAACAGTTGAGGGTTTGATTTAATTGTGTGCTCTTATTTAAAGAAAATTCTATAAAAATTTAAAGTGTATTCTTTTAAATGTTCTAAGAGACAGAAAGGGATTTTTACCTGGAAATTGCTTTAGAAAACAGACCCGTCAACGTGCGAGATTTACAGGTACTTAATAATACAAAGAGTGATGAAATGTTTGATTATTTTGTTATTACAGTATATCAATATTATAATCCATTGAAACTTTTCTGTTAAATGTGATTATGATAAATCGAAAAAATCATTTCTTTAAATAGGTATATTTTTCAATAAAAAATGTCTAAAGTATGACAAAAATACTTTTAATGCTCTAACACTGTATCGTACGAAGGAATTTGTTCTAATTAAATAAAAACCTTCAAGCGTTTATGCCATATTATGAGGTTGCTTTTATGTTTAAAAAACAGTGAATAGGTATATGGAACAATAGAAGTAGCAGGTAGCCGGACGAGGGTTAGAATTTGATTGATGGTATAAAGATATAAGACGTATTTTAACGTTGAATTTTTTTTAATGTTTGGAGTAAATTATAAAAAGAGTTGTTTACCACGACAACGTCGACGGTCAACCCCTTGTTTAGAGCACATACAAGCATGATTTAAAGTTATTGTACACAATCCGTTTGGATAGATCGGCCACTTAGATAAAGTGTTACATTGACAGCGCAGGTGTTCTTTTGATCGTTAACGAGTTTCTTTGCTCGGGACTGCGTGTAATAAATTAAATGATTATCAATAGTTACATCTAAAAGTTGAATTTAAAATTTTTAATGTTTGGAGTAAATTATAAAATAGTTTTTACGACGACGACAGTCAACCCTTTGTTTAAAAGATCGGCCACATAGATAAGTGTTACATTGACAGCGCAGGTGTTCTTTTGTTCGTTAACGAGTTTCTTTGCTCGGGCTGCTTGTAATAAATTAAATGCTTATCAATAGTTAACCTACACAAGCGTGTTCATTCTTGCAGCTTTAGAAGGATATAAAAGCTAACGACACCCTTTTGTTCCGAGGGGTAATAATTTAAGATTTTATCTAAAAAACAGCTGCTTGATTGACAGCGCGGGTGTCTACCCTTTTTTTTAATGATATCCTTTTGCTCCGAGGGTAATAAATTTAGATTTTTTATCTAAAACAGCTGCTTAATTGACAGCGCAGGTGTCGACCCTTTTAACGATGCCCATTGTTCTGAGGGTAATAAATTTAGATTTTTATCTGTTCTCAAGTGTTACTTGACAGCGCAGGTGTCGACTCTTTTTAACGATACCCCTTGCTCCGAGGGTAATAAATTTAGATTTTTATCTAAAAACAGCTGCTTCATTTGACAGTGCAGGTGTCGATCCCTTTTTTTAACGATACCCTTTTGTTCTGAGGGGTAATAAATTAAGATTTTATCTAAAATCGTGTTCATTCGCGCAGGTTCGAAGTTTATAAAAGCTCAGTCAAACCCCTTCCGTTTTTAGTTTGTTCTTGACATCGGTTACGGTGATAGTAATATTGTTATTGTTTGCTTCAACTAGGTATGTTAAAATAATCATTTATTATTCTTGTGAGTGTTAAAATTTTTACTGCTATTTAAGTTTTTGTTTTTACATAGAAAAAATGGATTTGCTAATACAACAATTGAACAAATCTCCCGTTAGCCAGAAGCCGATCAAGAAGTTATGTGATTACAAGAAATTGCAGAGATACTACAATTCAAAAGAGTCGTTTGCCGTGATAAACGTCAAAGTGTGATTGTTGTTGCCGAAAAGCATGTTACATTTCTACCAAAGCGAATCAGCGACAAGTTAACAGATCAAAGGGTTACCGAGCTTAACCAGCAGATTGAAGCTAAAACGATTTCTCTAGGCTTGATGTACTTGGGGAAAACAAACTGTTATGATGATTGCCTGTTTGTGGAATTAAATAAGGTACGAGTAAACATCAAGTTCATACAATAAACCCCTTTTTAATGTTCTATTGTTGTCGTTGTTGTTGCAGCCCCTGGAACCGCAAATAGAAAACAGAGGTCAGTCCTGAAGTCCTCAAGCTATCATCAGCATTCTATCAACATTTTTATTATAAATTAAATGTAGCCTTAACAATATATTAATAAAAATAATTTTTTAATTCCTATATGGCTTTATTATTTCTTCTAGAAAAGGTAGTAGTGGAAAGAGTACAGTGTGTATGTATGTGTGCGCTGGAGAGAGAAAGGTAGCAGCAGAACTTGTAGCGGGAAAATCAAATCTGGGGAAAATCCAAGATGGCTCCTTCAAGAATGACAAATTCAAAAAACGACAGATGCAAAAATGACAGATTAAAATTGACAGATTAAAATTGACAGACGTATAAATGACAGAAGCAAAATGACAGATTTAAAATGACAGATGCAAAAATGACATATGCAAAAATGACAAATTTAAAATTGACAGATTCAAATTTAGCGCGCACGCAAGATGCTGTGATATAAAATGGTTGCCTCTCTGTAGTAGTAGTAATACAGATTTCTTCTTCTTCTTCATGACACGACCCCTAGTAGTAGTAGTAGTACACATCCCATCGATAATACAGATTTATTCATGACGCCCTCTCTCTCTTAGCAATACACACTAATTGTAGCATTACGCCCTCTATTGGTAGCACTCAGTTTGCCGGTAATACAAATCCCTTCATGACGCCCTCTCTTAGCAATACACACACACTAATTGTAGCATTACGCCCTCTATTGGCAGCACACAGATTGTCGGTAATACAGATTCCCTTAATGGCGGCGGCGGGCGTGGCCAAAATGGCGACGAGTTCCAAAATGGCCGCTGTCAGCCAATCAGAAGCAACGGGAGGAGCTACAGGAGTGGGGGTAACCAATCACAGAGAAGGGGAGGAGCTACAGGAGTGGGGGTAACCAATCACAGAAGAGGGGAGGAGCCTGGAGGGGGAAGGGGCGTGACTAGAAAAAAAGTGGAGGGGCAACGCCCAAGTACCGCAATACCTACTGACTACACATAACAATGTAAAACACAAATTACATAAAAAATAATTAAAGTCCTTAGTAGAAACAATGTACCAATAAGTGTATGACAATATGGTAGTATGACAAATACCAAACCTATATTATACCTGTCAACAAAGATTTGTCAAAAAAAATAACAGAAAATGTCAGCAAACCATAAAAATAGGTTTGTTCGTTTCTTGCACTAGTTCATAACTTTCTGCACTTTTTACACTTAAACCGTTCGTTTGTTAAGTTATGACGTTATAAGTGCTAACTTTTTTTGTTCGTTAGTTAAAAGTGCTGTTGTACGTACTAATTTGAACTATTTGCACTTGGTTTGAAGCAAGTGTTAAAAGTGCAAGTAGATAGGAAGCAAATGATAACCTCAAAAAGCTGTGTGTGAATCAATTTCGTAAAAGAAGTCTAACCTAGAAACCTGACTACAGTTATTGAATTATGAACAACGCTAATTTAGTAGTATTTGGTGGTAAGTAATGAAAAAAATAATATGTAGATAATAAATACGTTATATATTTCTTGGACTTTTTTTCAGATGATGAAGTTATTGATGACTTAATCCAAAGCTCTTCAAGTAGTGAGGATGAAATGGAGACTGAATTGTTAAAGACAGCTATAATTTTAATACCTGCAATAAAGCGGCCTCGTTCACCAATAAAAAATTATTGTAAAGAAGTAATAATTCATTACTATTATCTGTTTGTTTGTTTGTGTTTGGGCGAGAAATCAGGATGGCGGAGCATCCGTCGTACCTCATGGCACCGATTGCTATGATCATTTGGCCGACCCTACTAGAATTTAGCCGAATCTGGGGGAATTCCACCCCCAGTAGGGATCTTTATCGTGCCAAACATCGCATTGACACGGGACCTACAGTTTTACTTCCTATCCGAAAAGAAGGCATGTTTTAAATTTTTCTCCGCTATGAAAAATTACCAGTTCGGCCGGGGATCGAACCTGCGATCTTTGGATTATGAAGCAAACATGCAAACCACTAATCCACCGAGACTGGCTACTATTATCTGTATCATATTTCCGTATCTGACATTTCATTTTCAGGTAGTAACAACCTATGGGGATGATACTTTCAAAAATCACAAGTTACTAACAGGTTATTCCTTATTAAACATTATTCTGAACTTGGGACAACTTTTGATTTATGCTCAACTATTTTTATAGCTCATTCACGAATTTCAATAAGTGCAGAGAAACGTGTTAACATTTATTTGGTTTGCTGGGCATCAGACAGCCCCTTATAGAGATGTGGCAGATAGATGGGATTTGTCCCTTAGTTCACTGTATGATGTAATAACTAGGGTATCAAAATTTCTCTGTACATTAAAATCTGAAGTTATAAAAATGCCAGACAACTTAGAAAAACAAAGAACTAAGAAGTTCTTCCATGAGAAGTATGGTTTATCTAATATTATGAGTGAGTATATACTTTCGTTTGTAAATTATACCTGTAATGTTAATTTATAATACAATTTTAGTGTATATGTATACAACAATATATTGTATACCAGATGTCCGACGCCATGTTATCACCCTTGTAGAATTTTTATTCATGAATCCATTTGAATAAAAGTTGAAACGTTGAAATACAGGATAAAAACGAATTTTTGGGTGCGTATATGAACATTGATGCACTTTCGGTTTTAGTGGGTATTCAAATCCATTTATAAATAAAAATCCTACAAAGATGAAAACATGTCGTCGGAGACGATATATGTTGAATTTTTAAAGGAGCGTTAGATGGTTGTCATATTAAAATAGATAAACCAACAGACCGTCATACAGATTATTTTAATAACAGAAAGTATTTTTACTCAATGATACTGCAAGGAATGTGCAATGAAGAAAAAAAGGTTATAGACGTGTTTATAGGGTATCCCGGATCTGTACACGACGCCCGTGTTTTTAGAAAGACATATCACAAAATTATCACTTGGAGGCAGTGGCGTGCAGTGAGAATTTAGGCTAGGGAAGCAACCACGATTTAAATTTTAATACACCTAGGTACAATAAAAAACAGTGTTATAATTATTAAGCTTAAAAGTCTTTTAAGGAAGAATTTTTACACTTTAGTAGTATTCTTTTACTCTATAGTGATTAATCGGATTGGTAATTTTTTAGCACATCTCGTACTTTTGAATACTGATTAACTCCCACCTAGTAAGATATTTTTAGCATGATGGCAATCCCCTTACCCCTTTGAATCGTAGAAATTCTGTGATTGACATGATTGAAGCATAAAAGGTGCTGTAACGAAACTTGTAACTATTGCTAACGTTCTTTTGTGACAAAGCATTTTAAAATCTTTATGATTGTTTAGATTTAACCACAATGAACAAAATAATACGTCTTTTATACTTATGGAATTTGTTGACTATTATTCTTTATTTAAAAAAAGTACTACTATTTATTTATAATGCAGCTCGATTTTCCGGTCTTTTTTAGCAAAATACCTGGTGCAGGTTTTAATCTTTGTTGTTAAATTTAAAAGTTCTGGTTTTGGTCTGCCTTTCTCAATAATTTCCTCCGAAACTGTATGAAGAAAATTTTTTATCAAATAATAATAATACCTTACAAATTGAACGGTACTCGAACCTTCCACCGAAGCAGCTGAATTTGCAGTCATGACGATAAAGCAAGTTTAAATGTTGTATACAGAACAAACTAAATAGAATTATTTGTCTAAAAAACCCGAACTTATATAAATTGAAATAATAAAATGTTCCAAAATACAGTCTCATTCGCAGATTTACATTGCTTAAGTAACATTTAACAAACACGAAAAATCGAACAAATAACGAAATTATAATAAACATCTGATCACGGAGTACGCTAATAAAAATAACTCGACCTTATACAATGTTAACTGTAGCTCACAACGCACCCGCGACTCGCCCGCTACCGAAAGCAAGACGTGCAGGAAGCAACAAAATCCGTGCTTATATGCAGTGTAACTAACACATTTGAATCGGTATTACCTTTCCGCGCAAGTTTAATGAGCCTAATTTAAAATAGTACTCCAAATAATTATACTTTTTGCTGTACGGAATTGATATTGAGCTTTAAGTTGATTAAATATTACAAATTTAAATAAACGATAACCATAATTTTATAAAACTATTTTTGTTAGCATTGTTTTTTAATTTTAATAAATTCTTAAGGGAAGCATAGCTTCCCTTGCTTCCATGGACCGCACGCCACTGCTTGGAGTATATATTGCGGTCTATAAATGTGTGAGAAGATTTAAATATTGTTAGTTTTAGAAGACTACATACTGGCCGATAGTGCTTATCCATTGTTACCTACAGTAATAACTCCATATCGAGAAATGGGCACCTGAACAGGACTCAAGAGAAATTCAATGGCACACTTAGTTCCTGCCGTGTGTTCATAGAACACATTTGGACTATGTAGTTAAGCAACGGTTCCGTCAATTGTACCATATAAAACTTAGAGATATTTCAAGAACTTGTCAATTTATCATGGCTTGTTGTGTTTTACACAATTTGGCAATTGGAGATGGCATTGAATTTGCTTGTGATAATTATGATAAAATAGTTGAACAGCCTCAAACAGAACCCCTTCCGGATGTAGATGCAAGAACACCTGATGGTATTTATCACAGAGACAAACTTGCAAGAACTTTAATGGTAGAATTAAAATAAAACAAATTTGCATGTATCTTTATTATAATATATTAATCTAAATAAACCTGTAGGTACTAAAAACGAAATAAACAATATAATTATAAACTTATATGTATATTATATAAACAAAATAAACTTATTTTTCTACAAGTTTTTCTAATAACGCATTTTTGATTTTCAATTGCTGTATAATTTCTTGTTTTTATATACTTCTTGATATTTTTCCCTTTTCTGGTTTTGTTTTTCTATCACAACTCTCAAATTTCGAAGTTCTTCCATGAGACTCACACTTTTAGAAACCTTTTGTTTTTTACGAACAGGTGTACTAAAATTATATTACATAAATTTCAATTTATTAATTTTTTATAATGTTATAATATATTACCTTCTGTCACTATTAGCTTCTATGTCACTTTCTAAATCTATTGTCTCACAATCTTCAGCAATAGCAGCAGCAGGTGCTGTATTTGTTGTAGTGCTACTTTCGAGTGTGTATATTGGGTTTATGAAATGTCTAATGTTAAGAATTTCTGCAAACTCCCTGCAAACTTTATACATAAACCAAAATATAAGGCTTAAAAGAGAATAATTACCTTTCATATGGACATATTTTCCTTCCCCTTCCAGTAGTTTTTTTTATTTTGTTGTGTATTTTTGTACATCCTCTCTAAGCTTTTCCACTTATTTTCAATTTGTATTGTTGTCAAGTTGTATCGATATGAATGCATTTCATCGGATACCTGTTTCCACATAATTTTTAACGTTTTGATTTTTCCTTCTTCTGGCAAAGGTTTTTTTACACCATATAGACTTATTAATAGTTTAGTCATATCATCTGTCCAGATAGTTCTGTCGTCTGCAGATGGATCGTGATTTTCATAATCATCACACATGTTTATGGCATATGCGTCGTTCCAAGAACTCTCTAATAATGTAATGAAATTTAATTAATTAAAAAGCACAATCAGCATATCTTTTCCTTCTTGAACACCAAAACTTACCTGTTTCTTGACGTGTTTGCGGATTATTGTTACGATGATGCGTTTCCAAGTGATTAACGACGATTTCTATGGTCTGCATCTTTAAAGTCACATAATTCACATTGATACTCTACGTTCATGTTCTAATTTCCAATTCCAATTTATCCACGTAACATATAATACCACGAGATCATTTGAATTTATAATTAAAATTGGCTGTGATTTTTAAATTAGATTGGCAACACTAACTGTTCACTTCACAGTTTGATTTGAATTGTCAAAGTGACGCTCCAAAATGTTTAATCTAGAACATAAAATAATAAAATTGCATAACCTCTAATTTACACAGCGAGTCAATTGGCAGGATCGCCAAACGTATAAAAAAATTCCCACCTACTTTAATTTTAAATTTAAATGATCTCACGGTACATAAAAAAATCCAACTTTTCTATCAACGCTGTATACGTCCATGTATCAACACCACGACCTTCTAGATTTCACGAGACGAAGTCTCTTATCCGGCCTGGGCACTTTTACGATTTCCCATATAAACTTTGTTTCTGAGAAAACGCAAAATTTCGCCGTTTTGGCGCTAGCTGACACGCTGATGTTTATTTGTCACTTGATGATGTATAGGTTAGGTAACCCCTACAAATGTCAAGCGTTGCATGTTTACGTAAATATTTTGGGAATTAATTAAATAAATTTATATAATTAAATTAATTATGTTATTAAAATTAATTTACAAGTTCAATAACATTATTGAAATTACAATTTTATAACTTCCCGTGAGCTGGATTTAGGATATAGAGATAGTGAGCAGTAAGTACATTATCTGTTCACGTTTTTGCAATGTTTCTGTTTGCCAAACAAGGTTTTAGCAATTTTAAAAAAATTATATTACTAAGTTCCTGCTTGTGGTCGTGGCAAACCAAAAACTGTGAAAAAGCAATTGGAGTTGGAAATATAAAGTGATGTTGATTATGATGAATATTAGACGGATTACATTCTCCAGGTAAATGTTCTACAATATGTATTTCGATTATTTGTTTGATTAAAAGTGTAAATCTTCTAGTGGAGTATTTTAAGGCACCTCTGTTTTGAAGATTTACAAATCCTATCAGTGAATTTGAACACGAGGCAGCTAACAGAGAATCTAATAGGCTATTGACATTCAATCCTTTCTTCAGTTTTTTTGCAATGTATCCTGCCAGAAGGGCTACAGATGCTGAAAGAATTTGCAATCGAGATGCATAGATAAGGTTTGGAGTTCTTTTATTAATTCTGTTATATTTTTAGGAAGTTCGATGTAGAAATTGACTCTGCCAGGTATCTGTAATTGTTGATCTGTCGAAATAAAGAAGTATATATTATTTTGCTGTTGAGTGTTGGTGTCCATAACCCCAACGTAAGATTTGAAACCATTTTTATCGTAAGGTAGGTATAATTCGAAGGAAATTCATGAAATGATATTGTAGGATCAGTACTATTACACATTGCATTGCGGCAGTTATACTTTTTTCTGCTAGTGTTTGCCATTACTAAAGTGAACGAAAAAACAGCAACAAAACTACGAAAATTAAACAAATAAGGAAATATCGTAATTATATTAAAAAATAAAGAAAACTGCTTTAAAAGATTAGGAAAATATAATTTATTGACGATACGCGCAAAACCGACAAAAAGTATAAAAGCGCGCGAAGTTAGCGTAGTTTGAAATTGGCGTTTACGTGTTATATATCCGTTTCAGCATTTTCGTGTTTGGTGACGCCAGCGGAGAAACACTTGAACTAATGGAGTGCACAGGCCGGATAAGAGACTTCGTCTCGTGAAATCTACAAGGTCGTGATTAACACAATTTCATGTAAACAGGTGTTACTGTCAAATGTCAGACTGAAGGCCAGGCTGCACCAAGCTGCACTGAAACCGTTCGTTTGTTTTAATAACTTTCTTTACACGAAATTAAACTTGCTTGACCTTATGACGTCACAACATTAAACTAAGTTCAATTTAGTGTAGAACAAACGAACAAACATAATATGTATTTAGCCAATCAGAATAAGTTAACGATGAGACCAGACCTTTAGTTCAACTCACTTCTAGAACTCCAGACTGCTTGAACCGACAGCACACTTTCAAGAGATGTGTAATGTACTAGCATTTTTATTAAAGCAAAATACTCATTCCACAACCAACGCAGGTGTTTCAAACTTTGCACAACAACAGCCTAATATTAATACTAAAACTGTGCAAAATATAAAAAGGAAGTCCTTATCTTAACTTCAAGTTAAGAGAGTTCTATTTAACATCTCAACTACCTCTTTCGCACCCCCTGGTTCGTACGGCCAAGCAGCTGAATCCTTCATACTTGGCAGATGAATAGTACAATGTCACTGCTATCAATGTGCATAATATAAAAAGGAAGTGATCTCTTTAATTTGCGCTACACGTTCATTAACTCACATCTAAACTATCTCTTTCGCACCCCCTGGCTCGTGCGACCAAGCAGCTGAGTCTTTCATACTTGGCAGATGAATAATACAATACCACTGCTAGCACTATGCAAAATATAAAAAGGAAGTCATCTCTTTAATTTCCGCTACGCGTCCCTTAACTAACATCTAAACTATCTCTTTCGCACCCCCTGGCTCGTACGGCCAAACAGCTGAGTCCTTCATGCTTGGTAGATGAATAGTACAATACCATAGCTATCCCTGTGCAAAATATAAAAAGGAAGTCATCTCTTTAATTTTCGCTACGCGTCCCTTAATTAACATCTAAACTATCTCTTTCGCACTCCCTGGCTCCTACGGCCAAGCAGCTGAGTCTTTCATACTTGGCAGATGAATAGTACAATACCACTGCTAGCACTATGCAAAATATAAAAAAGAAGTCATTTCTTTAATTTTCGCTACGCGTCCCGTAATTAACAACTAAACTATCTCTTTCGCACCCCCTGGCTCGTACGGCCAAGCAGCTGAGTCTTTCATACTTGGCAGATGAACAGTACAATACCACTGCTATCCCTGTGCAAAATATAAAAAGGAAGTCATCTCTTTAATTTTCGCTACGCGTCTCTTAATTAACATCGCAACTATCTCTTTCTCACCTCTTGGCTCGTACGGCCAAGCAGCTAAGTCTTTCATACTTGGCAGATGAATAGTACAATACCACTGCTATCCATGTGCAAAATATAAAAAGGAAGTCATCTCTTTAATTTACGCTACGCGTCCCGTAATTAACAACTAAACTATCTCTTTCGCACCCCCTGGCTCATACGGCCAAGCAGCTGAGTCCTTCATACTTGGCATATGAATAGTACAATGTAACTGCTATCACTGTGCATAATATAAAAAGGAAGTCATCTCTTTAATTTCCGCTACGCGTCCCGTAATTAACAACTAAACTATCTCTTTCGCACCCCCTGGCTCGTGCGACCAAGCAGCTGAGTCTTTCATACTTGGCAGATGAATAATACAATACCACTGCTAGCACTATGCAAAATATAAAAAGGAAGTCATCTCTTTAATTTCCGCTACGCGTCCCTTAACTAACATCTAAACTATCTCTTTCGCACCCCCTGGCTCGTACGGCCAAACAGCTGAGTCCTTCATGCTTGGTAGATGAATAGTACAATACCATAGCTATCCCTGTGCAAAATATAAAAAGGAAGTCATCTCTTTAATTTTCGCTACGCTTCCCTTAATTAACATCTAAACTATTTCTTTCACACTCCCTGGCTCGTACGGCCAAGCAGCTGAGTCTTTCATACTTGGCAGATGAATAGTACAATACCACTGCTAGCACTATGCAAAATATAAAAAGGAAGTCATTTCTTTAATTTCCGCTACGCGTCCCGTAATTAAAAACTAAACTATCTCTTTCGCACCCCCTGGCTCATACGGCCAAGCAGCTGAGTCCTTCATACTTGGCAGATGAATAGTACAATACCACTGCTAGCACTATGCAAAATATAAAAAGGAAGTCATCTCTTTAATTTCCGCTACGCGTCCCTTAACTAACATCTAAACTATCTCTTTCGCACCCCCTGGCTCGTACGGCCAAACAGCTGAGTCCTTCATGCTTGGTAGATGAATAGTACAATACCATAGCTATCCCTGTGCAAAATATAAAAAGGAAGTCATCTCTTTAATTTTCGCTACGCTTCCCTTAATTAACATCTAAACTATTTCTTTCGCACTCCCTGGCTCGTACGGCCAAGCAGCTGAGTCTTTCATTCTTGGCAGATGAACAGTACAATACCACTACTATCCCTGTGCAAAATATAAAAAGGAAGTCATCCCTTTAATTTTCGCTACGCGTCTCTTAATTAACATCTCAAATATCTCTCACCTCTTGGCTCGTACGGCCAAGCAGCTAAATCTTTCATACTTGGCAGATGAATAGGACAATACAACTGCTATCCCTGTGCAAAATATAAAAAGGAAGTCATCTCTTTAATTTACGCTACGCGTCCCGTAATTAACAACTAAACTATCTCTTTCGCACCCCCTGGCTCGTGCGACCAAGCAGCTGAGTCTTTCATACTTGGCAGATGAATAATACAATACCACTGCTAGCACTATGCAAAATATAAAAAGGAAGTCATCTCTTTAACTTCCGCTACGCGTCCCTTAACTAACATCTAAACTATCTCTTTCGCACCCCCTGGCTCGTACGGCCAAACAGCTGAGTCCTTCATGCTTGGTAGATGAATAGTACAATACCATAGCTATCCCTGTGCAAAATATAAAAAGGAAGTCATCTCTTTAATTTTCGCTACGCTTCCCTTAATTAACATCTAAACTATTTCTTTCACACTCCCTGGCTCGTACGGCCAAGCAGCTGAGTCTTTCATACTTGGCAGATGAATAGTACAATACCACTGCTAGCACTATGCAAAATATAAAAAGGAAGTCATTTCTTTAATTTCCGCTACGCGTCCCGTAATTAACAACTAAACTATCTCTTTCGCACCCCCTGGCTCATACGGCCAAGCAGCTGAGTCCTTCATACTTGGCAGATGAATAGTACAATGTAACTGCTATCACTGTGCATATTATAAAAAGGAAGTCATTTCTTTAATTTTCGCTACGCGTCCCTTAATTAACATCTAAACTATCTCTTTCGCACCCCCTGGCTCGTACGGCCAAGCAGCTGAGTCTTTCATATTTGGCAGATGAATAGTACAATACCACTGCTATCCCTGTGCATAATATAAAAAGGAAGTCATCTCTTTAATTTTCGCTACGCGTCTCTTCATTAACATCTAAACTATCTCTTTCGCGCTCTCTGGCTCGTACGGCCAAGCAGCTGAGTCCTTCATACTTGGCAGATGAATAGTACAATGTCACTGCTATCACTGTGCATAATATAAAAAGGATGTCATTTCTAATTTTCGCTACGCGTCTCTTCATTAACATCTCAACTATCTCTTTCTCACCCCTTGGCTCGTACGGCCAAGCAGCTAAGTCTTTTATACTTGGCAGATAAATAGTACAGTACCACTGCTATCCCTGTGCATAATATAAAAAGGAAGTCATCTCTTTAATTTTCGCTACGCATCCCTTAATTAACATCTAAACTATCTCTTTCACACCCACTGGCTAGTACGGCCAAGCAGCTGAGTATTTCATACTTGGCAGATGAATAGTACAATACCACATCTATCTCTGTGCATAATATAAAAAGGAAGTCATCTCTTTAATTTTCGCTACGCATCCCTTAATTAACATCTAAACTATCTCTTTCGCACCCCCTGGCTCGTACGGCCAAGCAGCTGAGTCTTTCATACTTGGCAGATGAATAGTACAATACCACATCTATCTCTGTGCATAATATAAAAAGGAAGCCATTTCTTTAATTTTCGCTACGCGTCCCTTAATTAACATCTAAACATCCCTTTCGCACCCCTGGCTCGTACGGCCAAGCAGCTGAGTCTTTCATATTTGGCAGATTAATAGTACAATACCACATCTATCTCTGTGCATAATATAAAAAGGAAGCCATTTCTTTAATTTTCGCTACGCATCCCTTAATTAACATCTTAAGTATCTCTTTCGAACCCCCTGGCTCATACGGCCAAACAGCTGAGTCCTTCATACTTGCCAGATGAATAGTACAATGTCACTGCTATCACTGTGCATAATGTAAAAAGGAAGTCATCTCTTTAATTTTCGCTACGGGTCCCTTAATTAACATCTAAACTATTTCTTTCGCACCCCCTGGCTCGTACGGCCAAGCAGCTGAGTCTTTCATACTTGGCAGATGAACAGTACAATACCACTGCTATCCCTGTGCAAACTATAAAAAGGATGTCATCTCTTTAATTTCCTGTACGCGTCTCTTAATTAACATCTCAACTATCTCTTTTTCACCTCTTGGCTCGTACGGCCAAGCAGCTAAGTCTTTCATACTTGGCAGATGAATAGTACAATACCACATCTATCTCTGTGCATAATATAAAAAGGAAGTCATCTCTTTAATTTTCGCTACGCGTCCCTTAATTAACATCTAAACATCCCTTTCGCACCCCTGGCTCGTACGGCCAAGCAGCTGAGTCTTTCATATTTGGCAGATTAATAGTACAATACCACATCTATCTCTGTGCATAATATAAAAAGGAAGCCATTTCTTTAATTTTCGCTACGCATCCCTTAATTAACATCTTAAGTATCTCTTTCGAACCCCCTGGCTCATACGGCCAAACAGCTGAGTCCTTCATACTTGCCAGATGAATAGTACAATGTCACTGCTATCACTGTGCATAATGTAAAAAGGAAGTCATCTCTTTAATTTTCGCTACGGGTCCCTTAATTAACATCTAAACTATTTCTTTCGCACCCCCTGGCTCGTACGGCCAAGCAGCTGAGTCTTTCATACTTGGCAGATGAACAGTACAATACCACTGCTATCCCTGTGCAAACTATAAAAAGGATGTCATCTCTTTAATTTCCTGTACGCGTCTCTTAATTAACATCTCAACTATCTCTTTTTCACCTCTTGGCTCGTACGGCCAAGCAGCTAAGTCTTTCATACTTGGCAGATGAATAGTACAATACCACTGCTATCCCTGTGCATAATATAAAAAGGAAGTCATCTCTTTAATTTTCGCTACGCATCCCTTAATTAACATCTAAACTATCTCTTTCGCACCCCCTGGCTCGTACGGCCAAGCAGCTGAGTCTTTCATACTTGGCAGATTAATAGTACAATACCACATCTATCTCTGTGCATAATATAAAAAGGAAGCCATTTCTTTAATTTTCGCTACGCGTCCCTTAATTAACATCTAAACATCCCTTTCGCACCCCCTGGCTCGTACGGCCAAGCAGCTGAGTCTTTCATATTTGGCAGATTAATAGTACAATACCACATCTATCTCTGTGCATAATATAAAAAGGAAGCCATTTCTTTAATTTTCGCTACGCATCCCTTAATTAACATCTAAACTATCTCTTTCGCACCCCCTGGCTCATACAGCCAAGCAGCTGAGTCCTTCATACTTGGCAGATAAATAGTACAATGTCGCTGCTATCACTGTGCATAATATAAAAAGGAAGTCATCTCTTTAATTTTCGCTACGCGTCCCTTAATTAACATCTAAACTATCTCTTTCTCACCCTCTGGCTCGTTCGGCCAAACAGCTGAGTCCTTCATACTTGGCAGATTAATAGTGTAACAAGAGAGAAAAAGAAAGAACCTTTTATTCACACAACAAATGGAATATTCTACAGCATTCGAGAGAATGACGCATCGCACCAAGTATGTAAACCAGACGCGGTTTATCTAGCACCTTCCAGAAATACATAGTAGGTTCTAGCGGCTTCTGGTACGATTATATGAGGGTATAAAATCCACTTCGCGGATAAAAGAGGATCAGTCAACAGCGAGTAATTAACTGTGTATCACGAAAGAAATAGTAAATGTAAAGATAAATGTTGTATTAGAAATTCATAGTCTGTAAATAATAGTTTTAATGGTTTATAATCATAGCGTTAATTTACAGTGTATTCATTAGTGTTTGTAAATAAATATTTCTTTGTGAATAGACGATTTAAACAGCACTTGTGTTATTATTTTAAAAAGAATGTTACAATAGTACAATGTCACTGCTATCACTGTGCATAATATAAAAAGGAAGGCATTTCTTTAATTTTCGCTACGCGTCCCTTAATTAACATCTAAACTATCTCTTTCGCACTCTCTGGCTCGTACGGCCAAGCAGCTGAGTCTTTCATACTTGGCAGATGAATAGTACAATGTCACTGCTATCACTGTGCATAATATAAAAAGGAAGTCATCTCTTTAATTTTCGCTACGCGTCCCTTAATTAACATCTAAACTATCTATTTCGCACTCCCTGGCTCGTACGGCCAAGCAGCTGAGTCTTTCATACTTGGCAGATGAATAGTACAATACCACTGCTATCCCTATGCATAATATAAAAAGGATGTCATCTCTTTAATTTCCTGTACGCGTCTCTTAATTAACATCTCAACTATCTCTTTCTCACCTCTTGGCTCGTACGGCCAAGCAGCTAAGTCTTTCATACTTGGTAGATGAATAGTACAATACCACTGCTATCCCTGTGCAAAATATAAAAAGGAAGTCATCTCTTTAATTTTCGCTACGCATCCCTTAATTAACAACTAAACTATCTCTTTCGCACCCCCTGGCTAGTACGGCCAAGCAGCTGAGTCTTTCATACTTGGCAGATGAACAGTACAATACCACTGCTATTCCTGTGCAAAATATAAAAAGGAAGTCATCTCTTTAATTTCCGCTACGCGTCTCTTAATTAACATCTCAACTATCTCTTTCTCACCTCTTGGCTCGTACGGCCAAGCAGCTAAGTCTTTCATACTTGGCAGATGAATAGTACAATACCACTGCTATCCCTGTGCAAAATATAAAAAGGAAGTCATCTCTTTAATTTTCGATACGCATCCCTTAATTAACATCTAAACTATCTCTTTCGCACCACCTGGCTCATACGGCCAAGCAGCTGAGTCCTTCATACTTGGCAGATAAATAGTACAATGTCACTGCTATCACTGTGCATAATATAAAAAGGAAGTCATCTCTTTAATTTTCGCTACGCGTCCCTTAATTAACATCTAAACTATCTCTTTCGCACCCCCTGGCTCGTACGGCCAAGCAGCTGAGTCTTTCATACTTGGCAGATTAATAGTACAATACCACGTTTATACCTGTGCAAAATATAAAATGGAAGTCATCTCTTTAATTTCCGCTACGCATCCCTTAATTAACATCTAAACAATCTCTTTCGCACACCCTGGCTCATACTCACAAGCAGCTGGGTCCTTCATACTTGGCAGATGAATAGTACAATGTCACTGTTATCACTGTGCATAATATAAAAAGGAAGTCATCTCTTTAATTTGCGCTACACGTTCCTTAACTCACATCTAAACTATCTCTTTCGCACCCCCTGGCTCGTGCGGCCAAGCAGCTGACTCTTTCATACTTGGCAGATGAATAGTACAATGTCACTGCTATCACTGTGCATAATATAAAAAGGAAGTCATTTCTTTAATTCTCGCTACGCGTCCCTTAATTAACATCTAAACTATCTCTTTCGCACACCCTGCCTCGTACGGCCAAGCAGCTGAGTCCTTCATACTTGGCAGATGAATAGTACAATGTCACTGCTAGCACTGTGCATAATATAAAAAGGAAGTCATTTCTTTAATTTTCGCCACGCGTCCCTTAATTAACATCTAAACTATCTCTTTCGCACCCCCTGGCTCGTACCGCCAAGCAGCTGAGTCCTTCATACTTGGTAGATGAATAGTACAATACCATAGCTATCCCTGTGCAAAATATAAAAAGGAAGTCATTTCTTAACTTTTCGCTACGCGTCCCTTAATTAACATCTAAACAATCTCTTTCGCACCCCCTGGCTCATACGCACAAGCAGCTGGGTCCTTCATACTTGGCAGATGAATAGTACAATGTCACTGCTATCACTGTGCATAATATAAAAAGGAAGTCATCTCTTTAATTTTCGCTACGCGTCCCTTAATTAACATCTAAACTATCTCTTTCGCACCCCCTGGCTCGTACGGCCAAGCAGCTGAGTCTTTCATACTTGGCAGATTAATAGTACAATACCACGTTTATACCTGTGCAAAATATAAAATGGAAGTCATCTCTTTAATTTCCGCTACGCATCCCTTAATTAACATCTAAACAATCTCTTTCGCACACCCTGGCTCATACTCACAAGCAGCTGGGTCCTTCATACTTGGCAGATGAATAGTACAATGTCACTGTTATCACTGTGCATAATATAAAAAGGAAGTCATCTCTTTAATTTGCGCTACACGTTCCTTAACTCACATCTAAACTATCTCTTTCGCACCCCCTGGCTCGTGCGGCCAAGCAGCTGACTCTTTCATACTTGGCAGATGAATAGTACAATGTCACTGCTATCACTGTGCATAATATAAAAAGGAAGTCATTTCTTTAATTCTCGCTACGCGTCCCTTAATTAACATCTAAACTATCTCTTTCGCACACCCTGCCTCGTACGGCCAAGCAGCTGAGTCCTTCATACTTGGCAGATGAATAGTACAATGTCACTGCTAGCACTGTGCATAATATAAAAAGGAAGTCATTTCTTTAATTTTCGCCACGCGTCCCTTAATTAACATCTAAACTATCTCTTTCGCACCCCCTGGCTCGTACCGCCAAGCAGCTGAGTCCTTCATACTTGGTAGATGAATAGTACAATACCATAGCTATCCCTGTGCAAAATATAAAAAGGAAGTCATTTCTTAACTTTTCGCTACGCGTCCCTTAATTAACATCTAAACAATCTCTTTCGCACCCCCTGGCTCATACGCACAAGCAGCTGGGTCCTTCATACTTGGCAGATGAATAGTACAATGTCACTGCTATCACTGTGCATAATATAAAAAGGAAGTCATCTCTTTAAGTTGCGCTACACGTTCCTTAACTTACATCTAAACTATCTCTTTCGCACCCCCTGGCTCGTGCGGCCAAGCAGCTGAGTCCTTCATATTTGGTAGATGAATAGTACAATACCATAGCTATCCCTGTGCAAAATATAAAAAGAAAGTCATTTCTTTAATTTTCGCTACGCGTCCCTTAATTAACATATAAGCTATCTCTTTCGCACCCCCTGGCTCGTACGGCCAAACAGCTGAGTCCTTCATACTTGGCAGATGAATAGTACAATGTCACTGCTATCACTGTGCATAATATAAAAAGGATGTCATTTCTTTAATTTTCGCTACGCGTCCCTTAATTAACATCTAAACTATCTCTTTCGCACTCCCTGGCTCATACGGCCAAGCAGCTGAGTCCTTCATACTTGGCAGATGAATAGTACTATGTCACTGCTATCACTGTGCATAATATAAAAAGGAAGTCATTTCTTTAATTTTCGCTACGCGTTCCTTAATTAACATCTAAACTATCTCTTTCGCACCCCCTGGCTCGTACGGCCAAGCAGCTGAGTCTTTCATATTTGGCAGATGAATAGTACAATACCACTGCTATCCCTGTGCATAATATAAAAAGGAAGTCATCTCTTTAATTTTCGCTACGCATCCCTTAATTAACATCTAAACTATCTCTTTCGCACCCCCTGGCTCGTACGGCCAAGCAGCTGAGTCTTTCATACTTGGCAGATGAATAGTACAATACCACATCTATCTCTGTGCATAATATAAAAAGGAAGCCATTTCTTTAATTTTCGCTACGCGTCCCTTGATTAACATCTAAACATCCCTTTCGCACCCCCTGGCTCGTACGGCCAAGCAGCTGAGTCTTTCATATTTGGCAGATGAATAGTACAATTCCACTGCTATCCGTGTGCAAAATATAAAAAGGAAGTCATCTCTTTAATTTTCGCTACGCATCTCTTAATTAACATCTAAAGTTTCTCTTTCGAACCCCCTGGCTCATACGGCCAAACAGCTGAGTCCTTTATACTTGCCAGATGAATAGTACAATGTCACTGCTATCACTGTGCATAATGTAAAAAGGAAGTCATCTCTTTAATTTTCGCTACGCGACCCTTAATTAACATCTAAACTATCTCTTTCGCACCCCCTGGCTCGTACGGCCAAGCAGCTAAGTCTTTCATACTTGGCAGATGAATAGTACAATACCACTGCTATCCCTGTGCAAAATATAAAAAGGAAGTCATCTCTTTAATTTTCGCTACGCATCCCTTAATTAACATCTAAACTATCTCTTTCGCACCCCCTGGCTCATACGGCCAAGCAGCTGAGTCCTTCATACTTGGCAGATAAATAGTACAATGTCGCTGCTATCACTGTGCATAATGTAAAAAGGAAGTCATCTCTTTAATTTTCGCTACGCGTCCCTTAATTAACATCTAAACTATCTCTTTCGCACCCCCTGGCTCGTACGGCCAAGCAGCTAAGTCTTTCATACTTGGCAGATGAATAGTACAATACCACTGCTATCCCTGTGCAAAATATAAAAAGGAAGTCATCTCTTTAATTTTCGCTACGCATCCCTTAATTAACATCTAAACTATCTCTTTCGCACCCCCTGGCTCATACGGCCAAGCAGCTGAGTCCTTCATACTTGGCAGATAAATAGTACAATGTCACTGCTATCACTGTGCATAATGTAAAAAGGAAGTCATCTCTTTAATTTTCGCTACGCGTCCCTTAATTAACATCTAAACTATCTCTTTCGCACCCCCTGGCTCGTACGGCCAAGCAGCTAAGTCTTTCATACTTGGCAGATGAATAGTACAATACCACTGCTATCCCTGTGCAAAATATAAAAAGGAAGTCATCTCTTTAATTTTCGCTACGCATCCCTTAATTAACAACTAAACTATCTCTTTCGCACCCCCTGGCTAGTACGGCCAAGCAGCTGAGTCTTTCATACTTGGCAGATGAACAGTACAATACCACTGCTATTCCTGTGCATAATATAAAAAGGAAGTCATCTCTTTAATTTTCGCTACGCGTCCCTTAATTAACATCTAAACTATCTCTTTCTCACCCTCTGGCTCGTTCGGTCAAACAGCTGAGTCCTTCATACTTGGCAGATTAATAGTGTAACAAGAGAGAAAAAGAAAGAACCTTTTATTCACACAACAAATGGAATATTCTACAGCATTCGAGAGAATGACGCATCGCACCAAGTATGTAAACCAGACGCGGTTTATCTAGCACCTTCCAGAAATACATAGTAGGTTCTAGCGGCTTCTGGTACGATTATATGAGGGTATAAAATCCACTTCGCGGATGAAAGAGGATCAGTCAACAGCGAGTAATTAACTGTGTATCACGAAAGAAATAGTAAATGTAAAGATAAATGTTGTATTAGAAATTCATAGTCTGTAAATAATAGTTTTAATGGTTTATAATCATAGCGTTAATTTACAGTGTATTCATTAGTGTTTGTAAATAAATATTTCTTTGTGAATAGACGATTTAAACAGCACTTGTGTTATTATTTTAAAAAGAATGTTACAATAGTACAATGTCACTGCTATCACTGTGCATAATATAAAAAGGAAGGCATTTCTTTAATTTTCGCTACGCGTCCCTTAATTAACATCTAAACTATCTCTTTCGCACTCTCTGGCTCGTACGGCCAAGCAGCTGAGTCTTTCATACTTGGCAGATGAATAGTACAATGTCACTGCTATCACTGTGCATAATATAAAAAGGAAGTCATCTCTTTAATTTTCGCTACGCGTCCCTTAATTAACATCTAAACTATCTATTTCGCACTCCCTGGCTCGTACGGCCAAGCAGCTGAGTCTTTCATACTTGGCAGATGAATAGTACAATACCACTGCTATCCCTATGCATAATATAAAAAGGATGTCATCTCTTTAATTTCCTGTACGCGTCTCTTAATTAACATCTCAACTATCTCTTTCTCACCTCTTGGCTCGTACGGCCAAGCAGCTAAGTCTTTCATACTTGGCAGATGAATAGTACAATACCACTGCTATCCCTGTGCAAAATATAAAAAGGAAGTCATCTCTTTAATTTTCGCTACGCATCCCTTAATTAACAACTAAACTATCTCTTTCGCACTCCCTGGCTAGTACGGCCAAGCAGCTGAGTCTTTCATACTTGGCAGATGAACAGTACAATACCACTGCTATTCCTGTGCAAAATATAAAAAGGAAGTCATCTCTTTAATTTCCGCTACGCGTCTCTTAATTAACATCTCAACTATCTCTTTCTCACCTCTTGGCTCGTACGGCCAAGCAGCTAAGGCTTTCATACTTGGCAGATGAATAGTACAATACCACTGCTATCCCTGTGCAAAATATAAAAAGGAAGTCATTTCTTTAATTTTCGCTACGCGTCCCTTAATTAACATCTAAACTATCTCTTTCGCACCCCCTGGCTCGTACGGCCAAGCAGCTGAGTCTTTCATATTTGGCAGATGAATAGTACAATACCACTGCTATCCCTGTGCATAATATAAAAAGGAAGTCATCTCTTTAATTTTCGCTACGCATCCCTTAATTAACATCTAAACTATCTCTTTCGCACCCCCTGGCTCGTACGGCCAAGCAGCTGAGTCTTTCATACTTAGCAGATGAATAGTACAATACCAGATCTATCTTTGTGCATAATATAAAAAGGAAGTTATTTCTTTAATTTTCGCTACGCGTCCCTTAATTAACATCTAAACTATCTCTTTCGCACCCCCTGGCTCGTACGGCCAAGCAGCTGAGTCTTTCATACTTGGCAGATGAATAGTACAATACCACATCTATCTCTGTGCATAATATAAAATGGAAGCCATTTCTTTAATTTTCGCTACGCGTCCCTTGATTAACATCTAAACATCCCTTTCGCACCCCCTGGCTCGTACGGCCAAGCAGCTGAGTCTTTCATATTTGGCAGATGAATAGTACAATTCCACTGCTATCCGTGTGCAAAATATAAAAAGGAAGTCATCTCTTTAATTTTCGCTACGCGTCCCTTAATTAACATCTAAACTATCTCTTTCGCACCCCCTGGCTCGTACGGCCAAGCAGCTGAGTCTTTCATACTTGGCAGAAGAATAGTACAATGTCACTGCTATCACTGTGCATAATATAAAAAGGAAGTCATATCTCTTTAATTAACAATAAAATATAATCACACATAATTCTTACAGTTAGGATAAAACATCGTTAAGATACTCATCAATAGTATAGTAGGCTTTAGCAACAAGTAATGCTTTTACTTGTTGCCTAAAACCTAAACTTCTTAACCCTTCAGGTAATTTATTAAAAAGCTTTTTCCCTATATAATATGGGGATTTTTCAAATTTGGTTAGTTTGTGAAGTTCAGTAGATAGTAAATTAGGATTTCTAGTGCTATAATGATGATAATCAGCGTTTTTCTTTAGATCTACAATATTTGATTTAACCAACAATAAACATATATAAATAAAAATACAAGGAAACGTTAGTAAATGATACAGTATAAAAATTGGTTTACAGCTGCTTCTTTTATCTAGCTTAAAAAGGCATCGTATGATTCTTTTCTGAGCGATAAATATCCTCTTACTATCGACCGAGTTTCCTCACAGGAAAGTGGCATATGATAAATGATAATAGGCCATTGCATAGTAAATATTTAATAAAGATTTTTGCTCAAGCGTAGACCTTAACTGTAAAATAGCAAAACATGCGGCATTCAGTTTTTTCGCAACCTTTTCAGCTTGATCTTTCCAATTGAATTTCGCATCTAAATAAATTCCCAAGAATTTCGACGCAGATGTAGCAGTGATATAGGTGTTTTTAAAAAAGAATCCAAAATTGTACTCTTGGAGTGTGTTTTGAAAGCAGATGCATTCAGTTTTTTTTATATTAACTACCAATCCATTATCTGCGCACCAATTGAAAAACTGATTAACAATAACTGTGGTTAATGTATTCAATTTCTCAAAGTTCTGAGCTGAGACCAGAATTGAAGAATCATCAGCATACATAGTTAACTGACCTGTTTCTATAAATGATGGCATATAATTAACAAAAAGTAAAAATAATAGAGGTCCCAGCACAGAACCTTGTGGAACGCCTTCATAAAGACTATGAGGCTCAGAAAGGTGATCCTCTACTTTCACACAGATTTAATCTGTATTAGATAAGATTGAAGCAGATTCAATATTTTACCCTTAAAACCAAAGGCTTCAAGTTTTTTGAGTAAAAGTGTGTAGTCTAGGCAATCAAAAGCCCGAGAAAGGTCGAAGAAGAGGGCAACTACCTTTTTTCCGCTGTCCAAATGCTTGTAAATTGCCGTTACAAAATTGCTAGCTGCACTCTCCGTCGACCTCCCTGCCGAAAACCATGCTGAGCCTCTGTTTGTAATTTGTTAATTTGTATTTATCTATAAAACCAATCATTTTATTATAAATAGCACTTTCGATGATTTTAGGAAAGATACTAAGTATAGACACCGGTCTATAATTTGGAATATTTTATTTTTTATAGTTTCGTATTGTTTGCATAAAAGGCAGGAAATTTGCCAACACTATGTTTGTCATGTTTTTGAAATATGTACTAATAGACGTTTTCAAGAATGTTTTAAACAATATTGATTTTTGATTTTATTCTTATCATTTCGTAAGGTAGAATTTCCGTATGTATGTATTTATGTACAATAATAAACCGTCGGGGAGGGGTAATCCAGAGAGGAATATATGTCGGAAGAGAGGAGGGTAAGTTGGGAGAGAAGAGTGCTAGGCTTAGAATTTTCAACTGGTTATGTTTGGTTGCGTTTATTTAAATAATCACTCATGAAAATCCAAAGGATTTTATTCACACATCGAAAGTTGTATATAGGGAAATCCTTCAATGCTTTTGACCGTCATGTCTTGGCGAGGTTTTCCTAGTATAATATTAAAGGTCATCTCAAAGAAGCACTCCAGACTAATAAAATTGTTTTTACAAGAATTTACGAATCTTATTTCAAATAAAGCTATTGTCTTCACACGTGTTAGTATCTACCATTTCATATTTTTCCTGGGAAAAGTATATTTTTGACTATTTCACTCAATGTTATACGAACCAATAAAAATTTATCCTGTGAACGAAATTCTCTCTATTCCGGCGACTATTTTTTGTTTATAAAATTTTCCGAACTTGTTCTACCAATGAAAACGTTCAAATAAGCAACCTACCCTTTATTTCACCGACAATTTTTTTGCTATAGTAACGATCCTACAAAAATAGTATACACAAACTGTATCTACGTTTCATTGAAATAAATGTTAAATATTTTTATTCTTTGTGTTGTTTATTCGCGAAATAGTCATAACGAATAACATACGTGGTAAAATTTTGTCTTGGCAAAATTTTCTTTTTGATTTACTCGTGTTTGTTGCCAATTCATCTCGTGACATTGATCAAAAACCACTCGACTGACGTCTCGTGGTTTTTAGTGACAATGTCACTCGAGAAATTGCTATGCAACAAACGCTCGTAACAATAAGAAAATTTTGCCGACAAAATTTTACCACTTATGGTATTATATATGAATAGACTAGTCTTTTAAAATATAAATTGTCAGCTATTTTCGTCGATGTGAAAGAGTATTTGTAAATATTCCTATCTAAATCAGTTGAGCTTCTACGAAAAATATACTAATAAAACCTATTTGGTTTAAATTTATGATTTTCCGTGTACGTGCTTGTCAACTAATTTCAGACAAACAAATTTCCGTTTATCAAATGTCTGGTTTTTTTTTGTATATAGTGCAGATTTCAGCCACGTGTAAAATCCCGAACTTTCGAGCGCTCTTTGTGTAAAAACAATCGACTTTTATTGGCCTAATCAAACCGCACTGCTTTCTCGCTGGTCTATTTGAAAGTGTACCCCTTTTAAAATCCCGTCTATCCTCAAAATATTTTTAGTTTTTACAGTCAGTTCACAGTCAGGATTTAATAAAGCAAGCAGAACACATAGGACGAGACGCCTTGACGTGTTAAGTCGGGGTCTCGGACCCCGCGCCATGAATTAGTATTTTTAAAGTCAATTGCCGAGGGCATTTTCAAAATAATTTTACGGCGTTTTAGTTAATGTTAACGTATAGTAAATACAGTGATCGTGGAGAATCAATACTTACCGAAATCTAAAGTTTAATACCGTACAGTTTCCCGATAAAAACAATAGTAGATAGGCTAAGAGAGTTCTAGCGCAAAATCCCATGTATTTTCTTATGAAGGTTCGTTTTACCATTCAAGGTCATCCGCGAAATTCGAGGCTCATTTGCATATCATTCGCGGGGTCATTAGCGGATCATTTGCATATCATTCGCGGTGTTATGTATGTATCATTAACGGTATTATTTGCATATCTAATTAATTTAATTCGCGAGGTCATTAGCGGATCATTTTTTATATCTCGCCGGGTCATCTGCATATCTCATCTCTCTCTCCTCATTTCCAACTTGTCATCATTTCCCGCTGAAAGATTTGAATTCCTAGCGCTGCTAATACCATCTATCGGTGACGTCATATGATCGGTATAGTAGATTTCTATACGCCTGTAGATAGGCAACCCGCTATACTTTTTTTACAAAACCAATGGAGCCAACAGGGTTTGAACCGGGGACCGCTCGAATGGTAGCCAGCCAATGCATCCACTACACCAACGAGGTAATCTATTAAAGCACTGTAAACTGGTTATAAAAAAAAATTGTTGACTAGCGACCACGTACTCATAATATAATACAATTAATTTTAGGTATAAATCTAAACGTGATACATTATTATTACTAAATTAATTTATTAAAATAAAAATAACTCAGAACTAAATTATTAATATCAAGAAATTTATTTAAAAAAAAAACATTTCAATTCTAAACGTGTACAGGAGTTATTTATAAAAATGCTTTCACGTATATTTGATTAAATCCAATTTATTTAAAAATAATTCCCGGAAAATATTTATAAATATTGTACATTAATAATATTAAATCTTTAGGATTCCAAAATTATAAGCCAATTATGATTATTATCATGAGTCATTGAGATGAGACAATTATTAACCTTATATGAGCCAATCGTGAAGAAACTCAAGAAATTTTTCTTGATACATCTTAAATAATAATATAATACAATTAATTTTAGGTATAAATCTAAACGTGATACATTATTATTACTAAATTAATTTATTAAAATAAAAATAACTCAGAACTAAATTATTAATATCAAGAAATTTATTTAAAAAAAAAACATTTCAATTCTAAACGTGTACAGGAGTTATTTATAAAAATGCTTTCACGTATATTTGATTAAATCCAATTTATTTAAAAATAATTCCCGGAAAATATTTATAAATATTGTACATTAATAATATTAAATCTTTAGGATTCCAAAATTATAAGCCAATTATGATTATTATCATGAGTCATTGAGATGAGACAATTATTAACCTTATATGAGCCAATCGTGAAGAAACTCAAGAAATTTTTCTTGATACATCTTAAATATAACAATTTGAAAACTATATACAGATATTATTACTACATGAGCCCCGTAACATCAGTCGATCCGCGGCTTTTTATATCAATACAAACTAATTAGTCGTGTTGTTTTCAACATTCTTTAACACTACTTTCAACCATAAATAAACAAACGTTCTTACGAATGACTGAAAGGAATTTAAATATTATAAATAATTTGTTAAGAGATCAAAGCTACTGTCATAGTTATAAGTTTAAGCGATAACAAAATGTCCATAGCTTAACCCCGAGACCACGGAGCTTGTCTTTTAAATTACTGCATACGAGTTATTTCTAAAAATGCTTTCACGTATATTTGATTAAATCCAATTTATTTAAAAATAATTCCCGGAAAATATTTATAAATATTGTACATTAATAATATTAAATCTTTAGGATTCAAAAATTATAAGCCAATTATGATTATTATCATGAGTCATTAAATGAGATCGGTAAGGTAAAAACATGACGTCTTGATTGTAAACGATGATTTCACCATTGCTAATGAATTTCCAATTAGCGGGTGTAGAAAGTTAAAATTCAAACATGAAAAACTATTGGTTTAATCGAAATATTTTAAAAGTTGCCGACGGCTAATTATTATTTAATAGCAACCGTAAATTTCTGAGTAAATCTGTTTGGATATTTCCTGAAGCCTAAATCAATTTTGTTTGTATTAAAATCTAGAAATTTCAGAAAAACGGTTTTAAAATAAATTGTATATAGTTATACATTGTGAAATAAAAAAAAATGCAAGAATAAAATACGTACACGGATTAAACTAAACTATATATTAAGAAATATTAATTACGGCTTTTATAGCATCTTACAGGAAAAAGATTACAGTCAATCAAGATCACAACACATATCATTAACTAGATATCATAAATAAATATTATATATATTGAAGGTAAAGACATGAGTATATCCATCGTTTGACTAATGTCTATTTATTAAAACAAATAAGTTATGAAATGAAGCAGGGAGTCTATTCAATGAACATTGCCTAATACTTTTATGATTTTTCTAGCCTATAGATCAGCAGTTAGAAACACGGGCCTGCTAAATGCCTGCAATTCACCTACCCTATCAATATGTTGTACAATTTTAGATATGTAATGTATACGTTTTGTTTCTTACTTAAGTCTATTTTGTTTGTATGTTTGTAATATTTAGACATTTACGAAAATTAAATCAAGCTGAACAGCAGATTACTATTTTAAATTTAATAGATCATACGAATTATCTTACCCTGTTCTGAATTACTGCTTTGCATAAATTGTACATTGTTTGTAAATGCTCTCTGAACTAAAATATTCATATATGAGAGAAATGTTATATAAGTCAATACAGCCCTATATCTATCATTTATTGAGCTATACAAAGAGATTTATATCTACGCTAAACTAAAGATTAATAGAAGTATTGCATTCCTGATATCATAAGATAACGATAAAACATATGATTATTCTTAGACTAAGATCTAATTTAGGTAGTCAAAATGTAGGTAATCGAATTGTAGGTACATATCATGATGTGATATCATACAATTATATTCTAGTAAGAATTGTAATAAAGTCACTGCTATAAATAACATCATTCTTTATCACGATCATCTATCATTATCAAAATCATCTAATGTCATGCAGAGTCAGCAGCTAGCTCCTAAGTTCGTATATGCGAGAAACTCTCTACCCGCTCTGAACAATCAATTACAAAAACTGGATGAGTTTCGGACGTATAGGTAGATAATTCCAAATTTTAATCCGTTTTCATTAATGAGTAGACCTAACATAACATTAGTTTTACCGTAGGAAGAAGAACCGCTCAGAATTGCTCTACAGGAAACAGTCTGACACTAGGTTATTCAGATCAAATATTACTTACAAATCGGAAAGGATATCTATAAAACTCGTGCTGAATTAAATGTAGGAACCTGAATGCGTGGCAGCATCCGTCGCTATTGCATCAACCGTTTCTTCGCATAGCTTTTAGTTTATCTGTGAGAAATTCTATTTTATTTAGTACATAAGGCGTAGATTAGATTATTAATCTACCCAAAAGATTCACCAAACATGGACCTGCTAAATGCCTGCAATTCACCTACCCTATCAGTATGTCGTACAATGCAAACATTTAATATTATTATTAAAATTTTATAAATAAAAACGATAAAAGAAGTTTATAGTTTTCATTTATTTTTATGTTAAACATATACGGTAGCAGGATCTAGATCGATGTATACAAATTCATATATGACAGAAATGTTATGTATCTCAATACATACCTAAAACGTATTCTTCGTATATTCAGTAAGAGCTACCCATTTTTTCTAGACATTCGAATTTTGAACAGCTTAATAATATGTTTTCTCATTTAATCATAATTAAGTTGACTTATTGTTTATACACCATATAGATATTCGTAGCATCTAAAGTAAACTCTTATTTAAACGTTATTTTACAATATATCATACATTTCAGCAACTCCGAAATATGAAGATATGTAATAATTTACTATATACTTTTGTAGGATATTAACTCGTATAATTAATACTAATTTGTAATTATCTTCGATACCTTCGAAATATAAGTCTATAACATATCTACCCAAAAGATTCGCCGACAAACTTACTGAAGATAAAGTGGTCGATCTCAACCAAAAGATAGCGAATACAACTCTGTCTCTAGGATTGGTTTACCTAGGTAAAATAAAGACAGAAAGATATCAACTGTATGCTGACTGTATGTTCATCGAGACGAATAAGGTATGAAATGTAACAGGTAGTCTATTCAATGAACATTGCCTAATACTTTTTTCTGATTCTTCTTCTACCCTATGGATCCGCATTTAGAAACATGGACCTGCTAAATGCCTGCAATTCACCTACCCTATCAGTATGTCGTACAATGCAAACATTTAATATTATTATTAAAATTTTATAAATAAAAACGATAAAAGAAGTTTATAGTTTTCATTTATTTTTATGTTAAACATATACGGTAGCAGGATCTAGATCGATGTATACAAATTCATATATGACAGAAATGTTATGTATCTCAATACATACCTAAAACGTATTCTTCGTATATTCAGTAAGAGCTACCCATTTTTTTCTAGACATTCGAATTTTGAACAGCTTAATAATATGTTTTCTCATTTAATCATAATTAGGTTGACTTTATATAGCATTTTTCAGGAAAACCTTCTTCAGAAAAACCCTAATGATTATTTAATTTACATAAAAAAAAAATTTAAAACATTTGATTACACAATAATCCCATTTTCGATACCTTCGAAATATAAGTCTATAACATATGTTTGTAATAGGTCTTTATAACTTTCGAACACAGGGTAGTTACCTCTTGCAAAATTTACAGTTATGAGAACCCTGAAAACTTAACCTGGAGAAATAAATCAGATAAATATTTTACTTTTATTGAAACGATAAATTTGCATACTAATATATGAAAATAATATAATGTATAATGCCTGATAAATAAAATTGAAATTATTCTTATTCTTTTACAATGAAATGCGTTTTGAAAAAACACGATGAAACGTTATGTATATTAATGCAGGAGTTCTGTTAACGCATTCGTTATTTAGAGATTCACTTATAAGTACACTATCTATTTAGCTGATTCAATAAAAATTTCATTATTTTTAAAATTCCTAACGAGGGACCTACTGATAAGCGTTATATTATACCAGGTACGTATGATACTCTACTGCTGATTGCATACCTGATGAACGCAGTTGTACAAAGTAATATAGGATATACGTTACAGAGAAGTTTAATTTTCCGTGCAACAAATGACCTATATATATATTTTATGTACAATGCTGACATTAACATATTTAGCGCATACCTGTTGAACATAGCTCTACAAAGTAATATTTAAAAGACTTAAAAGGCTTATATTTTAGAGATCGGATACAGGCGCATATATTCCTGTATATTACCTCTAAATTTTACTTTAACAATACATGTAGTCAGGTTTGGTGTAAATAACAATTAGGGATATCAAAGCCATACTAACTGAACGCTAACATAATATGCTCTACAGGTCAAACTCAATTAATTAACCCTGGGGCTATACATCCTTAGACTAGAAACAGTCTTGAAACAAAAATGGCTGAGTCCACCCTGTTAGACAAGAAATCAGAGTATGGGCGTGATAAATAAAACATATAAAGTTATTTTACAAACATTTATTTAGTATACATAACATAATACAAGAATATAGATCATAAGTTGTTTTCTATGACGACTGTTGTAGTTCTACGGGCCTCTGAGTCGTCGTATGCCCTCGCAGCAATACTAATACGTATAAAGTCCGATGACTGACTCATTGGAACTGTACCGGTAGCCCTTTCCTTGTTCAACTCTTCGTTACTATCACAGTTGGTAAACGAGGAATCACATTCATCAATACCCAAATGCATGGCTGAAGTCATATCTTCTTCTTCTTCTTCTTCTTCTGTCTCAACGATATCAGTAGGTCCATTTGCTTCCTTTACCAGAGCTGTCTTTACAACATTTGCGTTATTATGTACGTTTTTTAAATGCCTTTTATAGCTGTCGATGCGTGAAAGATATTTGAAGCAATTAGAACACCGAACTTTGATTGATTCGTGAACGCTTTTAATATGTCTTTTTAAGTGGTCACGACGTGAAAAAGTTTTGACACAGCTAGAACACTTGATTCTGTTTGAATCGTGCTTGGTTTTTACGTGTCTCTTGCAAGTGAATGGCCTCGCGAAAGACTTGAAGCAAACCGGACACTGTATTTTGCAATCCTGTCGACCAGAGTCATTCTTCTTACATACGTCGTTAGCGTGCTGCTCCATTTCGACTAATGAAGGAACAGGAACACTACCCCGCCTATTTATACTGATCGACCAGCGCAATCGGTTGTTCTCGGTTATAATCGTAAGCGCTCGAATAATATGCTCATATTTCCAATGTTTTACGCTTATTATTTTACCCTCTGGCCTATAATCTTTTCTGTATGCATTGGTTAGTGAGATAATCTGCATGTAATTTTCAACATCTTCCTCCGTAGGTGTAGAACCTAGATGTTTATAGGTTAGCTATCAAAAGAATATATCCCATTGACAATCAAACAGAAGACACAAATTACATATCTATACCATATTTTGGCAAAATATCAGAAAAAATTGCACATATACTAAGAAAAACCAACAATTATAAAATAACATTTAAAACCGACACTAACACTTTTTCATTTTTATTTAATGCTAAAGACAGAACACATGATATCATGAAATCGGGCATTTACCGTTTAAATTGTTCTTTTTGTAGTTCGGTATATATTGGACAAACACTTCGAAATTTTGACATAAGATATAAAGAACACGTACGTCATTACAAAAATAAACATCCTGAAAAATCGAATTACGCCAAACACCTTTTAGAACAAAATCACACAATGACTCCTCAAAATAATATTAAATTCCTACATTTTTGTAATAACAAACGCAAATTAGACATTTTAGAAGCCTTTGAGATATACAAACACAAACTCAGGGTACCTTTAATGAATGAACAACTTGAGCTCAGTAATTCTCCGTTACTGGAAGTATTAGATGTTTAATTATGATTTTTATTATTAATTTTTATTATTATTATTATTATTATTTTATCTAGTTACCTATTTTGTATCTACCTTAGCGACGTGTTTGTTTATAATTATATTACCTTTGATAATGACGGCATAGCTGTCGAAACAATATTGTCAGGTATATTTTAATAAAACTGTGAAACTTTTAATAATCTTTATTTATTTCATGATTATGGAGTTCCACAAAATAAGGCTAGAAACAATAAACAATAATAAATATAGGAGGAATATAACTATATCTAATTATTTTATAAAATACTATGTTAACTACGAGGTAATATACTGAATATATGCGCCTGTATTCAGCCTCTAGAGGGTTCATACCCTAATATAAGGTTAGTGATATTGCGTAATCTTCTTTTATTCTATAATATTTCTCTGTTTAAGTTCAGAAATAATCGAAATTATTTCGGTTTTGTGACTGCTCATACCCTCTTTCTTTTCGGCGTACAGCAAACGAAGTCGATCCACTAGTTGGTCAGGTGTGCTCTGACGCATCCAATCAGGCTTCATTTTGTTTAACTTTTTAAATTTGGGAAGACTAAAATCTGTTATTCTGTATAAATTAGGTTTAATAATATGCTCATATTTCCAATGTTTTACGCTTATTATTTTACCCTCTGGCCTATAATCTTTTCTGTATGCATTGGTTAGTGAGATAATCTGCATGTAATTTTCAACATCTTCCTCCGTAGGTGTAGAACCTAGATGTTTAAGTGTTAGTAAATCAAATAGTCCAGGTGTTCCCTTGAAAAGTTTGTTTTTAATTAGAATATCTTTTCCTTGTATTCCTACCGAAACTGAAGCAAATCTCAATTCGTCGTTATCCTTATGGAGACCATATCTCGTTCTATCTATATTTCTTCCTATCAACGTATCGTAATACTCAGAAATATCATGATATTTCTCTGACCCTTGATTATATTCTTCTTCTTCATACTCCGATGATGTCGACGTAGTTGATGTATAAGAAGGTAGTTTTTTAACTTTTAATGAGTTGTTATTGGATTTAGCAATAGATTCTAATAGAGATATAATCTCTTTTAGTTTGTCATCACAACTACATTCTGTTTTATCACGATGAACTTTTCTATGTTTCGCATTACGAGCATTTATTATATCGTCTTTCCCATCTTCCATATTATGCATTGCTTTCAAATGTCTCTTATAACTGTCAGTCCGTGAGAATCCCCTGGAACATTTCTGACATTGCACTTTATATCCCTGATGAATTCTCATATGACGTGCAAAATCAGATTGTCGAATTCTTTTGTTGCAGAGATTACAAGCAAGTCTGTCCATCTTTAATAGCCGTAGACAACTATTAGCATCATTATAACACAACTTCTATTTATATTTCACAGACATATTAATTACGCTATCAACCACATTAATTATGCTATCAGCCACATTCAGCATGCTATCAGCCACATTAATTACGTTATCAGCCACATTCATCATTCTATCAGCCACATTCATTATGCTATCAGCCACATTCAGCATGCTATCAGCCACATTAATTACGCTATCAGCCACATTCATCATGCTATCAGCCACATTCATCACGCTATCAGCCACATTAATTACGCTATCAACCACATTCATCATGTCATCAGCCGCAGTTTTTGATACATGTACTAAAATGTGATGGAAAGCTGCCTCCCTACCCAGCTGCTACAGCGTGTCTTGTAGCTGAAGACTTAATACATATAGAGGGTTATAAGTATAGGGATGTATACTTATTCGTCCGTCTGGATCATAGAGAAGTCTGGATTGTACAGGTAAGTTTATAGAAAAGGAGGCGATTAATTTTAAATAAAATATAATATGATTATATTTAAAAATAAACTAATTTATTGAGTTGATGTTGCTTAATTTCATTGTTTACAAGCGTCTGGGCATTAACGTTTTGAAACAGGTGAATGAGACATACGGTATTAAAAACAGAAAATAAATTCTTACAGAAACATAGAAAAATAGTAATATGTAGGTATTGATCAGCGTTAGTAATGTAATTTTGAACAGATTTTTAACCTTTTTTCATTATATCTACTACCCTTGTAAACGATTTCTATATATACCTTCTTACTGTATATAATTTTACCCCATGTAGATAGCGATTACCTATCATTCATCTTGAAAATTACATGCAGATTATCTCACTAACCAATGCATACAGAAAAGATTATAGGCCAGAGGGTAAAATAATAAGCGTAAAACATTGGAAATATGAGCATATTATTCGAGCGCTTACGATTATAACCGAGAACAACCGATTGCGCTGGTCGATCAGTATAAATAGGCGGGGTAGTGTTCCTGTTCCTTCATTAGTCGAAATGGAGCAGCACGCTAACGACGTATGTAAGAAGAATGACTCTGGTCGACAGGATTGCAAAATACAGTGTCCGGTTTGCTTCAAGTCTTTCGCGAGGCCATTCACTTGCAAGAGACACGTAAAAACCAAGCACGATTCAAACAGAATCAAGTGTTCTAGCTGTGTCAAAACTTTTTCACGTCGTGACCACTTAAAAAGACATATTAAAAGCGTTCACGAATCAATCAAAGTTCGGTGTTCTAATTGCTTCAAATATCTTTCACGCATCGACAGCTATAAAAGGCATTTAAAAAACGTACATAATAACGCAAATGTTGTAAAGACAGCTCTGGTAAAGGAAGCAAATGGACCTACTGATATCGTTGAGACAGAAGAAGAAGAAGAAGAAGAAGATATGACTTCAGCCATGCATTTGGGTATTGATGAATGTGATTCCTCGTTTACCAACTGTGATAGTAACGAAGAGTTGAACAAGGAAAGGGCTACCGGTACAGTTCCAATGAGTCAGTCATCGGACTTTATACGTATTAGTATTGCTGCGAGGGCATACGACGACTCAGAGGCCCGTAGAACTACAACAGTCGTCATAGAAAACAACTTATGATCTATATTCTTGTATTATGTTATGTATACTAAATAAATGTTTGTAAAATAACTTTATATGTTTTATTTATCACGCCCATACTCTGATTTCTTGTCTAACAGGGTGGACTCAGCCATTTTTGTTTCAAGACTGTTTCTAGTCTAAGGATGTATAGCCCCAGGGTTAATTAATTGAGTTTGACCTGTAGAGCATATTATGTTAGCGTTCAGTTAGTATGGCTTTGATATCCCTAATTGTTATTTACACCAAACCTGACTACATGTATTGTTAAAGTAAAATTTAGAGGTAATATACAGGAATATATGCGCCTGTATCCGATCTCTAAAATATAAGCCTTTTAAGTCTTTTAAATATTACTTTGTAGAGCTATGTTCAACAGGTATGCGCTAAATATGTTAATGTCAGCATTGTACATAAAATATATATATAGGTCATTTGTTGCACGGAAAATTAAACTTCTCTGTAACGTATATCCTATATTACTTTGTACAACTGCGTTCATCAGGTATGCAATCAGCAGTAGAGTATCATACGTACCTGGTATAATATAACGCTTATCAGTAGGTCCCTCGTTAGGAATTTTAAAAATAATGAAATTTTTATTGAATCAGCTAAATAGATAGTGTACTTATAAGTGAATCTCTAAATAACGAATGCGTTAACAGAACTCCTGCATTAATATACATAACGTTTCATCGTGTTTTTTCAAAACGCATTTCATTGTAAAAGAATAAGAATAATTTCAATTTTATTTATCAGGCATTATACATTATATTATTTTCATATATTAGTATGCAAATTTATCGTTTCAATAAAAGTAAAATATTTATCTGATTTATTTCTCCAGGTTAAGTTTTCAGGGTTCTCATAACTGTAAATTTTGCAAGAGGTAACTACCCTGTGTTCGAAAGTTATAAAGACCTATTACAAACATATGTTATAGACTTATATTTCGAAGGTATCGAAAATGGGATTATTGTGTAATCAAATGTTTTAAATTTTTTTTTATGTAAATTAAATAATCATTAGGGTTTTTCTGAAGAAGGTTTTCCTGAAAAATGCTATATAAAGTCAACCTAATTATGATTAAATGAGAAAACATATTATTAAGCTGTTCAAAATTCGAATGTCTAGAAAAAAATGGGTAGCTCTTACTGAATATACGAAGAATACGTTTTAGGTATGTATTGAGATACATAACATTTCTGTCATATATGAATTTGTATACATCGATCTAGATCCTGCTACCGTATATGTTTAACATAAAAATAAATGAAAACTATAAACTTCTTTTATCGTTTTTATTTATAAAATTTTAATAATAATATTAAATGTTTGCATTGTACGACATACTGATAGGGTAGGTGAATTGCAGGCATTTAGCAGGTCCATGTTTCTAAATGCGGATCCATAGGGTAGAAGAAGAATCAGAAAAAAGTATTAGGCAATGTTCATTGAATAGACTACCTGTTACATTTCATACCTTATTCGTCTCGATGAACATACAGTCAGCATACAGTTGATATCTTTCTGTCTTTATTTTACCTAGGTAAACCAATCCTAGAGACAGAGTTGTATTCGCTATCTTTTGGTTGAGATCGACCACTTTATCTTCAGTAAGTTTGTCGGCGAATCTTTTGGGTAGATATGTTATAGACTTATATTTCGAAGGTATCGAAGATAATTACAAATTAGTATTAATTATACGAGTTAATATCCTACAAAAGTATATAGTAAATTATTACATATCTTCATATTTCGGAGTTGCTGAAATGTATGATATATTGTAAAATAACGTTTAAATAAGAGTTTACTTTAGATGCTACGAATATCTATATGGTGTATAAACAATAAGTCAACTTAATTATGATTAAATGAGAAAACATATTATTAAGCTGTTCAAAATTCGAATGTCTAGAAAAAATGGGTAGCTCTTACTGAATATACGAAGAATACGTTTTAGGTATGTATTGAGATACATAACATTTCTGTCATATATGAATTTGTATACATCGATCTAGATCCTGCTACCGTATATGTTTAACATAAAAATAAATGAAAACTATAAACTTCTTTTATCGTTTTTATTTATAAAATTTTAATAATAATATTAAATGTTTGCATTGTACGACATACTGATAGGGTAGGTGAATTGCAGGCATTTAGCAGGTCCATGTTTGGTGAATCTTTTGGGTAGATTAATAATCTAATCTACGCCTTATGTACTAAATAAAATAGAATTTCTCACAGATAAACTAAAAGCTATGCGAAGAAACGGTTGATGCAATAGCGACGGATGCTGCCACGCATTCAGGTTCCTACATTTAATTCAGCACGAGTTTTATAGATATCCTTTCCGATTTGTAAGTAATATTTGATCTGAATAACCTAGTGTCAGACTGTTTCCTGTAGAGCAATTCTGAGCGGTTCTTCTTCCTACGGTAAAACTAATGTTATGTTAGGTCTACTCATTAATGAAAACGGATTAAAATTTGGAATTATCTACCTATACGTCCGAAACTCATCCAGTTTTTGTAATTGATTGTTCAGAGCGGGTAGAGAGTTTCTCGCATATACGAACTTAGGAGCTAGCTGCTGACTCTGCATGACATTAGATGATTTTGATAATGATAGATGATCGTGATAAAGAATGATGTTATTTATAGCAGTGACTTTATTACAATTCTTACTAGAATATAATTGTATGATATCACATCATGATATGTACCTACAATTCGATTACCTACATTTTGACTACCTAAATTAGATCTTAGTCTAAGAATAATCATATGTTTTATCGTTATCTTATGATATCAGGAATGCAATACTTCTATTAATCTTTAGTTTAGCGTAGATATAAATCTCTTTGTATAGCTCAATAAATGATAGATATAGGGCTGTATTGACTTATATAACATTTCTCTCATATATGAATATTTTAGTTCAGAGAGCATTTACAAACAATGTACAATTTATGCAAAGCAGTAATTCAGAACAGGGTAAGATAATTCGTATGATCTATTAAATTTAAAATAGTAATCTGCTGTTCAGCTTGATTGAATTTTCGTAAATGTCTAAATATTACAAACATACAAACAAAATAGACTTAAGTAAGAAACAAAACGTATACATTACATATCTAAAATTGTACAACATATTGATAGGGTAGGTGAATTGCAGGCATTTAGCAGGCCCGTGTTTCTAACTGCTGATCTATAGGCTAGAAAAATCATAAAAGTATTAGGCAATGTTCATTGAATAGACTCCCTGCTTCATTTCATAACTTATTTGTTTTAATAAATAGACATTAGTCAAACGATGGATATACTCATGTCTTTACCTTCAATATATATAATATTTATTTATGATATCTAGTTAATGATATGTGTTGTGATCTTGATTGACTGTAATCTTTTTCCTGTAAGATGCTATAAAAGCCGTAATTAATATTTCTTAATATATAGTTTAGTTTAATCCGTGTACGTATTTTATTCTTGCATTTTTTTTATTTCACAATGTATAACTATATACAATTTATTTTAAAACCGTTTTTCTGAAATTTCTAGATTTTAATACAAACAAAATTGATTTAGGCTTCAGGAAATATCCAAACAGATTTACTCAGAAATTTACGGTTGCTATTAAATAATAATTAGCCGTCGGCAACTTTTAAAATATTTCGATTAAACCAATAGTTTTTCATGTTTGAATTTTAACTTTCTACACCCGCTAATTGGAAATTCATTAGCAATGGTGAAATCATCGTTTACAATCAAGACGTCATGTTTTTACCTTACCGATCTCATTTAATGACTCATGATAATAATCATAATTGGCTTATAATTTTTGAATCCTAAAGATTTAATATTATTAATGTACAATATTTATAAATATTTTCCGGGAATTATTTTTAAATAAATTGGATTTAATCAAATATACGTGAAAGCATTTTTAGAAATAACTCGTATGCAGTAATTTAAAAGACAAGCTCCGTGGTCTCGGGGTTAAGCTATGGACATTTTGTTATCGCTTAAACTTATAACTATGACAGTAGCTTTGATCTCTTAACAAATTATTTATAATATTTAAATTCCTTTCAGTCATTCGTAAGAACGTTTGTTTATTTATGGTAGTGTGAAAGTAGTGTTAAAGAATGTTGAAAACAACACGACTAATTAGTTTGTATTGATATAAAAAGCCGCGGATCGACTGATGTTACGGGGCTCATGTAGTAATAATATCTGTATATAGTTTTCAAATTGTTATATTTAAGATGTATCAAGAAAAATTTCTTGAGTTTCTTCACGATTGGCTCATATAAGGTTAATAATTGTCTCATCTCAATGACTCATGATAATAATCATAATTGGCTTATAATTTTGGAATCCTAAAGATTTAATATTATTAATGTACAATATTTATAAATATTTTCCGGGAATTATTTTTAAATAAATTGGATTTAATCAAATATACGTGAAAGCATTTTTATAAATAACTCCTGTACACGTTTAGAATTGAAATGTTTTTTTTTTTAAAATAAATTTCTTGATATTAATAATTTAGTTCTGAGTTATTTTTATTTTAATAAATTAATTTAGTAATAATAATGTATCACGTTTAGATTTATACCTAAAATTAATTGTATTATATTATTATTTAAGATGTATCAAGAAAAATTTCTTGAGTTTCTTCACGATTGGCTCATATAAGGTTAATAATTGTCTCATCTCAATGACTCATGATAATAATCATAATTGGCTTATAATTTTGGAATCCTAAAGATTTAATATTATTAATGTACAATATTTATAAATATTTTCCGGGAATTATTTTTAAATAAATTGGATTTAATCAAATATACGTGAAAGCATTTTTATAAATAACTCCTGTACACGTTTAGAATTGAAATGTTTTTTTTTTTAAATAAATTTCTTGATATTAATAATTTAGTTCTGAGTTATTTTTATTTTAATAAATTAATTTAGTAATAATAATGTATCACGTTTAGATTTATACCTAAAATTAATTGTATTATATTATGAGTACGTGGTCGCTAGTCAACAATTTTTTTTTATAACCAGTTTACAGTGCTTTAATAGATTACCTCGTTGGTGTAGTGGATGCATTGGCTGGCTACCATTCGAGCGGTCCCCGGTTCAAACCCTGTTGGCTCCATTGGTTTTGTAAAAAAAGTATAGCGGGTTGCCTATCTACAGGCGTATAGAAATCTACTATACCGATCATATGACGTCACCGATAGATGGTATTAGCAGCGCTAGGAATTCAAATCTTTCAGCGGGAAATGATGACAAGTTGGAAATGAGGAGAGAGAGATGAGATATGCAGATGACCCGGCGAGATATAAAAAATGATCCGCTAATGACCTCGCGAATTAAATTAATTAGATATGCAAATAATACCGTTAATGATACATACATAACACCGCGAATGATATGCAAATGATCCGCTAATGACCCCGCGAATGATATGCAAATGAGCCTCGAATTTCGCGGATGACCTTGAATGGTAAAACGAACCTTCATAAGAAAATACATGGGATTTTGTCGCAGAACTCTCTTAGCCTATCTAC